>OX940975.1:50202293-50790703 GCA_954871275.1 Leptopterna dolabrata
TTACTAGAGCCAAGGCCGGCTCCAGTACTCGATTTAGGGCTTTCCTGGATGGAGCTCAAGGGTATTGACAACAGTGATCTACGCAGAAAGGGCATCTTTACAGGTAAATAATAAACCTTTTTGTAATAATTTGCAGCGTTTCGTTATAGAATAAAACTTTGAATTAATTGATGGTATTGGCATTTTGGTACCCACCTAGATCCCAATTCACATCCGAGAGAGAAACTTCGACTCTCGTATAATTTATTGCCAGCGCATTGATCATATCGAAATGGATATCCACATCCAAGATACACACCACCATTCTCATGTCATTCTTGTTTTGTTGATCAACCAAAACCAAGTTTCTTCCGTATACCTACTGGTTACACGATATGCGCCATCCAGGCGCCATAGCCATCATGGCTGAGGTCGCCTTCATCATACAAAGGCCGAAGACCAATTCAGTTCTTCAGCCGTGAAAGCGTCGAAAGAAAGCTAGACATCCTCCAGTGCCATCCATCTTCCCACTGACGTTTGGTCTACAGATCTTATTGAGTTGGTATTCCCGTGAAAATTGAACTTCGAGCATTGTTTGTATGTTGGTACGCATCGGGTATTTTATAACAATACAAAATTACGTAATTTTGAATGATTTCACGTGATTCTTAGGGGAGCGTCTGGCCTCTGATCCGTATGACCCCGCGATCGTGGCGCTATTACCGGACACTGAGGGAATCGCTTATCTTGCTCGCCGCCAAAATTTGGATTCTCGGGGTTGCCAGGACAACCGTATTTCCGGTAGATATACCATTTTTTTAATCCGCTCATGATATTCTGCAGTTTTTCTACTATCTTGTAGTTTTGAAGGTTTCTACTGTTTTCTACTTAATTTGAAAATTTCTTCTCTCGTTTTTAGCACTTGTCACACATTCTCGGAAATAGAACGACAGTATTACTGTTTTTTTAGGTAAAATTCTATCCAATACCCCTCATCTCAGGAAAATACTTTGCGGACCGTAAATAACAACAACAACCAAATCCCAAAAATATCGACTTTTCGGCCAAATACGGGTAAGGAAATTAGTGTGAGGCTTCGCACCAGATATTTTGTTTTGATCATCTACTGTTCTTTTGCTTGCACGATCCGAGCAACAATGTAGATTACCAGCCTTCTTTTGGCGGGTGGCTCCCCTCAGAGAGAAACGAAAGCCATTAGAAATTAGATCATAGTGGCAGTTTTTAGGAGAGAAGGTTTAAGAGCTGAAATTTTGCACAAACATTCGTTATGCTCCAAGGAATTGCCTTTTGTGCAATTTGACCCCTCACCCGGCATTCACAATTGGGGGGATGCGGTGTTTGTAGGGATTGGTTAAAGAGGGTTTTAAGAGTTGAAATTCTGCACAGACATTCGTTATGCTCCAAGGAAGCGCCTTTCGTGACTTCCCCCCCCCCTCCCCCCCCACAACCGTCAGGCAACTTTTCGAGGTTATTCTTACTAGCCAAAGGGTAAAATCTCGCAGATGATGGTTTGAAAATACAAAATGAGTTCACCATTGAATTCATCATGAGAAAACTGACAAAAGTCATGTTTCACACTTGATGTTGGTGAAAATAGTTTTTTTTACATTTTTTGGCGCATTTTGGAAGTGACATAAAAAATCGGCTGAGGGGTCTAATTATTCATGAAATTGTGCGTAGAATCCGAATCTGAAATAAAAATTCGTGGTTTCCATTTAAAAAACGCTGCAAATCCCTGCACAACGGTTTATTGTTTTGTACAGAATATCCTTCCGTTACAGTTCACATCTCTCTGTATAGATAACCCGTCTATATAATATAATATGTACGACTCTATACATATTATGTGGATCGCAGATCCTCCGTAGGTTAGTACCTAACCCCGTACTCGTTACTAGGTACCTACCTAAATCACGAATTAAATGTTGCTAAAATAATTCTGCAGATGACAAACAGTACCCAAAATGGCAAAAAGAAACGCAAATAATGAAGTTCTGAAGTGAATTTGTTGATTTGGAGTGAAAAAAGTTGCAAACGTACCTACCAACAAACTCCTGTCCTCTCTACTAGATGGTATAATGAACCGTTGTGTAATAATTTACGGTTGTGTAATAATTTACCCATCAATAATACTTCAACGTTTGTTCAGGTTTCACTACCTACCAACAACTCCAAAAGAGCAATGTATACAATTCGAATTCATTCACTCTTCTGTTGAAATACTCGTTACTAGGTACCTTCATAAATCACGAGTTAAATGTGGCTAAAATAATACAGTCGATGACAAACAGTAACTAAAATGGCCAAAAGAAACGCAAATAATGAAGTTCTAATGGAAAATTGTTGATATGGATTGTGGAGCGAAATAAATGTCCCTTCTGCGTAGATCACTGTTTTCTGTGGTCAATACCTATAATGAACCGTTGTGTAATAACTTGCCCATCAATAATACTTCAGCGGTTGTTTGTTGCAAAAGTACCGATCAACAAAATCCAGCCCCTTCTTGGTAGATGAACCGTCGTGCAATAATTTACCGTTCTGTAATAATTTACCGTTGTGTAATAATTTACCGTTATGTAATAATTTGCCGTTATGCAATAATTTACCGTTATGTAATAATTTACCGTTATGTAATAATTTGCCGTTGTGTAATAATTTACCATTGTGTAATAATTGACCCATCAATTATACTTCAACATTTGTACAAGTTTCACAAGTACCTACCAACAAAATCCAATAGCCCATCATTTATCAAATGAAATATTATCGCAGAGCAACCAACTCGACTTCATACAGCCATCCTTGATTATAATCAGCTGCTCCGTAGTTATGATATCCCGGCCGGATTTATACCGTTTGATTCACGATCGTGTTGACGAAGCTTTTTGGTGCACACTAACGGCTGGACGTACAGTGCTCCGGGTGGTCTCAAAAAATTGTTTAGCTCAAGGCAAATTTAATTTTAAAAACCACACCCTTCCATCGAAAGTTTTCGAGATAGGTACGGCGTTCTGAAAATTGCAACCCCTATTTCGAACCCCTTAGAGATGACTGACAGTAACGCCGAGCTTCGAGGACCAACTAGACCCCGAACGGAACCTATGTATAACCCGAATTTCATCAATTTTGTTTCATGGTAACTAACAATAGTGGCCAGTACGGCGTACGGCGGAAAGACAGAAATATTTTTATTGCATTTTCGGATTCTACATACCTTGAAACGTAAACCATCAAATTTTGAGGGGGGTTAGAATTATTTTTTTCATGCTCGATTCCAATGGTTCATTATTGAAAATAATAAACCAAAATGAGGTTAGTACTAATTCAGCAAATCTGCGCCAGTGCGCCAAAAAATTGGCTATAGCCTAGCTCGATAGCATATCAAAACGCTGCAAATCCCTGCACAACGGTTTATTATTTTGTACAGAATACCCTTCTGTTACAGACCACAGCTCTCCGTATAGATAAACCTCTATATAATATACCTATGTACTATTCTATACATATTATGATATAGATCGCACACCCTCCGTAGGTTAGTACCTAACCCCGTACTCGTTACTAGGTACCTACCTAAATCACGAGTTAAATGTTGCTAAAATAATTCTGCCGATGACAAACAGTACCTACCCAAAATGGCAAAAAGAAACGCAAATAATGAAGTTCTGAAGTGAAATTGTTGATGGGGAGTGAAAAAAGTTGCAAACGTACCTGCCAGCAACCTCCAGCCTCTTCTACGTAGATGGTATAATGAACCGTTGTGTAATAATTTACCGTTGAGTAATGATTTACCATTGTGTAATAATAATTTACCCATACTTCAACGTTTGTTCAAGTTTCCCTACCTATCAACAAACTCCAAAAGAGCCATCATTTTTCAAATGAAATAATAGCACAGAACAACCAACTCGACTTCATATTCCTTCAATATAATCAGGTGGTCCCTAGCAATGATTTTATCTCGGGCCAATTTCCGATTGTAAGCGCGTCCCTGGTGGCAAGATTTGGGCTAAATGTATACAATTTCATTCACACTGGTGTCGAAAATGTCTGTCGGTGCAAACTTCGGGTCCTTACTGTGAGCGAACGGCTGGACGTACGATGCTCCGGGTGGTCTTGAAAAATTCTTAAGTTCAAGAAATATTTAAAACCGTAAAAAAATTCACGTAAAAAAAATGTATAGGCGTTCTGAAAATTTCAACCCCTATTTTGAACCCCTTAGAGATGACTGACGGTTTCGTCGAGCTTCGAGGACCAACTAGACCCCGAACGGAACCTATAACCCGAATTTCATCAATTTTGATTCATGGTAACTAAGAAAAGTGGTCAGTACGGCGTATGGCGGACAGACAGAAATATTTTTATTGCATTTTCGGATTCTAAATACCTTGAAACGTAAACCATCAAATTTTGCGGGGGTGGGGGGGTTAGAATTTTATTTTTTTTTTCATGCTCGATTCCAATGGTTCATTATTAAAAAAACGCTGCAAATCCCTGCACAACGGTTTATTATTTTGTATAGAATACCCTTCTGTTACAGATCACAGCTCTATGTATAGATAACCCGTCTATATAATATAATATGTACTATTCTATGCATATTTATGTAGATCGCAGACCCTCCGTAGGTTAGTACCTAACCCCGTACTCGTTACTAGGTACCTACCTAAATCACGAGTTAAATGTTGCTAAAATAATTCTGCCGATGACAAACAGTACCTAACAAAAAGAAACACACATAATGAAGTTCTGAAAAGAAATTGTTGATTAGGAGTGAAAAAAGTTGCAAAAGTACCTACCAACAAACTCCAGCCCCTTCTACGTAGATGGTATAATGAACCGTTGTGTAATAATTTACCGTTGAGTAATGATTTACCGTAGTAATAATTTACCCATCAATAATACTTCAACGTTTGTTCAAGTTTCACTACCTACCATCAAACTCCAAAAGAGCCATCATTTTTCAAACGAAAAAATATCACAGAACAACCAACTCGACTTCATACTCCGCCAATATAATCAGGTGATCCCTACCAATGATTGGCCGTATTCACAAATTCCTATTGTGGGCGCGTCTCTGGTTACGAGATTTGGTTTGAATTGTATACAATTTCATTCACACTGGAGTCGAAAATGCCTGTCGGTGCAAACTTCGGGGCCTTACTGTGAACGAACGGCTGGACGTACGATGCTCCGGATGGTCTTAAAAAACTCGCAAGTTCAAGAACTATTTAAAACCGTAAAAATATTTACGTAAAAAAATGGTATAGGCGTTTTGAAAATTGCAACCCCTATTTTGAACCCCTTAGAGATGACTCACAGTAACGTCGAGCTTCGAGGACCAACTAGACGCCGAACGGAACCTATAACCCGAATTTCATCAATTTTTTTTCATGGTAACTAAGAAAAGTGGCCCGTACGGCGTACGGCGTACGGCGGACAGACAGAAATATTTTTATTGCAGTTTTGGATTCTACACTTACCTTGAAACGTAAACCATCAAATTTTGAGGGGGGGTAAGAATTTTTTTTTTCATGCTCGATTCCAATGGTTCATTATTGAAAATAATAAACCAATAAACCAAAATTAAGGGGGTTAAATTTAGACATGCTTTGATTAGGCTCGAAATAAGCCGGAAACTAGGATGGTGGATTTGGATGGGCCATCCTCTATATTTATGAACTTCAAACGATGTGCGATTTATGGAAACAAAATCTTTAGAACTAAAATAATAATTTCTCTACCGCACAGAGTATAACTCATAAGGAAAAGCAGAACAGTTGGTACAGTACCTATAAAAACTGGTGAGTAAAGCAATAGATACGATAAATGAACGATTTTAATGAGAACATTACCTACGTAGGTAGGTACCTCCTAGAAAATGACGTGGGGAAATCCTGAGAAATAAATAATAATAGGTGTTGTGGCTTTTGAGATTCATTCGAGAAATCCAGCCTTACTAAATAAAAATTGCGTGGTAAATACTCGACTGACGGAATGTTAACCTAGCTACCTGCTTTTTGAACCGAAGAACTGATCTCATAGAAATCAAACATAATTTGATGTGACGATTAGCCCAAGGCATATTAATTTATACGCAAGAAATCATGCTGTAAGCCTAGCAGTAGAAGTAGGTAATTGCAGTAGTAAATTATTATAATCATGACAATCGTGATTGCAGATTGGCAAAACTAGAGATACTGAGACAGGTACAGAATAACTACGCACCCGTAATCCAAACTTTGGCGGCGAGCGAAATGCGCGATTCCCTTGCGGGGTCATATAGATCAGGAGCCAGACGCTCCCGATTCTTAGTGAGACGCAACCATCGAATAGGTAATTCGGTGGTCGTAACTTATGATTTCGTTCACAATTTCTACCTTCATTTTACCTTTTTTAACCTCACTGTTCTGAGACTCATTTGTATGGACAAAGAGGTGGTATACCTATCTGTTAATGATAACTAAGGGATCTGCTAATGATAACTAGGGGAAGGTGGGGTAAGATGACGAATGGGGCAAGACGGCGAATTCAGTATTTCTCCTAATCGCTCACACACAGCAGAATCTGCAATGTAGCATCAGTGTCCCCTGCTGGCTGCGCTTGACACTCACTGCAAGAAATCCGCTTCCGCACTCTGCCTGAGGAGCTAGGGGCCCCAATGTGGTTTAGTGAAAGTCCATGTAATTTTCGGTCCTCAAAACCTGAGGATCCACCATTCTACGGTGAGTTTTTCAACTTCCTCACACAAATATTCTAGAAGTACAACTCAAAGCCTACCGTTTCATACAAAATCCATTTTGTTTACAATGGTATTGGATAATGAGGAACTTGCACCCATCTGAAACTCTGTACGAAACCTTTTGGTTTATTATTTTCAATAATGAACCATTGGAATCGAGCATGAAAAAAAAAATTCTTACCCCCCCTCAAAATTTGATGGTTTACGTTTCAAGGTATGTAGAATCCAAAACTGCAATAAAAATATTTCTGTCTGTCCGCCGTACGCCGTACGCCGTACGCCGTACGGGCCACTTTTCTTAGTTACCATGAAAAAAAATTGATGAAATTCGGGTTATAGGTTCCGTTCGGCGTCTAGTTGGTCCTCGAAGCTCGACGTTACTGTGAGTCATCTCTAAGGGGTTCAAAATAGGGGTTGAAATTTTCAAAACGCCTACACCATTTTTTTACGTAAATATTTTTACGGTTTTAAATAGTTCTTGAACTTGCGAGTATTTTAAGACCATCCGGAGCATCGTACGTCCAGCCGTTCGTTCACAGTAAGGCCCCGAAGTTTGCACCGACAGGCATTTTCGACTCCAGTGTGAATGAAATTGTATACAATTCAAACCAAATCTCGTAACCAGAGACGCGCCCACAATAGGAATTTGTGAATACGGCCAATCATTGGTAGGGATCACCTGATTATATTGGCGGAGTATGAAGTCGAGTTGGTTGTTCTGTGATATTATTTAATTTGAAAAATGATGGCTCTTTTGGAGTTTGTTGGTAGGTAGTGAAACTTGAACAAACGTTGAAGTATTATTGATGGGTAAATTATTACTACGGTAAATCATTACTCAACGGTAAATTATTACACAACGGTTCATTATACCATCTACGTAGAAGGGGCTGGAGTTTGTTGGTAGGTACTTTTGCAACTTTTTTCACTCCTCATCAACAATTTCTTTTCAGAACTTCGTTATGTGTGTTTCTTTTTGTTAGGTACTGTTTGTCATCGGCAGAATTATTTTAGCAACATTTAACTCGTGATTTAGGTAGGTACCTAGTAACGAGTACGGGGTTAGGTACTAACCTACGGAGGGTCTGCGATCTACATAATATGTATATAATAGAATAGTACATATCATATTATATAGACGGGTTATCTATACATAGAGCTGTGATCTGTAACAGAAGGGTATTCTATACAAAATAATAAACCGTTGTGCAGGGATTTGCAGCGTTTTTATTCTACTCTAGACCACCTGCGGTTCACGGAAATGTGATCAAATATGGAGAAAAATGTTTTTGTAATAATTAAAATCGAATTTGAAAATCGGGAGAAGGGGAAGCTGCAACGCTAAGTGATTGGTTGACGAACGTGTGACGCCACAGTCCTCTAATCCCCGGAGACAAGCCGATTTCCGTTGTTCTATCAACTAACAACTGTATTCATATAACAACGTTCCTTTTCGTTATTTTCCGCGATGCTTCAACATCTTTAACAACAACGCATTACCATACGGTATTACAACAACAAAATACCTTGAAGAAGAATGGAACCAACAACCAAACAAAAACAAAGCTGGACGGATTTTATGCAGAAATCAGAAAGTTCGCGGAACTATTCCTTCATATTTTGTTGTTATTCCGAAAAAATGTCGTACAGTCGTACAAATATTGTATTGTGCCAGCTCAACTGCTGAATGAACCGAAGAATGGTTCATTGTTGCGCCGACTGACCAACCTGACGGTGATCAAATCTCCGTCATACCTACCATTGCTTTTCATCTATGAATATATTTTTGGTTGGAAAAAATTAATCGCCTATTTTGTTTCATTAACAGGTACCTACTGAAGGTACCTGTCACCTATAGGCATACAGTATTTCGCAAGGCTTGACGTTTGCGAATGAGCAAAAGGTATCAGACATTTGATTGTCATCAAGTTTTTGTGAGACCATCCGCCCCCAACTACTCTGAGCCGCAAGTAATAGAATGAAAGGTTGATTTCGAAAAACATAATGAATTTCACAGAAAATACATAGTAGGTGCCTACCTACTGTTCGAAAATATAAAGAATCTGTCAAGTTTAGTCTCTTCTGAGGATTTTTAACAGTAATGTTGGTAAGTCCCTTTCCTTACTCTACCAACATAGGTCAGTAATAGTTCGATAATAGGTAACTAGTAAAATTGGGCCAGCCTAGGTATTGTGGCGAACTGATAGGCTAAGAGAATTCGCTTGTGGTAGAATAGTACAGATGAACGGTACCTGCGAATTATGGTAATCACTCGGAAAAAGGTTCAGCAAGAACTCAGTGCATTTTGCAGCCCACCTACGAATCAATTCCTCTTAGTTGCTGGCAAGTTAGTTACGTACATAATTTTATAGACAACTACATCAGCTACTTGTGGTAGTTGATTCACACAATAACAGCTTACCTCGCCGTCTTCACTCCTTTCATTTCGAAATTCCAACGTTTTATTTCTGACACGAACTCGCACAGGCCAAATGAACTGAGAGGCATAAGCTGAAATACACTGCCAAGGTGATGGCACAGGAGCTTCCTCGTCACAATCAGAGTGACCCATTATAAAATAGAACAGACTCGGAAGCAAAATAACATAACATAACATTACATTACATAACATTACATTACATAACATTACATAACGTGAAATATACATATTACATAACATTACATTACATAACATTACATAACATTACATTACATTACATTACATAACATTACATTACATTACATAACATTGCATAACATTACATGAAATATACATATTACATAACATGACGTCCATAATACATTACGTCCATTATACATAATTGCGAAAGTTATGCGTGTTTGAAGAATTTCACGTTAGCGCATGCGCAGGGCGAACCGCTGGCTCTATCATGTTGAAATTTATATGGGACCTCAATGGGCCCTACCCGCTTAATCCCTGAGAATTACATTGAAATTGGGTGAAATCTTTGGTTACTACGGCTGTAACAAGGAAATTGAATCTATTTCACGCCAGCGCATGCGCAGAGCGCACCGAGGGTCCGATCATGCTGAAATTCATACTGGAACTCACTAGGCCTTGTCCAAACAACCCTTGAAAATTTGAGCGAAATTGAATCAAAATTGTGAAAGTTATGCGTGTTTGTTGAATTTAACGTTAGCGCATGCGCAGGGCGTACCGTTGGATCAATCATGTTGAAATATGTATGGGACCTCAAGGGGCCTTATCCGCACCATCCCTCAAAATTTGAGCTGAATCAATTCAAAATCGTGGAAGTTATGGCTGTAACAAGGAAATGCGGACAGACAGACTCACAGACCGACAGACACGGAACCAAATTTGTTCAGTAGGCTTTGAAACGCAAAATGCAAGTGGGAATTTTGATTTCTGAAGACAAAAATTTTTTGGCTCACGAAAGTGAACACAAGGCTTCCGCTGCTTCGCAGACTCGGAAGCAAAACGACGCCTCATACCCATCCTTCACTTTAGGTCTGTTGTCCATTACTGCAATTATTGTTGCGTCAATATTGAGTACAGCATGAAAAGTTGAATGAACAGCACCAAAACGTCACAAAAACAACCAGCGATTCAGTAATGTGAAGTACACAGGAGAATGGATTGTGGATCCTGACCGAGTCGCGGGATGTGACGTCACGCTCGGTGAGTGGGCGGAGTCAACTGAAGCGGGCGTTTTGGCGGGCTCCCAGAAATTCAAATTTAATTTATTTTTATAAAACCACTGGCGCGTCTGAAACAAATTTTTCTTTGACCGTTCGTCTTCAAATTCAATCCACTTTTGATTTCAGCAATTTAAAAAAAAAAGTGTGCAAGTTCCTTATTTCAAACAAGGGTTTCATAATAATGGTGGTGTGGGGCAAGTTGACGAAAGATGACAGGGGTAAGATGACCAATGAATTTTCAATTCACCATCTTGCCCCGCATGCTATTTGGACATTCAATTCTGTTTTATTCTTTTTTTCACACCATTAAGTATGAGTAACTACCTACCTCGATCGATAACTTAAGCATATTAAACTATTCCATAAAGTTTGGATGTTCAACTTAATATGGCTGATGAGCATTAAACTATTCATAAAGTTATGTCACTTGCTGTTGGGTTTATATGTTTACAGTGAGGAGTTTAGGAGATGAATAATGGTGGGAGTCTTTTTTTTTTTTTTTTTTTTTTTTAAGAGATAATATATGGTGGGAGTGGGGGATGGTGGGAGTCTTGTTTGGATAAAGCTTGAGCATCAAGTTTTTGTGTTTTGATATTTTGTTCGTCGTCTTACCCCAACCCATTCATCATTTTACCCCACCTACCCCTACATGGTTTAATGGGGTTCTGGGTTATTTTGTTCCAAAGAAATTTGAATATTCCCAAACTACATCATCTGGAATGCCTATTCAGATGCCATTTACTACTACGTGCATTATACCTTCGTTTACCATTAAGTAACCAATAACCTTATCAACCCTTGCTGTTGCTCCATGCCTGCCTTGTCTGGACGCTCCTTCCTAGCCTTTACCTCATTTCGAAAAATAATTATTACTGCCGTTGAACTAAAGCCGTTTTATGGTTGATTTTGTTGACAGATAAGACTAAACTGGTTGTAAGTTTAGTGGATCTGAGCGATGACCTCCCGAGCCAAAGATAAGGTCGTCTCAGCCCTCAACCGCCTGTTCAGGAAGGAGGGCGAGAAGAACGAGAGAGGCGAACAGGGAGGTGGAGCATCTAGTCAGCAGCAGTCCGCCTCAAGCTCCTCAGCCAAGGCGCAAGGGTAAATTTTTAATTCTGAATTATTCAGTAGGTACCCTGTCATTGAATTCGGTATTTTTGAGTATGGCCAATTGACTATGAATGTTTAAGTGAGTTCCGGAGGTGTTATTATTTTCAATAATGAACCATTGGAATCGAGCATGAAAAAAAAATGCTTACCCCCCCTCAAAATTTGATGGTTTACGTTTCAAGGTATGTAGAATCCAAAACTGCAATAAAAATATTTCTGTCTGTCCGCCGTACGCCGTACGCCGTACGGGCCACTTTGCTTAGTTATCATGAATAAAAATTGATGAAATTCGGGTTATAGGTTCCGTTCGGGGTCTAGTTGGTCCTCGAAGCTCGACGTTACTGTCAGTCATCTCTAAGGGGTTCAAAATAGGGGCTGAAATTTTCAGAAAGCCTATACCTTTGTTTTACGTAAATATTTTTACGGTTTTAAATAGTTCGCGAACTTGGGAGTTGTTTAAGACCACCCGCAGCACCGAACGTCCAGCCGTTCGTTCACAGTAAGGCCCCGAAGTTTTCACCGACAGGCATTTTCGGCACCAGGGTGAATGAAATTGTATACACTCTCGTCACCAGGGACGCGCTCGATTCAATCAATCAATCAATTTATTCAATCAATCGAGCAATCAATCAACCAATTTTTTCAATTGCAATTGGAATTCACTTAGAATTGTAAAAATTGGTATACTGAATTGGACTTTAATTTGAATTGGAATTTTTTCGAATTGCCTAATTGGCATTGTGCACTCGTCACCAGGGAAGCGCTCGATTCCATCAATCAATCAATTTATTCAATCGATTTCGAATTGGAATTCATTAATTTGAATTGGAATTCATTAATTGAATTGGAATTCATTAATTGAATTGGAATTCATTAATTGAATTGGAATTCATTAATTTGAATTCAAATTAATTTGGAATTCAAATTAATTTGAATTGGAATTCATTTCGAATTGTCTAATTGGCATGGTGCGCATTGGCATGGTCCGAAATGGTTCTGCAATTCTATTGGCCAACGCTGTCTGCGATTCACATAACATGTATAGAATAGTACATAATTATATTATACAGACGGGTTATCTATACAGAGAGCTGTGATCTGTAACAGAAGGGTATTCTATACAAAATAATAAACCGTTGTGCAGGGATTTGCAGCGTTTTGGTTTATTATTTTCAATAATGAACCATTGGAATCGAGCATGAAAAAAAAAATTCTTACCCCCCCTCAAAATTTGATGGTTTACGTTTCAAGGTATGTAGAATCCAAAACTGCAATAAAAATATTTCTGTCTGTCCGCCGTACGCCGCGCCGTACGCCGTACGGGCCACTTTTCTTAGTTACCATGAAAAAAAATTGATGAAATTCGGGTTATAGGTTCCGTTCGGCGTCTAGTTGGTCCTCGAAGCTCGACGTTACTGTGAGTCATCTCTAAGGGGTTCAAAATAGGGGTTGAAATTTTCAAAACGCCTATACCATTTTTTTACGTAAATATTTTTACGGTTTTAAATAGTTCTTGAACTTGCGAGTTTTTTAAGACCATCCGGAGCGTCGTACGTCCAGCCGTTCGTTCACAGTAAGGCCCCGATGTTTGCACCGACAGGCATTTTCGACTCCAGTGTGAATGAAATTGTATACAATTGTATACAATTGTATACAATTGTATTGAATTGTATACAATTCAAACCAAATCTCGTAACCAGAGACGCGCCCACAATAGGAAATTTGGCGGAGATGAAATCATTGCTAGGGATCACCTGATTATATTGGCGGAGTATGAAGTCGAGTTGGTTGTTCTGTGATATTATTTCATTTGAAAAATGATGGCTCTTTTGGAGTTGTTGGTAGGTAGTGAAACTTGAACAAACGTTGAAGTATTATTGATGGGTAAATTATTACTACGGTAAATCATTACTCAACGGTAAATTATTACACAACGGTTCATTATACCATCTACGTAGAAGGGGCTGGAGTTTGTTGGTAGGTACTTTCGCAACTTTTTTCACTCCTCATCAACAATTTCTTTTCAGAAATTCATTATGTGTGTTTCTTTTTGTTAGGTACTGTTTGTCATCGGCAGAATTATTTTAGCAACATTTAACTCGTGATTTAGGTAGGTACCTAGTAACGAGTACGGGGTTAGGTACTAACCTACGGAGGGTCTGCGATCTACATAATTATGTGTAGAATAGTACATATCATATTATATAGACGGGTTATCTATATATAGAGCTGTGATCTGTAACAGAAGGGTATTCTATACAAAATAATAAACCGTTGTGCAGGGATTTGCAGCGTTTTTTTTCTTGTACGCGTACAAGTGGCATCGTCGGTTCTCTGTGAATTGGGGCTCCGTTTCATCTGCCTTAATTAACATACGAGTAAATTATGTTGTGTGGGGTGTTGGTATTCCTTTCCTGCCGATCGAGTGAGTAATTCCACTGATCCACTGTTGGCAACTCAAATTGTGTCATTGGCGTCTTAGCAATTCATTGTAGAAAAAAAAACATTTGACCCAGCCCAAGTTTGGTATGTATGCAATCCCCGAGTTGGACCATTTCAGAAAATTCACGGTTATCACAGGTTGATAGAACAAATTCCCGTGATTTGGTTTTTAGATTCTGGGGCGGGGCCTGGATTTTTGAATCTATGACTAAAACTATGACTATAAAAACAGGTATGTAAAAAAAATGGCTATAAAATTATAGGTATGCAAAAACTACAGGAATTTCTATCAATGCGAACACCAATATTCATCTGTGTAACATTCATTTTGATCCATCAACCTCCATTATCTTTCGCAGATATATGCAGTTTTTCTGCATACATACCCGTATAACTGGGGTATGTTGTATTGGATGACCATCCAAAATGGTTATGACCATCTGTAGGTACCTACCTATACCTGTCGTGGTTTCCGGTTTCGTTTAGGAACTCGAATTTCATGTTTCCTGTGCAGACACTAGAGCTCTTTGATGGCCGCTGCGAACCAGTACGATGTGCTGCAATACAACGTCGTACAATGTACAACTATACAACATAAACTGCACGATAAAAAGAGTTTGGGATCTAATTCCGCAATAATTATGTTTTCACCTTGGTCAGCGTCAACGCTGACAATTCGGAGGATAATGAATAGTCAAGGTTTTGATTTAATTAGACCTTCGATTTCAAACAACAGATTGTGTGAAATTGTTAACACGAAATCTTTAGCAAAGTCAGTTTGAGCAGTTAGGTAAGTAACTACGATCAAGAGGTAATTAACATCTTGTGTCATTAGTGCTAGTGTGAAAGCTACAGAAACTAAAGGGAAAAAAATGTTTGCCGCTTTTAGCCCAAACTGTTGTTTGGTACTGCTTAGATCGCATTTGGTTCATACGTCCTTTCTCTTTTTGAAATGGTAATTCTGCTTTTGAAGAATGCGGTGTAATTCCAATTACCCTTCAGGGTAGACATTATGCTGGGATCCGCGGCTGGGCCACACAGTATCTGCGTGACTGCTGATGGAAAAATTTCTGACAAAATTGGTAAGATATCTTCTAAAGGGTTCAAAATAGGATACAGAACTAAAAATAAATTCAGTTAAAGATGCGAAATAAACGTGTGGTTGGTCGAGTTGGTTCTTTCATTTATTGTTTGTTACTTACTGACGATTGTTTGATTAGCGAACCTGGGGTAATAGTGTTCATTTCATTTTTAATGGAAATAGACAACGTTTCAATCCATTTTGCGATTCCATTTAAAAAGAAAATTTTAAATGGGTTTCCGCGATTTCATCACGAGTGATTTCGTTCGTACTTACCCTAATGAGTCTTCATCTAGTGACAGGAATCATATCTCCACACTAAACCATTAAGTCCGCCAGGGTCTATCCTTCCGTTTTAGGGACACCGCGCCCCTTGGAAGCTGAGTGGTGCCCCCATGGTTTTCAGTTTTTGGGAAACCGGGACAACCTAAAGCCTAGAGAGAAAATAGCGACACTTAAATCCGTTTCAGACCATTCTAAAACCAAATCCGTAAAAGATACCATATAATAGGTGGGCGTCTGTGTGTGTGGCAAATTTGGTGTGCGCTGCCGAGGCCACAATTTTCACCAGCATTGCATGGGTAATTTAGTAATTGATTCGGTTTCGATCTAGTTACGCAGGAAACTTGGAGAAACTAGTCCAGTGGGCGTGAATAACGCTTGCGTTACTCAACAGCACCTATGTTTTTTTAAATGAAAAATAAGATTGGGTATAACTTGTCTGTCATTCGAATTGCAGATCGCCGGCACGGAGGCTGCTCAGACATGCGGGCTACCATAGCGGCGTCACGCCCTCAGAGGAGCAACTCGGTCCTCAAGCAAGACCTTCGGGGGCCTCTATCTTCAAAAAGAAGTCCACACAACCTACCAAGGGTAAAGGCATTATTTACTGAATTCCGGAGTATGAATCATTAAATTTTGATATGTTATTTTCAGTAATGAAAGGGAAGGGTGAATTCAACAAACAGGAAAATTTGTAAGTTTACATTCCAGGGTACCACGACGAATCAGCAAGGCGATTTAAAAATGTAATCACGCTTTAAAAATCGAGCATAGATTGTTTTCGGCATGTGGGCTCTGTTATGATGGCGAGGATCGTTCTTTTCTCATTACTTTGAAAGTTTCTCTTCACTCGCGAAAAACAGGTTGACCGTTTCAGTGTTTCGTAGTTCCAAGATTTTATATATATTTTAATAAAATCTCAATCTCCAGTACCGTATGATTTTTTCTGGCGTTCCACGACCACGACTTGAAATAATTTGAGAATAAAAAACGGTGCAAATTATTATACAACGGTTTATTATTTACCTGTATATATGCCCCTTCTGCGTACATCACTGTTTTCTGGTAAAAACATACCCTTCCGCTCCCCCCCCCCCCTCCCCCAAGAGAGCCTAAATGGAGTTAGTACTGGAGCCGGCCCGGGAATTGCAGTTTTATAAAAATGCGGCAGACTCAAGGAATCTATCATTAATTATTTATTTGTTGTTATTCATGAAGCATAAAGTTTGCTCACGTTACAAAATTATCTGTCAACAAAATCCAAAAGAGCCATCATTCTTCAAATGAAATAATATCACAGAACAGCCATCCATGATTTTAGTCAGGTGTTCCCTAACAATGATACCTACCTGGGCTGGATATATTCCGTTTCATTCACGAATTAACGGTCATGTTGACGAAGCTTTTTGGTGCAAACGAACGGCTGGACGTACAATGCACCGAGTGGTCTCAAAAAAAATATAGTGAGCTCAATTTAAAAAAAATTTTAAAGCCATACTCTTCTATCTACGGCGTTCGGGAAATTTCACCCCTTAGAGATGACTAACAGTAACTCCGAGCTTCGCTGAACAGCTAGAACCCAAATGGGTCCTACAAACCAAATTTCATTAATTTTGGTTTATCACTCATTTCAGTTTGGTGTGCAGTACGGCGGACGGACAGAAATTTTTGGTTTATTATTTTCAGTTCTGAACCTTTGGAAACGAGCATGAAAAAGAATTTAACCCCCCCCCCCGCGCAAACATTTATATGGTTTCCGTTTCAAGGGCGTAGAATCCGAAAATGCGGTTTAAAAAAAATGTCTGTCCATCCGCCGTACTTCGTACAAAATTAATGAAATTTGGTTTGTAGGTCCCATTTGGGGTCTAGTTGGTCGGCGAAGCTCGGAGTCAGTCACCTCTAAGGGGTGAAAAATAGAGATTGAAATTTCCCGAACGTCGCGTCTTAGCTCGAAAACTAAATCGAAGGGTTTTTTACGTTTTTAAATATTGATCTTGAACTAGAGAATTTTTTAGAGCACCCGGAGCATTGTAAGACCAGCCGCTCGTTTGCACCGAAAAGCTTCGTCAACATTGAAATGTTCGGAATGACAATGAATTACGGTTCGTAAAAATGCAGGTTGTATTTCATCAAGTGTATATACACAAGAACTGACTGGGGTATCGTCGAGCGAGCTCTCCCCCCCCCCCCCCCCCATTCCCAGTGTTCATAATAATAAAAACAATACTTCGCGATTCCTCTGTGGTTAAATCTGTACAAAAAATAAAAAGTACCTGTAAAAATAATAATACATACCTACTCCAATACAGTTAAATCAAATTAACAGTTTTCTCATAAACTGTATTACCGCAATAAAATAATTGAAGTCCTAGTCAAGGGCCCGTTCAAAATTGGTTACAACTTATCTGATAATCTTTCGAATTACTCTTTTGGCATTCCTGTTTGGTGTATACTCATTAACAAATACATTATCCCCAACATTAAATTTATTGGTGCGGTCCTCGACGCATCCTTGTTGTTCAAGTTGGGCTTTTGGAATACTTCTACGCGAGTTCCCTGATCGATTAAACTAATTTGATCGCGTAGGGCAGTTTCCAAATCGGGAAAATTGCAGTGCAGGGACATTCGTCGAAGTCGGGCATCGTAATCGCGGACTGATTCCGTTCTTGTCTGCTTTGCCTCATAGAACTCGCACGTTTCCATCGATTCAGAAGAAGATGGAGCGTAGTGGTTCGTCAACAATTTCACGGGATCATCGTATGATTTGTCCTTAGGTTTCGTTGGGGCACATAAATCACGCACCAACCCGTAGACGTCTGCGCTAACCCTCGTGAGTAATTCTGAGGCGTATTTACTTTCGTCAATATCCTCTCGGACGAAATAAAGTTCAATAAACGTGGCCCAATCATCACGGTTTTGATGAAACTCGATCGTAGTTTTCCCCTCGCTCATCATTCTCTTGTTCCCGTCCCTAGGTTTGGGCTTTCCGGTGGGGTTGTCGGGCTTGAATTTTACCGGTACCTACTCGGTCAGGATGTAGGAGTATTAACTCAACCAGCACTTTACGTAGGTCTTCAAGAGTTTTATTTTCCTCAGCCGGGTGCCTTCCAGTCGAGGTAATGATTTGAACAACCTCGGTTTTTGGTAACGTATACACCCACGAGACCTCGATCTGATCGGGGTAGGGATGAAGTTACTCACGTGGTTGGCACGAATGGAGATATTCTGTGTGGACGGGAATCCACACGAAATGAAAACACAGTATAAAAAATGACCCTGCCGATTGCCGCTTGTGGACTATACGAAGGCACATCTTTCCAGTTATCCTCGTCGCCACATGAAATGTTTGGAATGAGAACGAATACGGTTCGTAAAAATGCAGGTTGTATTTCATCGAGCGTATACACAAGAACTGACTGGGGTATCATAGAACGAGCCCCCCCCCCCCCCTCCGTTCTTAATAATGAAAACAATACTTCGCAAACATGATCGTGAATGAAACGGTATAAATCCGGCCCGGATATGGGAAGGGAGCACCTGATTATAATCGCGGTTGGCTGTATGAAGTCGAGTTGGTTGTTTTGTGGTATTATTTCATTTGAAGGATGATGGTTCTTTTGGATTTTGTTGATAGGTACTTTTGTAGCGTGAACGAACATTATACTTCATGAATAACGGCAAATAATTAGTGATAGAATCCTTTAGTCCGCTGTATTTTTATGAATCTGCAATTCCCGGGCCGGCTCCAGTTCTAACTCCATTTAGGGCTCTCTTGGCGAGGGGGAGGGGGGGAGCATGAAGGTATGTTTTGACCACAGAAAACAGTAATCTAAGCAGAAGGGGCATATATACAGGTAAATAATAAACGGTTGTGTAATCATTTGCAGCGTTTTTTATTCCTTTTCGGATTCTACGTACCTTTAAATGGAAATAATCAATTTTGGTTTATTATTTTCAACAATGAACCATTGGAATCGAGCATGAAAAAAAAAAGTTCTAACCCCCCACCATAAAATTTGATGGTTTACGGAGCTAAAAGTAGAAATAAATACACGAGACTACTTGAGTCGGTTTGTGTGGTCAAATGACAATTTATTGGCAGTTCACAGCTTCTTTTATACCCCTTGATACATCCCCAGAGAGGGGTAGGGGAACCCCGCTCTGGGAAGCCGTTAGACGCGGCTTATAATGCAAGCGACGCTATTTACATAGTGTTAGGGAGCAGCCGATCACCACAAGAAGAGTACGGGTTTTTTAAAATTTCTAATTGACCCTGAACTAGAGAATTTTTAGAGACTACCCGGGGCACTGTACGACCAGCCGTTCATTTGCACCAAAAAGCTTCGTCAACACGATCGTGAATCAAACGGTATAAATCCGGCCCAGATATCATCACTAGGGAGCACCTAATTATAATCACCGATGGCTGTAAGAAGTCGAGTTGTTTGTTCTGTGATATTATTTCATTTGAAAAATGATGGATCTATTGGATATTGTTGGTAGGTACTTTTGAAAATTGAACAAACAATGAAGTATCAACGATGGGTAAATTATTACACAGTGGTAAATTATTACACTACGGCAAATTATTAAACAGCGGTAAATTATTACACAACGGTTCATCTACCTAGAAGGGGCTGGATTTTGTTGATAGGTACTTCTGCAACTTGAACAACCGTTGAAGTATTATTGATGGGCGAATTATTACACACCGGTTCATTATACTATCTACGTAGAAGGGGCGCCTATACAGGTAAATTATTACACAACGGTTTATTATTTGCCTTATTCTTCATGTATAACTAAAAATAATTAATTATTGAATTTTTGAATCCCGCACATTTGTAGGAAACTTTAATTCCGGAGCCGGCTCCAGTGCTCGATTTAGGGCTTTCCTGGGGGGAGCTCGAGGGTATTGACCACAGAAAACCGTGATCTACGCCGAAGGGGCATCTATACAGGTGAATAATAAACCTTTGTGTAATAATTTGCAACGTTTTTCTTTTTTCCATGTTCGAATCCAAAGGTTCACTATCGAATATATAAACCAAAGGCCGTCATTTGAAGCCAAATTATCGCTGTGTTCTCTGGAAGTTTGTGAAAATTAGTTCCTTTTTCCCAGATACGCATGTCCACAGAGAGAAAGTAATTACAATTTCAATTATTTGAATTTGGCCTTGCCAGAAACTGGCCTCAATTTCATCGTCAAACTGTAAGGAAGAGTTAGGTTGGTAGTACCTAGTTACTCTGGCAGAGTTCTGTCCTTATTTTCAACACTTTCCTACTATTTACATTTTCCACGATATTATTTTCTAATTAGCAAATATTGGTACGGTTATCCGCTGTCCGCCCAATTATTCGTACGAACTGAACGTTGGTGCCGAAACCCGGGAACCAAGTGCTTTTTTCGAGAAGAAAACGAAGCGATCACATTTTGATGCATTTTAAATTGGATCAATCCGCAAGTAAAATTTTTTTATACCCTCAACGTCTCTACTCACTGTTCTTTTTTATCCTGTGGTATCACCACACACCAGGGAATTGGATCCCGCCCAGGTGGGAGGGGTGCAGTGACGTCACTAGTGTACAAAACTATATAATATATACATTTATATATATATATATATATATATATATGGTTTTCCCCCAGGAGTTGTATTTTCATTTTCTGTTTTTTGCCAATAAAGGAATTCTATTCTATTCTAACTATATCGCATCACATGTATGCTGATATAGCCATGAAAGACTTCAACATAGACTTACTCATTTACCGTTCAGACGTTGGAGCTACTGCGTTGGAAGTTCACCAGAAATCCGTGAGATCGCGAAGACTAATGAAAGAACTACAGGACATCGAGAGATCGCAGCGGAAGGAGAATCCAGCCTTCACCGTCGAACTCATCAACGACAATCTGTACGACTGGCACGTCCGCCTCTACAGCATCGACCAGGAGTCTGAACTAGCCAACGACATGAGATTACATGACATTAAGGTGACCTCTTGCATCTATACTTATATATTATTCTCATCTCCAACCATAAATAATTTATGGTAGTAAATTATCTGTCCTCATGAATTATTCATGAACATAGTTTACTTAGGATCATACATGCGATCCGGGCAGTTATCAGGTTTGCCACCTAGGTACTTTCTGAAGCTTTTGGTTTATTATTCTGTGAATAATACACCTAGGTATGTATTCGCTCAGCAAAAAATTTTCATAACCCCCCCCCCCCCTCAAACTTTTGGTTTATTATTCTGTGAATAATACACCTATGTATTCGCTCAGCAAAAAAATTTTATAACACCCCCTCAAACTTTTTTCTTTTCCGTTTCAAGGTGCGTAGATTCCAAAAATGCAATGTCCGTCCGCCGTACGCCGTATCACGTGTACAGGCTTCATTTTCGGTCTAAAAAAGTCGTTCTTTCGCACACATGCTCCATTTGGGCCCTAGTTGTGTCCCGAAACTTTTCAGCCCGATCGGAATATACCCAGGGGTGTTATGAGTGAAAATGTGACTTGAAATGAGTGAAAAATAGGTACTTTTTGCGTTTTAACAACATGTTAGTAACATGAGCTTTTGAGGTATCTTTTTCCATGTTTTTGAGGACGAGAAGACCGAATATGAAGTCGATTTTGACCAAAGACGCGGAAATTGAGGTTTTACCAAAGGTTCAGCTCCCAAAATTGGTTTTTTATGAGTCAAAAACCTGGAAAACTGTCTGAAATCACCATCAATGTGTACAATAACATTGGAAAAAAGTGTAAACAGGTGAATCAAGACCATTAAATGCCACTACCACTGATCAAAGATGATCTTTAAAAAAAAGCGTACCTATTTCATGTTTTGGGGGCCAAAATTGATGGAAATCATCAGAAATAGCCATTTCAATCATTCCACATGAAAGAAACAATACATTTAACAGCCAACGAAAATCTCTAGAACTCCAATAGAATAATAAACCCATGTGACAAGGACTTTGCAGCGTTTTTTCTTTTCCGTTTCAAGGTGCGTAGATTCCAAAAATGCAATGTCCTTCCGGCGGCGTCGTGGTTGGGTGCGTCTGCGGGGCAGGCGGTGGCGACGGCTCGGCTGGGTTGCTGACGGCGATGGTGAGAGTGTCAGGTGGAAGGGTGGCATGGTTGGTGGACCCGTCTGTGATGCAGGAGACGATGGCGAGGGTGGCGGCGAGTGTGCTGATGTGTGGTCAGTGGGTCTGTGTGCGACGCAGGAGACGGTGGCGACGGGGTCAGTGGTGTTGCCGGCGTGGTTGGTGGTGCCATCTGCAATGCAGGGGGCGGCGTTAAGAGAGTCAAGTGAAGGGGTGGTGTGATTGGTGAGTCCATCTGTGATGCAAGAGGCGGTGATGACAGCATCAGCGGTGTTGCTGGTGGCTGCGTTGAGAGTCAGGTCAAGGGTTGGCGTGGTTGGTGAGTCCGTCTGTGATGCAGGAGACGGTGGTGACGGCGTCAGCGGTGTTGCTGGTGGCTGCGTTGAGAGTCAGGTCAAGGGTTGGCGTGGTTGGTGAGTCCGTCTGTGATGCAGGAGACGGTGGTGACGGCGTCAGCGGTGTTGCTCGTGGCGGCGTTGAGAGATTTAGGTCAAGGGTTGGTGTGGTTGGTGAGTCAGTCTGTGATGCAGCAGACGGTGGTGGTGGCGTCAGCGGTTGCTGGTGGCAGCCTTGAGAGAGTCATCATGCGTTTCAGTCAGTCATGGTGAGGAGGTAGTCAGAAGGTTGGTGGTCCGTCAGTTTTGTCGGATAGGAACGTCGGGGTTACCAATTGTCGTGAAGGCTGTTGGTAGCCTTACGACGGGGTTTTATTGAATGGTTAGGTGTGTGGTGATCCTTATGGAGGGTAGGTTTGGGTAAGAAGGAAGCTAACACTAATACCCCGCTGTTATCACCACAGCAGGTATTAGGTGCTCCTTGGGAGTCTTTTGCTAGCACCCCGTGGTTACCACCACAGGGAGTATAAAATACCCCGTGGTTACCACCACAGCAGGTACCAGATGAAAGAGGGAGTGCCTCTTGGGAGTCTTGCTAGCACCCCGCTGTTATCACCACAGCAGGTATTAGGTGCTCCTTGGGAGTCTTTTGCTAGCACCCCATGGTTACCACCACAGGGAGTATAAAATACCCCGTGGTTACCACCACAGCAGGTAGGTACCAGATGAAAGAGGGAGTGCCTCTTGGGAGTCTTGCTATCACCCCGCAGTTACCACCACAGCAGGTACTAGATTCCCCGCGGTTACCACCACAGAAGGTAGTAGATACCCCGTGATTACCACCACAGCAGGTGCTAGATGAAGAGAGGGAGGCACCCCATGGTTACCACCACAGCGAGTATAAAATACCCTGTGGTTACCACCACAGCAGGTGCAAGGAGATGTAGGAGAGAGAGGTTTGAGAGAGAAGTCGCAAGTTGAGGGTTGGTCGGTCGAATGAGGAGCTGGGCTGGCAGGGCTGTTTATAAAGCCCCCTTTCCACCCGTCCCCCGTCCATTAACGGCCGTTATGAGCGTTGGGGGGCGATGGCGGTTGATGGAGGGGACCCTTCTCCTGCTTTCCCCAGGGCGTCGCTCAGCTCGTCGTTCTCCTTGATTATTTGGTTAAATCTTCACCCAATGCACGGGAGTGGTAAATGTACAATTTTGAGGGGTCACGACATAGGGGTTGAAATTTCCCGAACGCCGTAACTAGAAAACGTTCAATAGGAGGGAATGGTTTGTTTTTACGTTTCTAAATTGATCTCGAACTAGAGAATTTTTTGAGACCACCCAGAGCATTGTACGTCCAGCCGTTCGTTTGCATCGAGAAACTGATTATAATCATGCATGGCTGTATGAAATCGAGTTGGTTGTATCGTGATATTATTTAATTTGAAGAATGACGGTTATTTTGGATTTTGTTGATAGGTACCTACTTTTTTAATTTGAACAAACGTAATGCTTCAATAAATACAAAAATAAATGCTTCTCGATTCCACCACATATTATTTATGAAATAGGTTTCCCGACCGGCTCTAGTACTCGATTTAGGGCTTTCCTGGGGGAAGCACATGGGTAGATATTGACCACAGAAAACAGTGATCATCGCCGAAGGGGCATTTGTACAGGTAGATAATAAAACGTTTTTTAATCATTTGCAGCGTTTTGTACTCCATTTTCGGATTCTACCTACCTTGGAACGGAAACCATCAAATTTTTGTGAAGGGAGGGGGGGGGGGTTAAACATGTTTGTGTTTTCATGCTCTAAAGAAAAACACTACAAATTATTACACAAAGGTTTATTAGTTACTTCTATAGGGGCCCCTTCTGCGTAGATCACCGTTTTCTGTGGTCAATACCTAACCTCGAGCTCCCCCCAGTAAAGCCCTAGATCGAGTACTGGTGCCGGCATGGGAATTAACGTTTCATAAAAATGCGCAGATTGAATTCAGTTATTCATGAAACATATTAACTTTGGTCCAAGTTGCAAAAGTACCTATCAACAAAATGCAGAAGAGAGAAGGGATTTTGTTTGTTCAAACGAAATAATATCACAGAAAAACAAACTCGAAACAGCCATCCTTGATTATAATCAGGTGTTCCCTAGCAATGATGCCTATCTGGGCCGGGTTTATACCTTTTCGTTCACGATCATGTTGATGCTTTTCGATGCAAACGAACGGCTGGTCGTACACTGCTCCGGGAGGTCTCAAAAAATTCTTTAGTTTGAGATCAGTATAAAAACTTTTTAAAAAACCACACCCTTCAACCAAAGTTCTCTAGCTATGGCGTTCTGAAAATTTGAACCCATATTTTTCACCCCTTAGAGATGACTGACAGTAACGCCGAGCTTCGCGGACCAACTAGACCCCAAATGGGGCACACCAAATTTCATTAATTTTGGTTCGTAGTAACTGAGGAAAGTGCGAAGTACGGCGGACGGACAGAAATTTTAGTTATTCCATTTTCGGATTCTATGTACATACCTTGAAACGGAAACCATAAGATTTGGGGGGGGGGGATTTTTTTTTTTTTTTTTTTTTTTTTTTTTCATGCTCGATTCCAAAGGTTCATTGTTGAAATTAATAAACCAAATTGGAGGGTTGTTTACGAGTACATTGTTGCTGAATTTGGAAGGATGGTTCATGAACTGGCTACCGGAGTGAGATCACTCAATTTTTGGCCAAGTTACATTAAGGTCTTACATGAATGGGAAATACCCACCTCATTTGGACAAAGCATAACTAGGTGGTCAATTTCCTGTCCAAACTTCTGTCCGTTCGCCGTACTTCCCACTTTTCTTAATTACTATGAACCGAAATTAATGAAATTTGGTTCGTAGGTCCCATTTAGGGTCTAGTTAGCCTGCGACGCTCGGTATTAATGTAATTCATCTCTGAGGGGTGAAAAATAGGGGTTCACATTTTTCGAACGTCGTAAGTAGCTCGGAAACATTCAGTAGAAGGTTAAGGTTTTCTTTTACTGATGTGTTTAAATTACTGATACTTAGGTTAGGTGGTCCAAATCATAGTTAGTTGCGTGTACCACGAATTGCCTCTTGCTGAGAATATCATAGGTGTATAGTTTATTGTCGTGTGAGGTAAAGGGAATTAAAAACCCATCGAAAATCGAAATGGTCATCATCGAGGATAATAGTAGGTAATTGCCGGTCAACCTTTTGTGAATTCGATTTAGATGCGTTATCGCAAAAACGTTTTATTCAGGTAGGTACCCACCTACTTGAGAGAAAATTGGACAAACTCATTCAAAGGCTAGTGCTCGCGTGTGATAAATTCCCATCATTTTTCATGATGACTCAACGCTGGAAGCTCCATTTGGGATGAGATGTGGAGGTTGAAATGAATTTCGTCACGCATTTCGTGATGCTCAAGATCTTTTTCGTTGATTTATTTCGTCCGCATCTCGATAAATTACAACTCATCCCTTGACGTGCCCCCCCCCCCCCTCCCCTTCTTATATCAACGTTCATCACCAAACTCGCTGTATAACGAATTACCGTCCGGAGAATCTGTAATTAATAGTATCACTGGATGGAATTGCAGGCCCCTAGAAATTTGTTGCTTTAAGTCCCAGCAAAAGGCTTCCTTCAGGATTCCTCCTGACAAACCAGCTTCAAGATTAGCAAACCTATGGCCAACATTATTTTTATTACAGTGAAGTCGAATGTTACTTATATTTCCTCGATCGTTTCACTCTATAGGTACGATATATTATAATATATTATACCTATACGAGTATACCAGGGTTATAATATTGCAAATAGGTAAAATGCCCACTTATACAATTATATTGAACTACTATATAGCAACATTGTTGGGTGCTTATTGGGGGATCTCGGATGTTGCCTAACATCTTAGATTCGCCGTTATCGTACCTTGCCATATTGCCATAACCGATGCCCGATGTATATGGAAATAATTATCGTATGATTCTTTTTGTTTCAGTGTATTTCTTTACAACTGACATTCCCCGAGAACTTCCCTTTTGTACCACCATTCATGAGAGTGGTTTCTCCTAGGATAGAAAAAGGTAACCTGAAATCTACTATTGGTTCTATCCAATAACAAACCCATAATATGTACCTACTATTGTTGTTATTTAATCAAGGAAGTTAATCATTATCCAATCTATTTTTTTTTTTTTTCTTAATTATAGTAGGTAGTAGCTATTCTAGACGTTTGTTTTAGAAAATCTTGGATAAAAATTAAATGCAGATCTGTATTTGGCAATACTTGAACTAGTAATGGTAGGTTCCTAATTCTAAACAAAAAGAAGACTTTTTCTAATTTATCATCTAGTTGGAACTGTGGGAAGGATGACCCAATTTGACTGAGCGGGGGCATTCAACCAGTAAACCTGTACATCGTATGTATTTGCATTTATGCGTAAACTAATCTCTAAACAAAAAGAAGACTTTTTCTAATTTTATCATCTAGTTGGAACTGTGGGAAGGATGACCCAATTTGACTGAGCGGGGGGCATTCAACCAGTAAACCTGTACATCGTATGTATTTGCATTTATGCGTAAATAAAATGAAGTTTTAGTGCTTATGCGCCAAATAAATCATCATTGCGGAAATAGAAAAGGGGGACATTCTGTAAGCGTCAGAGGGGGGGGATTCCATGTTACAAAACGCTAAGGCTGTGTTTTTTTTCTTTCCAAACCCGTTTCTAGTGTTTTGTAGTTTAATAGGTACTCAAGTTTTTTAAGTAACTAGTAGGTACTTCAAGACTTCTTTTCTTGTGCCACAATCGTTGGTTTCCAAAATATTTCTATAAGCCTGTTATAAAAAAAAGAAATGTGGGTAGGGAGCATTCGACCAACCGGATCTCTCATCTGTAAAAATCTCTTAGCAATCATCTGTTGGAAGGTTAGGTAATGACGGTCTATAGTTATGAGTGTGGCGACGATTATGAATGGGAGTATTCTGAAAGATTAAGGCAAGGGTCATGTTGTATGGTAAGGATTTTTGACAACACATAATATGTATATTTAAGATTCTTGACCACTCCATATGGACAGCACTCAACATTACAACACATACTGACAGACAGATCCTTCGTTCACGAAACGCAATACATGAGGGGAAATATTGATTTGAGAGTTTTAAAAAAAGTTTTGCCTTTGAAGAGTGATCGCAATGCTCCCACCTGATACTTGGGTAGACTCTGATACAGAAATATTTACTATAACTACTACCCTTACTATACTCTTGGCTGTAGAGGACTCTTGGATGAGCACGACTGTAGATGCTCTCAGCTTATTCCACCAAATTATAAAAACGAATTCTACATTAACTGTATGGTTTTGGCGGTTTTAGAATGTTCCCCTGTATCCAGGAACGGTTTAGGTACCTTTTTTCTTTATTTTTTTATAACTTGATTTAAACTCTTTGAGGTACCTACCTATAATATATCCCGCGGGGAACTTTTAACAAGAACACTAAGACATTAGCTACCTACTTACTTTACTCTCCTTATAGGCTTCATATGATTCTATCAGAGCTAACCGTTGGTTGGGTAATCACATGCAAGTACCAATATATCAAACGGTACCCGCCCAAGACGAGAACCAGAGACCCAAACCATGTCGTCATCCATGTTAGTACTATTTGTACATAATGTATGGAGGAAAAATATGAAGGAAAATTCCGTTGGTGTGGATCAATAATATCATTTTCAATTGGGTTGTTCAGGTTTTGTGATGGAAGGGGGTGCTATCTGCATGGAACTACTTACCCCTCGAGGAATGGGCAAGCGCCTACACCGTTGAAGCTATCGTTATGCAATTCCGCTGCCAGCATAGTGAAGGGACAGGTAGGGTGACGTACGTAGTTTGTAAACTGTGTGTAAACCGTGAGGTCATTAGTACCCGAACATCGATGTAATTGGGGTTACCACAATCTAGGGATTGTCATAACCGCCATGACCGGTTGTAAATCGTGTTCTTGATCGCTCTGGAGGTTTCCTTGGCGGGTGGGACAATCCCCCCGCCAAGGAAACCTCCAGAGCGATGAAGAACACGATTTACAATACAGAACAAGTAGGGTTCAACCCCCCCCCCCACCCCCCCCCCCTCCTCAAGATGACGTTTTTAGCAAAGTATGGTCTAGCATTTAAAGGTCTTGGAAAATTTCCTGGAAGTCCTTACTGAATAGCCCTTGAAGAAAAGATTACAAGCCAGTGAGTTATGCTCCCAGGAGAGTTCCTCATAATTATTTTGTGTGAGCGATTAAGAATCCAACTTGATAAATTGATAAAAGCTGAAGTTATAGAATCTGTGAAGGGTCCCAGTGAGTGATGCCATCCACTAGTAATAGTAGAAAAGCCTAATGGGTCTTTAAGGTTGGGTTTGCACCCAAAGGACTTTGTGGTGGTTTGAATGAGATACAGGTAGAGGTGAGGTATGAGACAGAGTGTGAGAGTGATGGAGGAGAAGGTGCCGTATCTAACCTCTAAAAGGTTACACCTATAGCGAAGCCAGTGAGGTTACCACCACTAAAGACGATAGAGGGATTTGCCGAGTGGTTGCCCACTCGAGGCCGGTTATCACCAGGCCGGTTCCACCAAACTGAGATCTTTTAGGTAAAAGAGGAGTAGGCGTGAGAGGAGAAGAGAGAAGTCATCAACTTGGTTTGAGCGTAGAATGAGGTGACAGGCGAGAACGGCGGGTTTTTATATTACTCTGTCCACTCTCCTCCCAGTCCTTCAACAGCAGTTAAGGGATGGTGGGCCTCCCTTAACTGGAGAGCCTCAGGACTACCTGAGCCAGGTCACGTACGCCACCTCACTCGTTCGGGTTTATTATTTGTACAATCTTAATAATACAGGGAGTGATGTTCTGGGAGGATATCGCGACAGACTTGAATGAGCAAATTGTGACGGATAGTTATCAAATACCCACTCAAGATTAAATACTTCTGACCTCTACGGAAAAAGTACTATAGTATAGTAGACTTTTTAAAGATGGTTTTCACCAAATACCTCTGTGTGAAAAATACCACTTCCTAAATCTGTACGTACAGAACTCCATTTGGGAAATTTAAATTTAAAAGTTTGGGCTTTGGTATCAAAACTGCAGCAGAGGTATTTCAGAGATGGAACACAGAGATACTTGGTAGTACCAATGGAGTACAGATCTATATAGACGATCTGACCATTTCGGCTGGCTCACTGGAAAGCCAAAGTCAGACTATTGGGTCACATAATTTCCAAGAAGGGAATAGAGATCCACCCCGACCGGACAAGAGATATACTGAAATCCCTGAACCCTCTGAATAAAAATCTTCACTCTCTTTACCTGATTAAATTAATACCTAATGTGTTCGAAATCTCGGCGCCATTGCGAGAACTGACTAAGGAAAACACAGAATGGGTATGGAACAAACAACATTCAAATTGTGTAAACAGCCTAAAACATTTAATTACCAATAGTCCTATACTAGCTCATCACAGTGAAACAGAACGGTTACTCTGACAATCAGATGAGGTAAAAATGGAGTTGGATGTGTGTTGGTACAGAATGGAAAGCCTCTGGCTTATGCGTCCCGCTCGTTGATTATATCTGAATCGAATTTCGCCATGATCGAGAAGGAGATGCTTGCGATTCTCTATGGTACTGAACATTTTCATTATTTCAAATATGGGGAAAAAGTCACTGTTCAAACAGACCATAAACCACTGGTGAATACCGCAAAACGTAATTTAGATAAGGTTCCAATGCGACTCCCAAGAATTCCCAAGACTAGCCAAATACAAAATAAAAATAAGCTATCTTCCTAGAAGGAAGATGTTGATAGCGGGTGCATTGTCGAGAGCAATACACGCAATAGTGAATAATGTAATGAACCGGGATGAAAACGCTGCAAATCCCTGCACAACGGTTTATTATTTTGTACAGAATACCCTTCTGTTACAGATCACAGCTCTATGTATAGATAGCCGGTCTGTATAATATAATAATTATGTACTATTCTATACATATTATGTAGATCGCAGACCCTCCATAGGTTAGTACATAACCCCGTACTCGTTACTAGGTACCTACCTAAATCACGAGTTAAATGTTGCTAAAATAATTCTGTCGATGACAAACAGTAACTAAAACGGCAAAAAGAAACGCAAATAATGAAGTTCTGAAGGAAAGTTGTTGATGTGTTCAATACCTACGTTCGGGGTCAAGCATAATGAACCGTTGTGTAATAACTTGCCCATCAATAATACTTCAACGTTTGTTCAAGTTGCAAAAGTACCGATCAAAAAAAATCCAGCCCCTTCTTGGTTGATGAACCGTTGTGTAATAATTTACCGTTGTGAAATAATTTACCTTTATGTAATAATTTACCTACCGGTGTCTAATAATTTGCCCTTGTGTAATAATTTACCATTGTGTAATAATTTACCCATCAACAATACTTCAACGTTTGTTCAAGTTGCAAAAGTACCGATCAACAAAAGCCAGCCCTTTCTTGGTAGATGAACCGTTGTGTAATGATTTACCGTTGTGAAATAATTTACCGTTATGTAATAATTTACCGCTGTGTAATAATTTGGCGTTGTGTAATAATTTACCATTGTGTAATAATTTGCCCATCAATAATACTTCAACGTTTGTTCAAGTTTCAGAAGTAGGTACCTGCCAACAAAAACCAATAGTCCATCACTTATCAAATGAAATAATAATACCTATCGCAGAACAACCAACTCGGCTTCATACAGCCATCCTTGATTATAATCAGGTGCTCCCTAGTGATGATTATCTGGGCCGGATTTATACCGTTTGATTCACGATCGTGTTGACGAAGCTTTTTGGTGCACACGAACGGCTGGACGTAAATGCTCCGGGTGGTCTCAAAAAATTGTTTAGCTCAAGACCAATTTAATAACGTAAAAAAAACCATACCCTTCTATCGAAAGTTTTCGAGCTACGGCGTTCTTAAAATTTCAACCCCTATTTTGAACCCCTTAGAGATGACTGACAGTAACGTCGAGCTTCGAGGACCAACTAGACCCCGAACGGAACCTATAACCCGAATTTCATCAATTTTGTTTCATGGTAACTAAGAAAACTGGCCAGTACCGCGAACGGCGGACAGACAGAAATATTTTTATTGCATTTTCGGATTCTACATACCTTGAAACGTAAACCATCAAATTTTGAGGGGGGGGGGGGGGGGGGGGTAGAATTTTTTTTTTTTTTTTCATGCTCGATTCCAATGGTTCATTGTTGAAAATAATAAACCAAAAGAAGAATTTATTCAAGAAAAGAGGAGTGATCCAGTGTTGAGCCTAGTAATAAATTATCTAACAAAAGAATGGCCTTCGAAACCTAAATACGAAATTAAAACTTACTATCAGATTAGTCACGCACTAATGTTTAATGATAGGGTGGTAGTTCCAACAAAAATGAGACGGAAAATGTTGAGCATGTTGAGCTACACGAAGGTCATTTAGGAATAAACAAAACCATAGCTAAAGGACGACGGCATGTATACTGGCCGGGAATGTCCAAACAGATTGAAATGTTTATCAATGCCTGCACTACTTGTCAAAAAATCAAACCAAGAAATGGTAGTAGTAGAGCGAGCAACTAGGTCGCTCAATCAACTAGGTCAACTAGGACGCTAGGGGGTATTGATTGATGTTGTTGACTGTCAACGTGCTGCGAATATTAAAACTATAGTTAGTACTAATTATGAGTTTAATTATTATTCCCTAAGTTATAAACACGTCACAGTACCTAGTATATTATTTTTAATATTATCATTTGTAGATTGAAGAAGAAGAAGACCTCGTTGGGGGCTGAAACATGTTCCTACCTACAGAAAATACAAATTTAAAAGACAAGTTGCTCTACAAATACTATTCTCAAACCGGTAGATACCAACCAACCATGAAGAAATATAATTTGCTTCTGGGGAATTACAGCGTTACATTATTTTTTGAGTATGAAATTACGGATTATCCCCCAGCTCAAAAACATATTATTGTTCTCTGGAGTAGGTGATAAGGGCAGGCTGGGACGGGACAAGCGTGACGTCATGCTTCCCCCTCCAAGTAGTGTTAGCACACCTGTCTCTACTCACCTTGGCTAACCGCCATATTCCGAAATCCAGAATGATGACAGGTGTGATAGACGAGAACAACTTTTTTGAAAGCTGCTTCAACTTTAAGAAGGGCGTGCATGTGCAGATGATGTCCTGAACTAACAGTCCCATTCATGCGTTTACTTGCCTTTCACCTATTTAATTCGTGTTCTCCTTTCCAGGGACGAATATCCAAGAAAACCAAAAGCAGCAGCAAGGACTTTAACCGTAATTCAGCCGAGGAGTCCTTCAGAAGTTTGGTTAAAACCCACGACAAATACGGATGGGTCACCCCACCCCTCGCAGACGGCTAAAATAATTTTCACCTTCCACCTCCAGCTGTTTTACCAATGAGAATCTCAATGTAATATTTTCCTCAAAACGAGTTTATTGTAATTCCTTATCTGAAAACGCTATTCCCAAAGGGTTTTCTATGCTTTTTTCTTGATATTGAATTAGGTAGGTATTTAATTAGGTATGACCTGCGTATTCATTTTTGTTTTTCAGTTAGATCGCGTTAGTTTTATGTTTTTAGTTTATAGTCTTAATTTTTGTGATAAAACATTAGATTTAGGAAGGGATGAACCGATGAACGAAATTATTCTTTTTTTTAACGAAACCTTGCGTTCGTGCCAAAGTTGTACCTATTCGTTTGTAAATCAAATGAAATCCTTCTGACATTGAATATATTCCCGTCCGTCTTATTTGCCTATTTCGCTGTCATATACGTCCACATTTTACTACAACATATGTGATGGGTACAACTGCATAGAAATCTTCATCGTTCCATATGAATTATTTGAATTCAACAGTAGAAAACATTTCCATAACTGAGCACTAATTAGAGCTAGTAATAAGACAGGGTATCCTACTTGGAAAAAAAAGACCCTAGTATTGCTCAAACACAGTTCATACCCTCCCGAAATGAAAACTGATGGAAGACATATTAAACAATGTGATAAGTGATAACTTTGAGGCGGTAACTAGTTGTTTTCTGGGGCATTTTTAGGTTAAAAATATTTTTTTAAGAAACGTACCTAACTAGCTTTGGGATTGTAGGCACCTCATTTCTTTTTACGTAGGGTTCACTTTTTTTTAGAGATCTGACGATTTTGGTCTCTTCCGTATTGGGTATTCCCGATCGAACTGTCCGTGTAGCTGATCAAGACATTATCTTTAAGTATTCAATTATGCAGGAGTGGTCGCATCATTTGGTAACTCGTGAGAGAATTATCGTGACTGGCAAAAACCCGTAGGTAGGTGTACCTATCAAAAGACGAGAAAAAAAATCAGACATTAATTAGGCTTGGTGGAACGTGGAGTAGAAGAATGACAAAATAAATTATGAAAGGAAAAGATTTTGAAGAGAAATATCCTCCTACCTTCTGATGTGTGTGTACTAGAAAACTTTGTGACCTGGTTTCTCAAAAGCTGTTTTGGACCATGAGCCCTTATTCCGCAGATAAAAGACGAGAAAGGAGAAACATGAAAAATTGCATCATCCATCCTAAGATGAACTCTCATTCCCGAGGATTTTGCCGTCTGATTTCGACTAAATATAGCATTTCCAAATTGAATTAATTTGGAAAACTAAATTAATTATTCGTAGGTATTGAAAATTCACAGTCACACATTGTAATGACAGTCTGTTGCGAGGAATCTCTTTGGGGCTACGAGAAATTGTTGTATGGCTGCGAGAAAGTATGTTATGCTTTTAGTCCGTTTTACAAACTTGGTTCAAAAAAAATCATGATTCCACTGCTTAATACTACTTTGTAGATACCCATATTTTTGGAGTACCGTTAATCAAATTTAGAAAAATCGTTAATTTGATTTGGAAAACCGTTAACTCAATTTGGAAATGCTATCAATGTAGATGGAAAATCCCATCAGTCACTGTTATTGTCTTAAAAAATAGATTAGGTTTAGATGATATTCTTATACCTACGTGTAAGGCACCCCATTTTTACGATCTGATTCGGAGTACGTCTACCCTATTTTGCTGTTGGTTGCAACCGAAGGGAGTAATGTGTGCACTAATATAATATACCTACACCTACATTTTCCTACCTTAATAATATTTCTTTGATCTCGATGTGGTAATTTTGTGTGTACTGATCCTATAAACTGAGTGTCTCTTTTATATACATACCATTTTGTACCTACCGGAGTTAAATTATACAAATTAATAATTCAACTAAAATTGCTTACATAACTGGTATACATTTATATACCAGAATATATATATATATGTTGCATGCCAATTTTGCATTTCCAAATTAATAACTATTCAGTATTTCGAGTCCAAAATTTGAATGTAAAATGCAATCAGTCCTCTATGTGGCTGTGATGTCAGCTAAGAGCGGGATCAGTTTCGCATAATATTTGCTGATTTTATTATTTGCGTTCATTACAGTTTAGATTTTCGATGCGCTTGTGTTACAAAGTAAAACTTATTTTAATTTTCCATTTAGATACATATACGAATAATGTTATGTTGGTCGATTAACGACGAGACAGGAATTCTGCTGTCCCCTTCCTCACACCAGCCCCTGGTCCTTTGTTGTTTTTTTGTATGTAACTTTCTTCAATAATGTTTTAAATTAATTAAATTCGACTGTATTTGAAACTTTGCAGTTAAGTAGAATGTCCATTAAATGTGAGAAGATTTTACGAAAGATAATACTTGTTATATAGGTGTTGAATTTTTTTTGTAATTATATAGCAATATTACTAGAATTGTCCACTTATTCCATAAGCAACTAGATGTCTAACTGGCGCCCGAATCTAGTGGTTGTTCGGTCCAAATTGCTTCATGGTCGTTTCCATTTGTTCAAAAATGAGGGAATTTAAGTCTAAACAGATTTTTCATCATAGGTACGTTATTTAAAACTATCAAAACTAGTACTGATGACACGAATTTCTGTGCCGAACTTGCGTACCTACTACAGCCGTGTCATTTTATGAACATGTTTGGATAAAGTTTATTTAAAATCAGTATCTACCTCCAGTTTTCTTTGCCTACTTCCTTATTTCAAGTCGTTTGGTATACTCTATGCATTGCTAAGGTTAGTTGCCGAACGCCAGTGAATGATATACATTCAATAATAATTTATCATTTAATCATGGGAGCTATTGCTCTCCAGATGACGGACCGTGGGGCGTTCGAATAAACTGATCTTCTATTATTTATGAAGATACAAAGTTGATGGTTTGATGAGAGTTTGTGTTTAAATCTGAGGTAGGTAGGTACCCACCTAAAGGTTCAGATGGGAAAAGCAGATAAATACCTACCGAAACCGAAGGTCATTGACTATTGGATGCCCGTCGCTAATTATGCCATTGGGTGTTGCTTGAACCGATAGCTCCGAATTATTGGACAGCCAGACCAGTTCTCAGTCATCAGTTTTGGTTGTAGTGCGAAGCGCATCAAGTCTGCCTCCGTTCCTTGGTAGAATCGAATCGTAGGTGAAGCCAGTTTCCCCAAGTTTAGATGAATGGAGAGTTCTGCAGGTACCTACTGAAGTTTATGGCTCTTGGATTTGCATATAATATAGAAACCTGTTCCTAACCCCCGTTCCGCCACTGTCCCTGTTTCTTTCAACCCTGTTTGGCGAGCTTGAAACTTCTTTCAACGCTGTTTGGCGGGAGCTTTTCGCTTGGGGACCAAAAAGCTGCCCGCCAAACAGCGCGAAGACATTTCAAGCTCACCAAGCAAGGTTGGAAGAAATAGGCGAAGAATGGCGGAAAAGGCGTTACGAAGGAGGGAACAGATTTCTACAATATATACCTATGCACATTCAACCTATGCACGTTCATACGCGAGTTACGACGCTCCAAACATGATGTCGTCAGTTATGTTATTTGTCCATAATTTGCAACGTTTTCATATTATTAGTATAACTCGGCTTCTACTGAACCGATAGGGTTCAGATATTGGCATCTTCCTGTATACATGTACTTACCTATGCCAAATTTCAGCTCTTAAACCCCTTTCTAACCTACTGCTAGAAACTGCACCGTACCCACTTCCTTGGAGCATAACGAATGTGTGTGCAAATAAAGCTCGATCCGTTATGTCTGGGAGGCTGTAGCCCTGTCAAAGAACAATATGAAAAAACAGCAAAACTAGAAATACTTGAAAATAGCGATTTTCAATCTTCTGTAACTCCGGCACCTGATGGTCCCGAGGGCTGAAATTTCATACGCAACCTCAGAGGCCCACTGGGGTGTACGAAAAATCAAACCGGAGACACCAAGGGGACCGAGATACGGGAGGGGGGGGGGGGGGGGTAAACCCTACTTTCTGTCTTGTAAACAGTGTTCTTGGTCGATTCGAGTTTTTCGGTTTTCTTGGCGGGTGGGACGCTCCCGCGAACCTAAATAATAATTATATTCCGATATATATATATATATATATAGTTTCGGGATTTATCGATTGAAGGGCCCTGGGATGGTGGGTCCCCGGATGGTAATGCTGTGGATCTTGACGATGTCCGCTCCACTCCCGTCGTAATGGCGGCGTCGGGCCCTGGCAGTGCAATTGCTCGGGACTCTGGTCCTGTCCGAGCACCGGCTGTCCTCAATCTGTCCACCAGAGCACTCACGGAGGTGGAGATGGGTGTGCTTTTGAAGGGGCTCTCCTTCTGTCCGACCCCAAAGGTGGATCATATCCGCCTTCATGAGGATATCCAAGCTTATTGTACTGCACTGAGGTGGAGATACTTTTGGAGAACGGCTGAAGCGCAGAACAGTCCGGGTGGCGATGTTCATGAGTCGTTGAGGCAGTTCCGCCCATCGACTGGGAGGTCTGCTCCACGTCAGCAGCCGTCCCACCCTTTGGAGGTTTACATTAAAACACTGCTGACTTTGACATCAAATGTCAATTTTTTGAACTCCCTTGTTCCACCAAAGAACATGAGTCGAGAGGAGCGTCGGGCCTTGAGCAGCTTGAAGTCTGACTCATCTATCATCGTCGCGCAGGCGGATAAGGGGTCCACAGCGGTTGTGATGGACTTTTGTGACTATGATCGAGATGCAATGAGACAGCTTGATGATACCCAGTCTTATCGCAGACTCGCGGGGGACCCAACGGAGGAGTACTGTGCTCAGTTGATGGCATTCTTGGATGCGCAGTACCGACTGGAGGGCTTGACGGAGGAGGAGGTGGCTCTTTTGGTGCCCAGTGAGCCTCGGTGTCCTGTTTTTTATTTACTGCCAAAAATTCATAAGCCTTACAGCCTGCCTGAGACCCCGCCCCCTTCTTCTTCTTCTTTACGTAGCTCTACAGCCCTGGGTGGGCCTTGGCTTCCCTCACAATCTTCCGCCATCCAGCTCGGTCTGCGGCCTTCTGTTTCCAGTTCCTGGTTCCCAGACGTCTCAGATCCGCCTCCACATCCTGGATCCAGCGAACTCTCGGCCGTCCTGCTCTTCTTTTTCCCATGACACCAGCGTGTAGCAGCGCGTGAGGCATTCTGTCCTGCGGCATGCGCTGAACATGCCCCAGCCACTCTATCCGACGGACTTTGACAAACTGTACTATGTCCTCCTGTTGGTACAACTCCATCAGCTCGCGGTTGGTCCGTATTCTCCAACCTCCGTCCACGCGCACGGGACCAAACATTTTCCGGAGAATTTTTCGCCCGTAGATACGAAGCATATTGGCAGCGGCAGCAGTTAGCGTCCATGATTCAGCACCATAGGTGACGATGGGGCGAATCAGGGTGCGATAGAGTCTGGTCTTAGTGGTCCTGGAGAGTAGTGTTGAACGGAACAGCTTGAGGTTCGCAAAATACGCACGATTTCCATTCAATATTCGCTTCTTTATTTCGGGTGATCTCCCCCATGCTTGAAAAACTCAGCGACAAGGGAGTCGTCTCCAGAGGCTTTGTTGTTCTTTAACCGATGTATGGAGTCTTTAACTTCCACAAGGGTGGGTGGTGCAACCAACTCCACATCATGCTTGTCGTGAGTCCCTCCCGGGAACACTCCACTAGCAACCTTAAAGCTCTCACCAATATCCGTATGTAAAACTTACTTTCCGCTAATAAACATCTGAGTGGGGAGACAGGCAACAGAATCCAGGGGACACAACCTGGGCCCCCCCCAAAACTCCCAACAGGGGAGTTGGAGGGAGAGGCCTCCAGTTCCTATATAACCCTGGATCCTGGAGCTTTAGCTTCATTCGACACTTCCTCTAACCAGCTCTCTCTTCTCTCTCTCCTACCTTCCTCCTCCCAGATGCCTGGTGGTATCCGCCGCTCTGGGAATTTACCTCCTACCTTTTCCCCTTGTCTACATCGGTGGATATCCGCCGCCTAGACAAGTACCTTCCTTCACCTACATCGGTGGATTACCGCCGCCTAGGTGAATTTCCTTCCTCTCGCCTACATCGGTGGATTACCGCCGCCTAGACGAGATTCCTTCCACTCACCTACATCGGTGGATCACCGCCGCCTAGGTGAACTTCCTTCCTCTCACCTACATCGGTGGATTACCGCCGCCTAGGTGAAATTCCCTCGCTCTCCTCTACTCACTCCTTCACGCCACCGTGATGATAAATTCAAATTCATCACAGTGGTGAACCCGACGTTCATCCAACCTTCTACCTTCTACCTTCTTACCACATCATGTGTCGCCCCCAGTCTAGTTCGGTGTCCCCAATTTTAAATTCAAATGCAGCTTAAACAGTCAGTGTAAATTCGCAATTTTTGGCCCACCCGCATCCGCTCACACAGCTCTCAACTCTCCACCACAAGCACCCCCGCTACCGCAAATTGCGAATTTAAAATGCAAACCTCACCCAATTTGAATTTTACAGACCTCAGCCATGGACCCGAACTCGCCGCCGCCGCCGCTCCTCCGGCCATCCCTACTGCAACCGCCGACCGCTGCGACAACTGACGCAGCCGAAAACCCCTTCACCACCCTCGCACCGCCCGGCTCCGCCGCATCAACCGCCCCCGCCGCCGCCGCCGCTGCAGGCGCAACACACGCCGCCGCCGACGTCATCTACACCTCCTATGCCGCCGCCGCCACCGCTGCGGCCGCAGCACACGCCGCCACCGACGTCACATGCACCTCCTCCGCCTAGCCGACAGGGTGCACGACCTCGCCGCCGCCGCCTGCGCCGGCGAACTACGCAACCCCCGCACCACATCCCCTCCACGACAACACGCCTCGACGTCCCGCGGCGGGCCCCCCTCCTCGCCAAAACGGGGGGGACCGCCCCCCTTCCCCCCCCGCCCGCATCAACTACACCACCGCCACTATGCCGCCGCCACGGCCGCCAACCTCCCACCAGCAACTCGCTGCGCCACAAAACCCCTTCCCCGGACGCACAACGGCAACCCCCACCTCCCACACGGCCGCACCTCCCTGCGCCGCCACCAACCCCCGTCCCCGAACACACACCGTTCCCCCACCCAGGAACGGCAAAACCCCCACCTCCCCCACGGCCGCACCTCCCTGCGCCGCCACCAACCCCCGTCCCCGAACACACACCGTTCCCCCACCCGGGAACGGCAAAACCCCCACCTCCCCCACGGCCGCACCTCCCTGCGCCGCCACCAACCCCCGTCCCCGGACGCACACCGTTCCCCCACCCAGGAACGGCAAAACCCCCACCTCCCCCACGGCCGCACCTCCCTGCGCCGCCACCAACCCCCGTCCCCGGACACACACCGTTCCCCCACCCAGGAACGGCACAACCCCCACCTCCCCCACGACAGCGCCTCCCTGCGCCGCCCCCAAACAACACTGCCCCTCCTACGCCGCCGCCACGGCCGCCAACCCTCCAACCGCGCCTAGCTGCGCCGCCAAACCCCTCACCCCACCACCGACCGTTCCCCCACCCAGGAACGGCAACCCCTCCACCTTCCCCCATGCCAGCGCCTCCCTGCGCCGCCCCCACACAACACTACCCCTCCTACGCCGCCGCCACGGCCGCCAACCCTCCAACCGCGCCTAGCTGCGCCGCCAAACCCCTCACCCCACCACCGACCGTTCCCCCACCCAGGAACGGCAACCCCTCCACCTCCCCCCATGCCAGCGCCTCCCTGCGCCGCCCCCACACAACACTACCCCTCCTACGCCGCCGCCACGGCCGCCTGCCCTCCAACCGCGCCTAGCTGCGCAGCCACACCCCTCACCCCACCATCCACCGTTCCAATCTAAGTACCAAATTTAAAAAAAAAAAAAAAAAAAAAAAAAACAACTTACCTCTTACTAACTTTGTCAGCTATCTATATATCACTCTGTTACGTCTACTTCCCTCTTACCAACTATGTCAGCTATCTATGTCTCTCTACGTTACTCCTATGTCGCTCCTATGTTACTTCTACCTACCTCTTCCTAACTAAGTCAGCTATCTATATGTTAATCCTAGGTTTAAGTCACGACCTGTCACATTTCTGCCTTCAGCACTTCAATTGTTTGCATCAGCCTTCAGCTTCTGTCAACCTGCGCCTTCAGCTCCCCTCTTGTTTTCCGCAGCCCTCAGCCCCTGTCACCTTGAGCCTTCAGCTATCTCAAACATTGGTTCGAACTGGGGGGACCTCTGTCGTGAGTCCCTCCCGGGAACACTCCACTAGCAACCTTAAAGCTCTCACCAATATCCGTATGTAAAACTTACTTTCCGCTAATAAACATCTGAGTGGGGAGACAGGCAACAGAATCCAGGGGACACAACCTGGGCCCCCCCCAAAACTCCCAACAGGGGAGTTGGAGGGAGAGGCCTCCAGTTCCTATATAACCCTGGATCCTGGAGCTTTAGCTTCATTCGACACTTCCTCTAACCAGCTCTCTCTTCTCTCTCTCCTACCTTCCTCCTCCCAGATGCCTGGTGGTATCCGCCGCTCTGGGAATTTACCTCCTACCTTTTCCCCTTGTCTACATCGGTGGATATCCGCCGCCTAGACAAGTACCTTCCTTCACCTACATCGGTGGATTACCGCCGCCTAGGTGAATTTCCTTCCTCTCGCCTACATCGGTGGATTACCGCCGCCTAGACGAGATTCCTTCCACTCACCTACATCGGTGGATCACCGCCGCCTAGGTGAACTTCCTTCCTCTCACCTACATCGGTGGATTACCGCCGCCTAGGTGAAATTCCCTCGCTCTCCTCTACTCACTCCTTCACGCCACCGTGATGATAAATTCAAATTCATCACAATGCTCTTCGACGTGCTCCACCACCAGATCAGCATCAGGCTCCAGCTCGCCAGCGAGCAACTCACTGAAGTGCTCGGCCCATCTATCCAACATCCGCGTCTTGTCCTCAATGATTTTCCCGCTCTTATCCTTGCAGTTTGTGGATCTTGTCTTGAATTCGCTATTCATCCTCTTGACCGCTCCATAGAATTTCCTCACTTCATTCTCCCCTCGGAGCTCCTCGATTCGTTGCACCTCCCGCCGAAGGTACGCCTTCTTTTTTCTTTTAATGATGTGCTTGGCTCGTAGACGGCTTCTGTCATAGTTCAATGTACTTTGTCTAGTTCTACATTGCATCATAGCCAGCCTATTTTCATTTCTCACTCTGAGGGCCTCCCTACATTCATCGTCAAACCATCCCACGTTTCTTCCCCGTTCTGCCTCCCCCACCACCTCTTTAGCTGCCTCCTGAAGAGCCACCTTGAGCTTGGCCCACCTGACCTCGATCTCGGCAGCACCCTCCTCATCCTGTCGATTGCTCTGGCTCATTTTGGACACAATTTCTGCACCAAATTTGTCCAACTGGGCTGGGTCCTTGAGTTTGGCCAAGTTCCATCGAGTCCTTTTGGATGTGTTCCCTTTCGGGATGACAGCCAGTCGCTCTCGGAAAATTGCCTTCACTAAAAAGTGATCGGAATCACAGTTTGGTCCTCTGGCAGATCTAACGTCAATTATTGATGAACTGTGTCTTTTGGAGAGGAGAACGTGGTCAATCTGAGTGAGGGTACCGTTTGGGGACTTCCAGGTTGCTTTATGAATATTCTTATGCTGGAAGCATGTACTTTTTATTGAAAGGTCACTAGACGCCGCGAATTGGCATAGGTACATTCCATTTTCGTTGGTCTCATTGTGGTAAGAGAACTTTCCAGAGACCCCGCCCCCTGGCCGTCCTATAGTGTCGAGCTTTGGGGCCCCTACTGAACGCGTTTCGGCATATGTGGATTCTCACCTACGACCTCTGGTCCGGGACTTGCCTTCGTACTGCAGGGATACATACCATTTCCTCGAGATACTGGCTGGAGTAACACTGCCATTGGAAAGTCAACATCCGGTCATGATGGCAGTGGTGGATGTTGTTTCGCTCTACACAAACATTCCACATAATCAGGGATTGAGCGCCCTTCGGCATTTTTTGGACCAGCGGCCGGGGACAGCACTGCCGTCCACGGGCTTCCTCGTGGGTATGGCGGAGAGGGTTCTCACGATGAATGCTTTTAGATATGGAGAGCACCACTATTTGCAGGTTCGGGGGGCGGCCATGGGCACGAGGATGGCCCCTTCATATGCCAATTTGTTTATGGGTCGTTTGGAGCAACAATTCCTTGATAGCCAACAACTCCGCCCACTTTTATGGGTTCGGTTTATTGACGATATATTTCTGCTTTGGCAACATGGAGAGCAGGAGTTGCAGGCATTCCTTGAGCGATTGGGTGGCCATAGCTCCATGAGTTTTACCCACCAGATCTCGACTGATTCCATATCTTTTCTTGACGTGGATGTTGCTCTTGGGGACGGCCGGTTCAGGACCAGGGTGCACATTAAGTCTACTAATCCCCAGCAATATCTAAGTTTTGAGAGCTGTCATCCTCCCCACACAAAGCGCAGTATTCCCCGTTCGTTGTCGGTACGTGGGAACAGGGTTTGTGGTGATCAGGTAGACAGGGCAGCATTCAACGACGGTCTTTGCCGGCGACTGCAGGAAAGGGGGTATCCTCCTCGGGTCCTGGGGCAGCGAATTGTGCCTGCACATATTGACCACCATCCCCCTCAGCAGCGGAGAAGTCCAGACCGGATGTACTTTACGACTCTGTATTTCCCAGGAGTCCATAGGATTCATAGGATGATGAAGGACTTGCACTCCATCCTGCTCAACAACGCTCTAACTCGGGATGTATTTGCTGTTCCACCAGCGATTTCTTATCGTCGACCTCATAATGTGGGGAACATTTTATCGCACCGAGGGGGCGATGTAGCAGCGGATGGTGGAAGGGAGCTTGGACTCCGCCCGTGTAGTCGTCGGCGATGTCGTTCTTGTGGCCTTGTCCTGGAGGATAATAAATATTGTTCTCCTCACAATCGTAATGTGTATTCCGTGGTGGGTTCGGCTGACTGCACGTCCACGAACTGCGTATACGAGTTGCTCTGCAGGCATTGCGAGGGATTTTATGTTGGGAAAGCAACGACACCGTTGAACCTCCGCATCAATAACCATCGAGCCTCTGTGAGACTCAACACCAACCAGCCTGCGGGTCGCCATGCCTTCGAGGACCACCACACTTCTTTCGATGATTGCTACCGGGTAAGGATCCTGAAGCGTTTACCTCCGTCTGCGCCGAATCCAAGGGTTGAGGAAAGTGAGGAAGCCCACATTTGGGTCCTGGGTGCGCACCGGCCTCCGGGTTTGAACACTTACACCTAGGGCCCATAATAATAATTTTTTAAACTTTTTTTTTTTTTTTTTTTTTTTTTTTTTTGTACATTTATCAATTTATTATCTATATTTATTATATGTATATATACGTACATATGTGTGTGTATATATATATATATATACTTTTTTCCCCATTCGAATATCCCTTTGTTTATTTCGTTTTTGCTCCATTTACTTCATTTTTTACTATTATTTGTACCCCACCCTATCCCACCACCATTTTACCCCATCCTTCTTTTCGCCCCTGCTTTTCTTCGAGGTGGTGGACTGCTCAGACCACTACTTGTCTCTCCAGTCTGCCGACGACGCTGAGTGCGAAACGTTCAGACGTAGTGTAAGTTTCTTTCTCTGTGTCCTCTTTTTGTGTCCGAAGTTATAAACAAATATATATATATATATATATATATATATATATATATATATATTCGACCGATTTTGGCATTTTCAAGAGCCATTCAATATTGGAGGTCTTGGCAAAACCCTCTCGAATGTACAATGTAGGTAAAAAAAACTATATTCCTTCGCATGCGCAGACTCTTACCTTGAAACATTCAGTAGGTAAATTCAATGGAACATTTTACAGATTAATTTGGGAGTGCGGTTTCTTCACGTGTAGGATAGAACCGTAAAGTATAATTACCTAGTTGAAATTGAGGGTACTAAATCGACGAATTCATTTAAAGCTATGTCACGATGCGTGGTATCCATACCCACCCACTTAGCAGACGCCTTTGCCATCTTTATAATATTATTGGGCAAGTGATATTTCGAAACAAGCCAATAATGTCCGGGGAAGATGAATGGCGCATGCTGGGGCAAAAAAGGAAATTTTTGGAAAAACAGCTTCACTAACTAGGAAAATTTACTCTGATTCTACGTGCTTTACGACAGAAGCCAAAACGGTGAAAATTATTACACAACGGTATATTATTTAACTATAGGTATAGATGCTCCTTGTGCGTAGATCACTGGTCCCTGTGGTCAGTACCTACCCTCGTGCTTCCCCCAAGAAAGCCCTAAATCGGGTAGTGGAGCCGGCCGGGGAATGACAGATTCATAAAAATATGCGGTGGATTCAAGAATTCTATCACTGATTTTGTTATTCATGAAGCATAACGTTTGTGGTCAAGTTAATAAAGTACCCATCAACAGAATCCAAAATAACCATCATTCTTCAAATGAAATAATATCAGGGAACAACCAACTCGATTTCATACAGCCATCCTTGATTATAATCAGATGCTCCGTAGTTATGATATATATTATCTGGGCCGGGTTTATACCGTTTGATTCACGATCGTGTTGACGAAGCTTTTCGGTTTCGGAGGAAACGAACGGATGGACGTGCAATGCTCCGGGTGGTAAAAACGCTGCATATTATTAGACAACGGTTTATTATTTACCTGTATAGATGCCCCTTCTTCGTAGATTACTGTTTTCTGTGGTCAGTACCCTCGAGCTCCCTCCAGGGAAACCCTAAATGGAGTACTGGAGACGGCCCGGGAATTAAAGTTTCATACAAACGCGCGGGATTCAATAATTAAATCATTGATTATTTTTCTAGTTATTCATGAAGCATAAGGTAAATAATGAACCGTTGTGTAATAATTTGACTGTATAGATGCCCCTTCTGCGTAGATAGTATAACAAACCGTTGTGTAATAATTTACTGATGTGTAATAATTTACCGTTGTGCAATAATTTACCGTAATATTTCCCAAATAATACTTCAACGTTTGTTCAAGTTGCAAAAGTACCTATCAACAAAATCCAAAACCGCCATCATTTTTCAAATGGAATAATATCACAGAACAACCAACTCGACTTCATACAGTCATCCAGTTATAATAATTATAATCAGGTGATCCCAGCAATGATTATCTCGGGCAAATTCCAAATAATTGTTGCTGCGTCCCTAGCGATGATCTCTGGGCTGAATGTATACAATTTGGTTCTTCCTGTTGATGAAGCGTGTCGATGCAAACTTCGGGGTCTTACTGTGAACGAACGGCTGGACTAGTCCTGGAGATTTTAAGCCCTATTTTTCACCCCTTAGAGATTACTGACATTAACGCCGAGCTTCGCGGACCAGCTGGACCCCGAATGGCGCCTACAAAACAAATTTCATCAATTTTGGTTCACGGTAACTAAGTGCGAAGTACGGCGGACGGACGGAAATTTTTTTATTGCATTTTCGGATTCTACATACCTTGAAACGGAAACCATTAAATTTTGAGGAGGGATGACAATTTTTTTTTCATGCCCGTTTCCGAAGGTAATAAACAAAAATTCGTTGAAAGTAATAAACAAAAATAATTTAGTTCTAGATCAATTTAAAAACGTTAAAAAAAATACCCTTCCATTGAAAGTTTTCTAGCTGCGGCGTTCGGGGAATTTCAACCCATATTTTTCACTCCAGATGACTGACAGTAACGCCGAGCTTCGCGGACCACCTATATAGACCCCAAATGGGACCTACAAACCAAATTTCATTAATTTTAGTTCATGGTACCTAACTAAGGAAAGGGTACGGCGGATTGACAGAAATTGGTTTACACCATTTCTGGATTCTGCTTGTACCTTGAAACGGAAACCAAATTTTAAGGGGGGGGGGAGAGGGATTAACATATTTTTTTCTTTTTCCACACTTTCCCAAGGTTCTTTATTAATAATAATAAACCAAAACACAGAAAACTTCGAAGAATCACAGAAAATCTTGTTTACTTAGCTACAAAGCTCTGATTGGTTTCGTTTGACGCAAAATTCTATTATCTTAAACTTTTTTTGAACAAAAACTAGTTTGGATGGCACCAGTATGCAAAAATGATAATTTTATTCGGTTTTTGAAAAGTAGACCCTATAAGCTGCTGTAGTCCTATAAGCATAAGCTACGTATTTTATGTGGGTAGGTATCTATATATATATGAATATGGAAAATACTCAGAATTAGCGCAAAATGTAGAGGGTCATTGGGAAAAGGCTCACTGGTGGAATTATGAATTTTCCAGTAAGTTTCTTGGCCACTGCCGTAGGCACCTATACCTAATTATCGCATGATCCGATGATTTTTCATGGCAGTGAACGCCAAGTAAATAGGTATCTTATCTACACCTGCATGGGACGTAGTCGACCTGGTCAAGAAGCGGGTACATCCCTACTCTCCTACAATACCATTAATGACCTTCTTACCATGGGCACAAAGCAGGTACCTATAGATCCAAGAACAGGAAACTGTATTCAGGAAATTTTATCTCGATTCCTTGATCGTAATAATGATTCATACCATTTGTTGAACTTGATATTGATTCATTGCTAGATGATTCATACGAGTATAATAATGCACCATTTTTGCTCAGTAAAATGCAGATAGGTACGCTTGCATGTAGTAGGCAGCAATATGAGTGGGTACTAGGTGCTCCTACCCTAGGTAAGTGCAAGGTTTGTACCATTGAAAAAACGTTTCTAAAAACCAGAAAACCATTTCCTACATATACCAATGAAATAATTAGTACATAAATATAATATTTTTATCTAAGTTACGCGGATTTGCACTCTTCATTTGAAAAGAACCCAATAAATTGTGCACACGTTATGCTTTTAGCCAGCCAACAAATTACCACTTTTGGCATCAAAGTCATCTGCCATTCATCGTGTTTTGTTTCAGATAGGTACCTAACTCCCTAGTTATCGCTGTTATTAGTTATTTTGAAGTCTACGTCGTTATCTCAGGTTGTTGAGGCTGCCACTACTGTATGAATAATCACCATATTATTACATTATTATTTGTCCTACAAGGGGGCAGTTGAAGAGGAGCCTGCACGGTTTATCTGCAGTCAAGGTTCAGAGTGGTGGTTATAATATTTTACTTATCTTCCAACTCTACAGATATCCCAGTTGAGATCGACGTCTAATATGGTCAACAATGAGGTCGACTAGCTTGCTCACAAATGCGATAATGGCTTGCTCCTTACTGGTGGTCGTCCTGGTTTTGTTCCTCGGTTCTGCGCAGGGAACGAAACGAACCTCAGCGCACAAGGAAGTATGTTCGTTGCCGGACACACTGGTCAAGGAAATCCAATCGTACAAACCGACCGTTGACCGAATTATCAACTCCGTCGTGAACGGCAGTCTCAGCGGCGAAGTATGGAACGAATTGGCAACCTTCACCGACAAATTCGGCAACAGGTTCGACGGCTCACAGAACCTGGAGAATGCCATCGACTACATGGTGCAGCGATCCAGGGATCACTTCAAACTCGACGAAGTCCATACGGAACCCGTGACAGTCCCTCACTGGATTAGGTAAGTGCTTACAGTAAATAAGGCTGGATTTTTCGACTTACAGTACCTCACACGTTCATAAGTTTTTAGAATAGAATCCATATATTAGAATTCACAGAGTAGAATAGATTCCATTTCTCCTAATAGTAGTAGTAGCTAGGTACCTACCTAACATTTAGTTTCTTTCATGAACGACTCATTGTTGGTACTTAATCAACCGTTCGTATTTTGTTATAAAATCATTCGGCCTATTATTACGTAGTTTATAATCTATGGATTATAATGGTTTACCTTGAAATTATGTGGCCGAAAATATAAGACTAACCCTAAACTAAATATTCTACATTGAGAGAAATGGTTACAGTCGAAATTTGTTGAAATAATTTATGATTTTATCTTGACACTAATTCCACACGCAGGTAGGTACCCTTCAAATTTTAGCTCCTTCCATCATTTTATCGGTTAATTATCGGCGTTTCAAGGAAAATAAGTGGAAACTATTAGGGAGCTCTTTTCGACCATTATTCCGGGTAGTACCGACAGAGGAACAACAGAGCGAGGAATAAGGAACCTACCTATCGCTTGTTCGCACAGTCAGGCGCAATACATGCGCAGAACACAGATATGAAATTGGTAAAGTATGCAAGAGTTCCCCAGGAGATGATCTTCATTATTTCTGTTGGCGGCTAGCGACTACTCTCCCTGCAATTTTCCGCCGGCGCCGCGCCGTTCCGTTAGATGAGTGACTGACTACCTACCAACAGTTCTGACGCTCAATAACTTCGGCAACACCTATGACTCCGTAGGGCTGTTATAATAATTATAACAGCCTTGGAATAATTATAACAGCATTGCAATAATTATTATTGCAATGATATTAATGGTGGTCCATTTTCGGATCAACTCAATCGGAATTCGATATATTATGTTCAATACGGAGAGCAACGATGTTAGGTACAGCCCTCAGCATACTTACGTAGCTAGAAGTTAGACAAGCGCCAGTGATCGACGAGTCCCGACTCGATACGCAGTTGTTCAACTACCTACGTACGTACTTCCTATCTGTTTGTTTGATTCCAATAATAGCCTTGAATCTTTATTATCTGGGACCTTAGGCCCCATATCACAAAAAAAGTGGAAATCTTGGAGGACCCTTAGTGAGTTCTGAACTGAGGGAATAAGCTGTATGAAAAGGTTGAAACCGCCCCTTAAAAAATCATTGAAATTCGCATTTGCTCGGACTATATAGGATGGTCGGGTATTCGACCACGATGTTCTAGGACAGCAGATGAGTAGGAACAATACTATGTATAGGTAGGTACCGTATTTTATATAATATATTATTATTAAAAATGTCTATTCTGATCGTTCATTATTGAATCCTCTTTCAACTTAGAGGAGACGAATCGGCTACTTTGATTCTTCCGCGGGTAAAGAAATTGAATATGCTTGGGCTCGGCGGAAGCGTAGCGACCCCTTTACCAGATGGCATTACAGCAGAAGCGATTGTTGTGGAGGATTTCGCCGAACTGAAAACCAGGGCTGGTGAGGTGAGTTATGAACCTAGGTGCCTACCTTCTTTATTATACATGGAGGAATGAAGACGATTCGTAATTCATACATATCTACTATCTTAAAATCACTTCTAACCGCATGATCTTAACTAAAATACGTCAGTCAAACTCAAGTTTTTTGTTACCTACTCACAAAAATGCACTAATTTGAAGCTTTGAGATCGTTTCAGACCTACATATTTAATCAATTTCGTCCGATTATTCAAGCATTAAACGTATAGGCCTTTAATTGTTAATTTTTGTAGGTAATTACCTAGTGATATTTTCCTATTTTTAAAGCTGGAATAAGAATTTCAATTTTACTGTCTTTTTTTATACATTAATAAAATTAACTAGGTAAAATGTAATTAACAATGAGTGGGTTCACTAACATTCACACTTGGATTTCACATTTTCACTTTTTTATGAATCCGATTGTGAGGGTAGTGAGGGAGAGGTATGGCAGAAGCCAACTGGTGACATTTTGCGCTATTTTAGAAATAGGAAAACGAACATTTAGTGGTGGTCTAATTGAGACCTGCTCATCTGCTATAAAGAATATTAAATTATTTTGCAGGCTAAAGGGAAAATTGTAGTGTTTGCCGAGAAATGGGTGAGTTACGGGGTGACGGTGCAATACCGGAGCAAAGCAGCGTCTGAGGCAGCGAAATTTGGCGCTGTAGCTACTCTGGTACGCTCTATAGCACCATTCTCTCTCAACACGCCGCACACTGGGTGGCAGTCCTATGAAAGTGGTGTCAAGAAGATCCCAACAGCCTGCATTACAATTGAAGATGCAAGAATGCTCCTCAGAATTGATAGACGAGGTAATTTCGACCCTGAAATAAAGTGTGTTACTTTATATCAAAGGCTCAAGTATTTACGAGTGTATCCCCCCCCCCCCCCCTCTACGAGGGATATAATATACTCTAGATAGGTACTCTATTACGAGTGTATAGCCGGGCAGCCTTGGGTCACCTCTGCCTTCTCCATAACATCTGAGCTAATTAAAATCTTTAAAAGGCTCAAATATTTACGAGTGCAGGTACCTATCTGTCGTATGTCTTAAGGTACGGAAGGTTTGGGTAGGGTGAGAGATAGGAGGGATGTGCTCCTTGTTATGGAGTAAACCTTTTAGTTTAAAGGAACATTATTATAGGCTTTATTCAGTTCGAAATTACACGTATGAATAATAAATTATGAAAAGACTTTAGAAGTTATTGAAAAGCTACGTTCATATGATCAAACAGCACAATGATAATAATATAAAGTGGAGGTGTCAACTATTATTCCACACTCCTTAGGAGTCTTTTCGGATTGCTAACGCGGTTATCACCACAGCAGACTCTCTGGGAAGAAGGAGGCTAGCACCCCGCGTTTATCACCACAGCGAGTGCTAGAGAAGAGAGAGGCGTCCTGCTGTTATCCCCACAGCAGACACCGGGAAGAAGGAGGCTAGCACCCCACGGTTATCACTACAGCAGGTGCTAGAGGAGAAGGAGGCGTCCCGTGGTCATCACCACAGCAAACGCCAGGAAGAAGAAGGCGAATACCCCACGGTTATCACCACAGAGAGTATTCGAGAAGGGAGCACCCCATGGTTATCACCACAGCAGGCGCAAGGAAGGGTAGGAGAGAGAGGAGGAGTAAGTCGAGTGAGAGAAAGAAGTCGTAGGTAAGAGCGAGATCGGTTGAATGAAGAGCTGGGCGAGCCGGGTGGTATATAATGAAGAGAATGTGGTTTACAGGAAAATTTAAAAATATGGAAGTGTTGAGGAATCAGAATGAATCGAGGAAATTCTACAAGGAGGTAAATGATGTTAGAAAACCCTTTAACCCTAGAAGCTTGGTAGTTGAGAACGAAAATTGAGAACTTGTCAGGGACGAAAAAGAGATCTGCAGAACGTGGCGAGCGTATTTTGATAGGCTTCTCAATGATGAATCCTCTCTCACCGACCCACTGCCGGTGGACGGAGATGTTGGTGCTGGGATACAACTTCCTGCAGATGATGACAACACCCCAACGATTCATGAGGTGAAACGAGCCCTAGGGAAACTTAAAAACAACAAGGCAGCGGACACTGATGGCATACAGGCAGAACTGCTGAAGCATGGTGGATCACTGCTAGAGGAGCAGATGTTGAACATTGTGACACAATGTTGGAAGGAAGAAAAGATGCCAGAAAAGTGAAATGAGGGTATAATTTGTCCTCTGCATAAGAAAGGAGATCCAGTGTTATGCTGCAATCACCGTGGAATTACCCTGCTCAACCTGGGATACAAAGTATTCTCTAGCACCCCGTTTGAACGGCTTCTTCCGTTTGTCCAGAGTGTGGTTGGAGGGTATCAGTGTGGGTTTCTGCCAGGAACATCGACGACTGATCAGATTTTTAGTTTGCGTCAAATATTGGAGAAAACTGGCGAGTTTGGCATTGGCACGCACCATCTTTATGTTGACTATAGGGCAGCGTATGACAGTATCAATCAATAGCACCTTTACGCAGCCATGGAGGAGCTGGAAATCCCAAGCAAACTCGTAAGACTGGTGAGTGACGATGGCGGATGTTAAGAGCTACGTCAGAGTGAATGGTAGTTTATCAGAACCACTCTGCATCAAAAATGGCATTCGGCAGGGAGATGCGCTCGCATGTCTGCTCTTCATAGTAGCGCTGGAAAAAGTATTCGTGACACAAGTATAATGAACCGTTGTGTATAATAACTTGCCCATCAATAATACTTCAACGGTTGGTCAAGTTGCAAAAGTACCGATCAACCAAATCCAGCCCCTTCTGTGTAAATGAACCGTAGTGTAATAATTTACCGTTATGTAATAATTTACCGTTGTGTAATAATTTGCCGTTGTGTAATAATTTACCGTTGTGTAATAATTTACCCATCAATAATACTTCAAAGTTTGTTCAAGTTTCACAAGTACCTACCAACAAAATCCAGCCCCTTCTTGGTAGATGAACCGTTGTGTAATAATTTACCTTTGTGTAATAATTTACCGTTGCGTAATAATTTACCTTTGTGTAATAATTTACCCATCAATAAAACTTCAAAGTTTGTTCAAGTTTCACAAGTAGGTACCTACCAACAAAATCAATAGTCCATCACTTATCAAATGAAATAATATCGCACAACTAACTCGACTTCATACAGGCATCCTTGATTATAATCAGGTGATGAAATCGCGGCCGGATTTATACCGATTGATTCACGATCGTGTTGACGAAGCTTTTTGGTGCACACGAACGGCTGGACGTACAGTGCTCCGGGTGGTCTCAAAAAATTGTTTAGCTCAAGAAAAATTTAATATCGTTAAAAAAAACCATACCCTTCAATCGAAAGTTTTCGAGCTACGGCGTTCTGAAAATTTCAACCCCTATTTTGAATCCCTAAAGAGATGACTGACAGTAACGCCGAGCTTCGAGGACCAACTAGACCCCGAACGGAACCTATTACCCGAATTTCATCAATTTTTATTCATGGTAACTAAGAAAAGTGGCCCGTACGGCGTACGGCGGACAGACAGAAATATTTGTATTGCATTTTCGGATTCTACGTACCTTGAAACGTAAACCATCAAGTTTTGAGGGGGGTAAGAATTTTTCTTTTCTTGCTCAATTCCAATGGTTCATTATTGAAAATAATAAACCAAAATTCAATCAACCGTTTCTCTTACGGCAAGCATGAGGACATTCCCTATTTGCAAAATGAGTATTTTGTTTTGATTTGCAAAATGAGTATTTGCAAAATGAGTATTTGATTTGCAAAATTGAGTATTTGCAAAATTGAGTATTTGCAAAATTGAGTATTTGCAAAATTGCAAAAATGCAGAATTGCAAATTTGCAAAATTGCAGTATTGCAAATTGAGTATTTGCAAAATTGAGTATTTGCAAAATTGATTATTTGCAAAATTGAGTATTTGCAAAATTGCAAAAATGAGTATTTGATTGCAAAAATGAGTATTTGCAAAATGAGTATTTGATTTGCAAAATGAGTATTTAAAATTGTTTTCAAATTGAAAAATTACTCTAATTTAATGGTAAGTACACACTAGTGCCGCAGCGGGTCAGGTCTCATCTCTGCAGATGAGCAGATGGGCCCCATCTCATCGGAAAAATGCGCTCGTTTTCCTCAATGTTAGCTGTTTCGTCCGTCATCGATTCTTCTGATGAAGATATTTTATTTTTGGTTTATTATTTTCAATAACGAACCTTTGGAATCGAGCATGAAAAAAAATTAATTTTTTTTAACCTACCTCAAAATTTGATTGTGTTTCTGTTTCAAGGTACGTTGAATCCGAAATAATGGAATAAAAAATGTACATAATTCTATCCGTCAGCCGTGCACCGTGCTCCGTTTTTTTTCTAAGCTACCTACCATGAAACATGAACCAAAATAATAATGAAATTTGGTTTCTAACAGCTGATTATAATCACGCATGTGGCTTTACTAAATCGAGTTGGTTGCACCGCGATATCATTTCAATTGAAGAAAGATAGTTATTTTGGATTTTGTTGACAGGTAGGTAGGTACTTTTGTAACTTGAACAAAATAACATTCATGCATACTTCTTCTTCTTCTTCCCTGGCGCTACGGTCCTATAGAAACTGGGCCTCCTCAACTATCTGACGCCACTCATCCCTATCCTGAGCCATTTTTGGCGCCATCTTCTGACCCCGTTACTCCTCAGATCGGACGCCACGTCATCTTTGTCTGCCACACCTGGTTTCCCATAGAGCATTTTCCGTGGTATTCTTTCCTGCTCCATTCGTTCCACGTGCCCTACCCAGCGAAGTCTTCCCCTCTTTATGAAACTGAAAGATCAGGATCCTGGTACAGCTGGTGAAGCTCGCTATTGGTCCTTATTCTCCACCGACAGTTGTCATCAAATATTGGCCCATAAATTCGCCGCAGGATCTTCCTTTCCCGCACCCTCAAGTTATTCTCCCATTCTCTTGTCAGCACCCAGGTTTCTGACCCATAAGTGACCACGGGTCTAATCACTGTTTTATATGGAGTGATTTTTGCTTTTCTCGGGAGAGAGTTAAACTTGAGGATGGACCGCCCAGAAGCACTGATTTCCGGCAGCCAATCTAGCCTTTATCTCAGCTCCTACATCATTACGATTTGTGACCAGCGAACCCAGGTATTTGAATTCCTGGCACATAAGAAACTGGTGGCCACTTATTTGGACACAATCATCGTACTCAGCAGGGGGGTCTCTCATCGTGAACATGTACACTGTCTTACGCTCGTTAACTACGAACCCTCTATGCATAGTGGCTTCCTCAAACTCCTGGAATGGTCCATCCAACGCTGGTAAGTTTCGGCCAACAATCTCAACATCATCCGCATACGCCATGTGCTGCGTCATTCTGTTGTAGATTGTTCCGTCAGAATTCGTCCTAAAAGCCCCCTCAATGCACAGATTAAAGAGACTTGGGGCCCCCGGATCACCCTGTCTGAGACCACAGTCAACCCAGAATGATCCAGACAGTTCTCCCTGAACTCTGACTTAACAGCTTGTGTTTTCTAAAGTCATTTTTACCAGCCTTTCTAGTTTCTTGGGAATTCCAAAACACATCTGTGTGGCTAACACTGTCGTAGGCTTGTTTAGAGTCGACAAAGAGGTGGTGCGATGATTTCTCTAATTTCCTCTCTATCCGGGGGCACATCCTCGTCATTTACTTCCTCATTTCGTAGGGCGGCTTCAAATATTTGACGACCCTGAGCCTCCAGCTCTGTTTCTGGACGGTTGAGAAGCTGTAACATTCATGCATAACAGCAAATAATAATGGAGGTAGGTAGACTTCTTGAATCCACCACATTATTTTATCTAACTATAACTGCCTGGCCGACTCCAGTACTTCATTTAGGGCAATCCTGGAAGGAGCATTTCATAAATATGAGGTGGAATGAATAATTCTATCAGTAATATTACGTGTTGTTATTCATGAAGCATAACGTTTGTTCAAATTGAAAAATTACCTATCAAAAAATCCAAAACAACCATCCTTCTTCAAATGAAATATCTCGGAGCAACCACCAACTACATTTCATATATTACCATACCTTCCGGAGGAGTACGGGACGCGAGCGCTTTCGATGTAAGGAAATCATCATTAGGCCGTCGACAGAACCAGTAGTCTCCCGAAGGGCTGATGATGATGTCATTACATCGAACGCGCTTGCCTCCAGTACTCAACCAGCTAGTGACGATGGACTCCTCCGGAAGGTATGGTAATATCACTTCTTACACTAGCGGAAATAACCCTTTAGCTTTAATATTAGATTTCGTATAGCTATGCGTGATTATAAGCAGGTGTTCCCTGGCAATGATATCTGGGCTGGATATGTATACAGTTTCATTCACGATCACATTGACGAAGCTTTTCGGAGCGAACGAACGGCTGGACCTACAATGCTGCGGGTGGTCTGAAAAAATTCTCCAGATCGAAATCAATTTAAAAAAAATTTTTTAAACCATATCCTTATACCGAAAGTTTTCGAGCTACCTACGACGTTCGAGAAATTTCAACCCCTATTTTTCACCCCTTGGAGATGACTGACAGTAACATTGAGCTTCGTGGGCCAAATAGACCCCAAATGGGACCTACAAACGAAATTTCATTAATTTTGGTCCTTGGTGTAACTAGGAAAATGCGAAGTACGGCGTACGCAGCACGGACAGACATTTTTAAATTCCATTTTCGGATTCCACATAACCTTGAAATGGAAACAATCAAATTTTGAGGGTTTTTTTCACCATACTCGATTCCAAAGGTTCATTATCGAAAATAGGTAATAAACCAAAACTAGTATCCGGATTGTAATCATTGTCACCAATCCGAAATAAGTATAGGAATTTTTAACCTCCGAAAAGACCTTACATGCGGGTTTCTACATTGATTTGTAAAATGAGGAACAAAACCCCATCATATATAATTTTATTAAACCACAATATTATTGTGTTTACCAGGGCAGCGTTTACCACTGTTGGTTTTTTTTCCCGCCTTACTATTACTCTTTTAGGTGAAAGAGTTGTCATCAACTTGAAAATGGGGGCGAAAACGTTGGAACCCAAAACCTCACGAAACACGGTAGTGGAATTGACTGGGCATTCACAACCAGACCTCTACGTCTTGGTTTCTGGACATTTGGACTCGTGGGACGTTGGTAACGGAGCTATGGATGATGGAGGTGGTGCTTTCATCTCCTGGTACACTCCTATTCTCCTCAAGACTTTGGGACTGAAGCCGAGGAGAACCGTGAGGTGACTAGTTTTGCTCCTAGCAAGTAGATTTACTCGTAGGTTTCGATTTAGGCCGAGTTGACCAGAATATTCAACAATTCGTTACGAAACATCGTCAGTGATCATAATTAGGATTTTCGTTGTCTTGTCACAGAGCGGTACTATGGACTGGAGAAGAACCAGGGCTCATTGGCGCATTCGCGTTCAAGAAAGCGCATCCCGACGGAGAAATCGTTTTGGCGATGGAAAGTGACGAAGGGACATTCAACCCCACTGGCATGTCTATGAGAGGCAATAATAAAGCTACCTGTATGGTAGAGGAAATACTCAAGTTAGTATTCCCCTTTAAATAATCAATCAAAACTATCAACTGCTCAGCAACACACAATATCTTTCATCAACTGTTCAGCAACACAATATCGTTCATATTTTATTATTTTTGTTCACCTAGTTTGTTACTCGTTAATTATGATTCGGCACATAAATCAAAGAATACCGACGAAGGAGGAGTTCCACATCATACGCTCTTCCTTCGGCGGTTGTACTAAATGGAACCCTAATGATTATAATAGGCACCTACCTATTGTTACCTACTTATAAGAATCCGAGAAGAAGATAAGAAGAAGAAGAAGAAAATAAGAACCCTAGTAGAAAAAAGATTGTACCTACTAATAAGAACCATAATAATTAATAATAATTTATACCTACCTATAACGTATTTTCGTCAGTGCTTACCAACCAACACAGGATTTTCTTGGTTCCACCGGTAACAATATTACCAACTGGATCTCCTTTTAACTTCGATTAACACTCTTTCCGTTCCAAAGAATAGCTTCTTGAAAAGCTTTTGGATCAATATGGTGGTTGAGGGGTCATTTTTAAAATTTCGACTAATAAACGACCCAACATGTTGATGTATTCTGTGGGTCTGTGATGAGGGGAAATGGGCGTTAAAATTAATGTGTCTGCCTTCGGGACCACAGGGTATAAAACTTAGCTTTAATAATACCTAACAAGTGTGTACCTAACTACAAATCTTCAAGAACTTCCAAAAATAATTACCATATCGAACAAAAAGTTGTATAGGATTTTCAAAAAAAGAGATTATTGCAATTGATCCACAATGTTTACTTAGTACATGAACTAACGCAAAAATGTTTGATTATTTTCTAAGTATTTTGAATTATATCCAAGATATTGAATTTTACATATACCATCCCCCGCTACTGCATTAACTGTTGTTACCCTATTGATGATAGCCACTGGTTTCCGAATAATTCAGCTCCCTAAGTGGTCAGTAATGGTTTCAATAGAAGGGTCTTCATAAATGTCTCGGCCTAAGGAACATCGTGGTCCAGAATTGATTGCGGTACAAAAAATAAACGCAGGCACATGGTGACTCCGATGATCTTCGCCTCCCCCAAGCAAGACCACTCTGTAACCAATTGTCCAGCTACTACACCACGGATAACTGAACGGCAGTATTCAGCTTTATAACGGAACTTAGGTAAGAACTTGTCGGACATCAGAGAGATGTCAGCTCCCGAATCGACAAGGCAGGAGAAGGGTTGGCTATCAACCTCGATGATGAGGGAACTGGTATAGGGTCACGTTGTAACTAAACGAACTTGTCTCCTCCTATCTCCCCCTCCCAGCCTTCACAAAGCACGATTTAACATCATGCCCATGCTTCAAGCAAAATTCACATACCACTCCATCAGGTCTAACTTGAACTGGAGCGACCCATTCATGAAGGCTTTAAGTTTGGTGTACCGAAGGGTGACTATAAGAAGCTGCATGTGGCCTACTGGATGAACTAGGTGTGGAGGAAGCAGCTTGGTGATACGGCATTTCGGAATTAGTTTTAGACAACTGGGGACAAAAACGTTTGATATGGCCAACATTATGGCAGAAGTGGCATGTTTTAGAGGAACGACGTAGTGTTACGTCTGCTTCGACCCTCCTCCGCTTCAGGGATTCCGAAGTTCGGATATCCGAATCCTGGGTCATAAGAGCTTCAATTGGACGGAAAGGGCGAAAATGCCAGTCTGACATTTTCTCAGACGGCAAGCAGTACGAACATCTTGCTCGGTGATCCCATGTACTAAAATTTCAATAAGGTCTATTTCAGACCAATTTGCGCGCAATGCCCTTAGGTAAGATAATTTCTCATGGACATCGTACACTTCACGTGTTCGTATGGACGGAAGTATACGATGCCGCTTCATCCAACAGTTTACCCAAGTTGCGCTTAGACGGGAAGGCTTCCTTGAAATCTCTAGAAAAATGCTCCCAGTCTCGCAAATCTGGCGACCAGTTTTCGTATCAAGAACGGGAGGAGTTCAAGAGAAACTTCCCGATGGATGCGAGAACGAAGTTGTCTGCCCACTGAAATTCTGATCGGAGTATCTAAACTTGGGAAATCCATTTCCCCGAGTCGTTTTTCTCAGGGTTGAAAAGTGGAAGTTCGACAGGCTGATGAGCAAGCGATCAATTTTTAATGCTAAATGTCACGATGTTTTGGTGAGCATCTGTGATAAGAGATGGCAGCACCATCGGGGCCAAATTTCGTCTACTTCTCATTTATTTGAGAACGCAGCGTGATATTTCAAGTCGGAAAACGGATTTCTCATGAATATTCACGTAGAATTCCGGGTAATTGGTTCCAAAGGTGTGCAAATTTTTTTTGCTCACTGTTCCAAGAAAATGCTGCCACTTGGTGGCGGATTTTGCAACTAAACTCGTTGCATTTAGCCTTAATCAACTCACCCAAAAGCGAAGTAGAGTCGACTTTAGGTGTACCACCTTCGTCAGTCATTGTGAAGACACTCTTTAAAGATACTAGAATAGACACTGTGAGGATTCAAGTGAACCGGGGGTTTCGATCCCACTTCTGATAATAGAAATTCGTAATTCAAAGACTAAAATGAGTCAAACCATTGTGGAGACGATCCGGTTGAGGTGCAGGGCTATCCATACGTTAGTATCATCCATCATTGAATTCCCCAAAAAAAACCTTCTTCTTCCACCCCAACTGGGTTTCTACGCTCCCCAAAGCTTGCAGGCCAAATAATGAAGTCATAACATTTCACAAATCCTTATCCCATCTAATATAAGTATCTAGCAGTACCTTTTTGAATGGAGAAGCTATTGACTAGAAGCTAGGTAGTTATCTGTATGTTAACGCCGATCAATCCACATCCACAAACAGCAAACAGGAAAAAACACACGTAGATACCTATCAAAAATACAAATCTGTCATCGGAACCGGATCGAACGCAAAACACCCAAAGATTGAGGCAAAAAAATTGAAAACTGATGGACTCAACAGAAAAAGCTAATGTGATTCAGAGACAACAAAAACAAATCAGAAATAGAAGCATCTGGTATCGAGATGACAAATTGAAGAGGATCGAATGGATTGTGAAATGGACGATTTTTGGGTTGAAATCAGATTCTGGGGCTAGGGCCCAAGTGGGCGTGGCAAACAACATTTTTACTCGACTGAGCATGCCCAATTTTCTCGGTTGCCACGGTAACACTGGGTTCCAGGACCTACCTCCCAGTTTCAGGAAGCTAGGTTCCGATTTCGACTGCAGGACATCGATTACTGTTGCTTTTCCGATGGATTCCGGTGGTCGCTTTGGTCTACGGAGCTAACATTAAGGAACCACCATGAACCACCACCACCAACATCTCTACTAGAATATTGAATATCCATAGACAGAGAATTCTGGCGAGTTGCTGTTGAACTTTGTGAAAAATGCTAGGCTACTGTGTAGGGGGGGGAATTCAGATCCCAAATGAACAATGGTTGGTCTTTTTTACTCTACTGTTTTTGGGTGCCGGGACAGAGGCCCAAGTGGCCTTATGGTCGCAATGCCCCTCGATCTGATGCTTGCACATACGCAGACAAAAGTTACGGTACGATTTCAATGACTTTGACATAGGACTATCAGCGATCCAACCCGCGAATACCCTCAAAATTTCAGCTCTCTACACCTATTTTTCGCGTCGTTAGAAGCGTTACAAGGAAATGGTCAAAATTTCATGTTCACGCATGCACAGACGAAAGTTACGGTGTGATTCTAATGATATTCATATTATGGAACCATCAAAGTATTATTCCTGATCGATCCTTCAAGTTTAAACTCATTTCGGCTATATTTAAGGTAGATAATGGGAGTTTCAAGTATTTCACTTTTGCGCAGGCGCAGACGAAAGTTACAATACTTTTTCAATGATTTTGGTGCGAGACCATCTGTGACCCAACCCGCACCTACCCTTCAAATTTCAGCCCATTTCGACCATTATTTTGGGTAGTTATGGGTGTTACAAGGAATTGATCACATACAGACAGACAAACACGGAACCAAAAATGTTCCTTGATACCTGAAACGCAAAATGGTAGTAGACATTTTCATTTTGGAGGACAACTCTTTTTTACTCAATCACGAATCCAATTCTCAATCACGAATCTAATACTCAATCACGAATCCAATACTCAACCACGAATCCAATACAGAGCTATAGACCAATAAAATAATAGAATAATAAACCCATGTGACAAGGACTTTGCAGCGTTTTTTCATGGTAACTAAGGAAAGTGCTAAGTACGGCGTACGGCGGACAGATAGAAATGTTTTTATTGCATTTTCGGATTCTACATACCTTGAAACGTAAACCATCAAATTTTAAGGGGGGGGGGGGGGGGGGGTAGAATTTTTTTTTTTTTTTCATGCTCGATTCCAATGGTTCATTATTGAAAAAAATGAACCAAAGATTTAATAGACCAGATGGTGGGTTTACATCATTGTTTACATTTTAATTCACAGATTACTTGAACCTGTCAGCGCCACTAAACTGACGCGTTCAAATGATGTTGGGTCAGATATCATGGTATGGTCGAACACTAAAGTCCCACTGGCCGCACTTGGCAACGAGAACGAACGGTACTTCTGGTATCATCATACAGATGCTGACACTATGGAAGCCGAAGATCCTGATGTCCTCGACAGGTATGCTATTTTATTTCTTTTTTTATATAATTTTCTCAGCTTTTTCGATGAAATATTCTTGAGATTACGAAATATCCGTACAACTCCAATGGTGACGAAATAATTCGTTTCAGATGCTTAGCGGTTTGGGCTGCCGTTTCCTATGTTGTGGCGGACCTATCCGTTCGATTACCTGTTGGCTAGTGCATCAGGAAATCTCTTAACCCGTGTTTCCACTAACTTCGACGACCTCGGTGACCACCAGTTACGTTGTACCTACTCTTCACAAACAGCAAATCGAGCAATGTGTTTTCAATAAAATAAATAATGTCATACACTAATACATAATGGTAGGTGCTTTCTTGATTGAACGTCTAGAAAAACTGTAAGACGCATAATTTTCCATAAACTCGCTCTTCCAATTTCCTCATCAACGAATGGTAAAAGGAGGGTATGGATATAAGCCGGGAAAAGAGCAGGTAGTCTGACTTACCTATTTCTACACCAATTTCTTATACATCCTACCTATACTATCGAATTATACTACGTATACCATCGAATTATACATCGAATACCGTCGAATTATACCCTACGTATGGCGATGAAATAATTCGTTTCAGATGCCTAGCGGTTTGGGCTGCCGTTTCCTATGTTGTGGCGGATCTATCCGAATTTACTACGTGTAGTGTATTTCTGTACACCCTACCTATGCCAGCGAATTATAATTACTACTTATAATTCGATCCTGATGATCAGACAAATGTGCCTAGTCACCTGTTCTGTATTTTGCGCTACCTATGTGTGTACTATTGATGCATTAAACTTTAAACGAACACTGTTCGATTTCGATAATAGATCTTAATTCCCAAAGAGGAGATTTTGTAAAGAAATCAGCTTTCATTACCTCCAAGTATTGGTGAGACACCTAACCTACCTGTAGGATTCTTCAAGGATTACACAACAATTACATGAATCGAATTTAATCGCTCTTCTATAATAATCTCCTTTTTCCCCCAACAAAACCTTCCTCTTCTTCTCTCTCCTCTATCCTCCTTCAGTCTCCCATCCTCCATGCTACATCCCTCATCTTGTTTAAAATTAAAATAAACATTAATGAATAGGTAGGTACATAATCAGAAATGATATGGCAACATGAACAACAAATGAACTACGAATATGTAAGGTCATATAGGAGATCCCAATTCATACTCTTGCAACCATGTTGGAGGCTTCTTCTCTCTGTGAGGTCGACCTGCTTGGGTAACTGGCAATGCAGACACATCCGGGGTCCCTCTGAGTGCAGGAACGTCCTCTGATTCCGTGTGTGGCTGGAGAGTTGTAGTGGCAGATGTACCTGGAGCCATCTCCTGACTAGGCGCTGATGCTGCTGTTTCTTCAGGTGTGGGAGGGATGTAAAGTTTAAACGAGCTCGAGTCCCGAGTCAATCTGTCACCCTCTGGAGACTCAACCGTCACTACATTTCCGACTTCGTGCACTACCTACCCTATATGGAATGGGATGAAATGTGGGTGTTAGTTTGTTGGGTCTCACATCGTTCTTCTTGAGGACCAAATCATTTTGAGAAAATTCTTTGCCCTTTTCTCCACGCTTCTTGTCAGCATACTCCTTCCCTTTCCTCGTCAGCATACTCCTTCTATAATAATCTCCTTTTTGCCCCAACAAAACCTTCCTCCTTCTCTCTCCTCTATCCACTATCCTCCTTCAATCTCCCATCCTCCATGCTACACTACCTAAGAAGGTAGCTCCCGACAAGAAACTAACAAAAAAGTTCCTGTCAGGCAGCGTGACCATATTATTATAGCAAATTTTCAGTTTGGATGGTTTTTAGCTACCAATTTACCAACATTTTGAGCTATAATTGAAAACCTTGAGTTTGACCCTTTTTTTTTCTTTTTTTTTTTAGAAAAATTATTTTTGATTGATTATCACTTTTGGTGATTTGAGCCATTTTTACTAGCCTTCCGCCGTACTTTGCTATTCCCTTAGTTACCATGAACGAAAATTCATGAAATTTGGTGGGTAGGTCCGATTATTTGGGGTCCAGTTGGTCCTCGAAGCTCAGCGTTACTGTCAGTCACCTCTAAGGGGAGAAAGATAGGACGGTATAGTTTTTTCACGTTTTGGTTTATTATTCTGTGAATAATACACCTTTGTAATCGCTCAGCAAAAAATGTTTATAACACCCCCTCAAAATTTTTTCTTTTCCATTTCAAGGTACGTAGATTCCAAAAATGCAATGTCCGTCCGCCGTACGCCGTCCGCCGTACGCCGTCCGCCGTATCACGTGTACAGGCTTCATTTTCGGTCTAAAAAATTCGTTCTTTCGCACAAAAGCTCCATTTGGGCCCTAGTTGTGTCCCGAAACTTTTCAGCCCGATCGGAATATACCCAGGGGTGTTATAAGTGAAAATGTGTATAAAAATAGGTACTTTTTGCGTTTTAACAACATGTTGGTAACATGAGCTTTTAAGGTATCGTTTTTCATGTTTTTGGGGACGAGAAGACCGAATATGAAGTCGATTTTGACCAAAGAATAGAAAATTGAGGTTCTACCAGATGTTCAGCTCCCGAAATTGATTTTTTATGAGTCAAAAACCTGGGAAATCGTTTGAAATCACCATCAATTTGTATAATAACACTGGAAAAAGTGTCAACAGGTGGATCAAGACGATTAAATGGCACTACCAATGATCAGAGATAATTTATTTTAAAAAAAAGGAGCGTAGTTTATTCGAGTTTTGGGGGCCAAAATTGGTGGAAACCACCAGAGATAGCTATTTCAATTATTTTATATGAAAGAAACAATAAATAAACAGCCAACATCTCTGTAGGTAGGTATGTCCAATGGAATAATAAACCCATGTGACAAGGACTTTGCAGCGTTTTAAATTGAACTCAAACTTGGGAATTTTTTTGGGAGCGTTGTACGTCCAGCCAAGCGTTTGCACCGAAAACCTTCGTCAACATGATTGTGAATGAAACGGTATAAATCCGGCCCGGATATTGCTAGGGAACACCTGATTTTAATCACGGATAGTTGTATGAAGTCGAGTTGGTTGTTATGTTATATTATTTCATTTGAAGAATGACGGTTATTTTGGAATCTGATGATAGGTACTTTTGTAACTTGAACAAACGTTATGCTTCATGAATAGCAACAAATAATATTATTAATGATTGAATCCCGCGCATTTTTATGAAACTGTAATTCCATTTTGCGTTCGCGAATAACAACAAATAAAATTAATGATAAGTAGAATATTCTTGAATTCACCGCATAATATAATAAATGAAACTCTATATATTATAATAATAATAAGAAACTCCCTCCGGTCAGGTCGAGCACTCGATTTAAGGCTTTCCTGGGTGGGTATTGACCACAGAAAACAGTTGTCTACAGTACGAAGATTGTTAAATTCAAAGGGTGAGTGGATAACATACCTTTCTCCTGTGACATTTCAGTAACTCACGTAACACGTTTCCAACGGAAATATACTGGTAAATAAACGATTCAAGACACTTTTATAAAAAGGAAAATGCAGAGCAACTTTATATCACAACGCCAGAACAGAAAGTCGTAGAAGGACCGCATTCAGTGAACATGATACCAGTGTAATAACCCGGTGATGACTAAATTATATGAGGTGAATGCAAATACATCGTTATGTTTCAGTCCAGAATTTAGATAAAGGTCCACTGAATTTATAATGCACCGGGAATTATTGCAGGATCTTCTGTATCACGAATTCAAAGGGGAGGAAAACACAGTCTTGCTGATCTTCCATCTGGCTGGAGTTGCTTGAACTAGATGACATGCTGCGGATCCTGAGTAGATAAATATGATATGAACGTATGGAGGGCTATTGTACCAATAGACCTGAGCACTTCAGTCTTTAGCTCCAGAAATATATCGGGTCTTGATCATTACCTACTGATCCGTTCTCTAGATATATTTACTCTAAACATTACCAGCTAGTTCTCTAGATCTATTATAGTAGGTCTTGAACATTACCAGCTCATGCAGTTGCATCGTTAGCATGCATATTCCTCTGTAGGTCACTTAGAGCTCGTTCAACAATCGTTCACCTGCACGTGGGAACTCCATCGTTTGATTGTAGTCTCATCGTTCGTTTGACGTTTCTCTCTCATTCTCATATTTGAAACACCATCAGAAACATTTGGTGGAGGTCACTCCCATGGTTCTGTGAAAACAATACAAATTTGAGTTAGTTTGCTTTATGTCAACTATGTTCCTTTAGTTAGTTCTATTCTTCGTCCTTGTTAGGTCCAATTGATCGTGAAACAAAATAAATTTGTCAGGTGGTAACGGTTTTTGTAAGTCAGCCGTTTGATGTTCCGTAATAACCCACTCTATATTTACATTTCCCTTTGCAAATTCTCGTCAATCAAGTCTGTTCCTTTAGTTACTTAGTTCTATTCTTCCTTCTAGTTAGGTCAACAATTGGTCACGAAACAAAATAAATTTTTCAAGTGGCAACGGTTTTGTGAGTAAGTCAGCCGTTTGACTAACCCACTCTATATTTGCATTTCCCTTTGCAAATTCCTTCCGCACATAGCGGTATGAGAGCTATACAATATGCAGGAGAGTTCCAGACACATCTGTCTTAGCCAAGGCAACTGTTGGCTTACAATTACAAAATAACGTGGTAAGATCTTGAGCTTGGTCAAAACCCACACATTCACCTTACACGTCAATTCTTTACCAGCTGCGGTCATTGCGATATATTCCACTTCTGAAGAGGACAACGAAACGTGTGTCTGTTTTTGGAATTTTCAGGACGGCTCTGACTATGAAGCCTGTGGTTAATTTACCATTGATGTCGTTGGTTCCCAACGACGCATCCAAAATTCTCTTCACTAATCCCAGTTAACATTAAACCCAGAGTCGTTGTCATGAGCAAATATTGCAGGACCTTCTGGACACACTCTCAATCTCAATCGAAGGTCAACACCTACACTTATAGGAAAAGTGGGAATAATTGCTAACTAAATCATTGAATTAGAAAAAATACTTCTCTTCCTATCCTAGTTCCGTGATAATTATCGATGGAAGAAGAAGCTCGGCCCTGGAACATTCTCCGATGATCGGACGATGAGTCTTGGACTTGGAGATGGGAACGGCATCCGAAAATTCGCTTGTGGCTAGAAATAAGAAACACGCACTTGAAGATTATCAACCATGGACACGTTTGCCGAAGGCACAGAAGCGGAGAATTTCACACACACACACATCAGGTTATCATATATTATCCATCCACTTATCGTGAAATCGTGATCGTCCAATCTATAACATCCTGAAACGTGAAACCACAAAATTCAGTTTGCTTCGTGTAGTTTTATGGCTAAAGTTGTATGTTTTACATGAATGTTTTACATTTTTGATGTTTGGATGAATTGTTAATATTGAGTCAAGTTCGGTTGTGGTTTAGTTTGTACCTCGCAGTTTTGTGTTGCAGCTGCAGTTTTACAGATTTAACGTCTCGACTACCGTTGGGGGTTGGGTGGTTTTGTGTGACGGAAGAAATGGCTTAACACTTTTGACAAATCAATCAATCTTTAAAACCCGCGCAAACCGGTACATCCTAGAAATTTGTGCTATCCGATACCAAGATGACAGACTTACTGATAGACTCGAACATCCGCACATGTGTTTTTCTGCCAATCGTGGTCATCACGTTCCTAGTCGGAATACTGAGGCATTACATTTCCGTTTTGACGAGCTCATCCAAACAGGCTGATTTACAGCAAGTTCAGGACAGCCAGGTTTTGATTAGGTCCAGGATGTTGAGAGAAAACGGCGGAAATCTTCCGAAATCCTCATTCCAGATGAGGCGCCACTACTTCAACAACGAAGACTCCGGTTATTTCAAGACGCAGAAACGGAGCTCCCCCGCTACCAACCCGATGTCGGACCCTAGTGTGATGACGGATATGCTCAAGGGAAACATCACTAATGTCCTTCCTATGATAGTGATTGGAGGATGGATAAATTGGATGTTTTCAGGTAAATACTTCACTTATCTAGGTAAAATGAAATAACCTGGAAAATGCTCAAGTTGGTATGAATTAGGTGCATGGCTAAATTAGCAAAGTGTTGGCAGGTATGAAGTAAGGTCGGCACATTTCTTCATGCCTAAAATATCAGGTCTTTAGTTATGACCGGATCCTGGTGTCGAGGGTGCCAGTTCAGTCGGCGCCCCACAGCCCTCTTGGCTCCCCTCACCTTCAAGGTAGCGCCCCACAGTCATGTTTCTGGTTCTGTTTGTGCTTCATAAAATTTGAAAGACAAAAAAGAATATCTGGGTTTAAATAGCTTACCTCAATGTAAAATATTCGGCAGCGTACATGTTGTGATAAGTCACATCAGTATTAATTGCAGTTTCCATTACACAAGAAAACAACACATTACAACATGAGAGCAGGTTCTAGAATGTCACATAAATGTAACCGCGAATTAATTCTGTCGTTTAGGTCGTTTAACCCGCATTCTTTCATGGCACATTAAATGGGGTTTCGAACTGTTTCATTTCACCATCGCACCTATGACCATGTTCACGCCAAAAAGTCACAGCTTCATAATTTTTCCCAATTTTCTCATTCACATTCATTTTTTCATTTCTCTCTCACCTAACATGTTTTCGGATCTTATACCCAAACGACAACTGATGATTTGGCAAATCGAGTTCATGTTCCAAACAGCTACCCTTTATACTTGTGATAAGACGTGCCTAAACCTATAACCTCGACTATTGTGTCAACAAAATGTTTTCATCTTCAGAAAAGGATGTGTTGGGCGCGTACTGAACCAGAAACAGCACTGTAGGGCCTGTACTGAACCAGTAATACAGCACTGTGGAGCTCTGTGAGGTGATTGCCAAACCAGAAATTGTACTGTGTGGGAACAGAACCAGAAACAGCCCTGTGGGTTGTGCACTGAACCAGAAACTGCACTGGAGGAGGGGGGTTACTGAACCAGAAGCAGCACTGCGAGGCACGAACTAAACCAGGAATATGACCGTGGGGCGCCTATTGAACTGATACTGTGTCGAGTACCTTCCGTCACCCTACGTCTAAATGAAAAATATATTAAATACCCTGAATAGCATTCAACTGAGTGAGTTGTAGTTGGCTAGGCATAGGACCACCTTTTATTAAAGAAATTCTTCAGCTCAAAAACAGTAGGTGAAGCACACAGTTTTTAAGAAATGCCATAGAAAGGGCATGTAGGACAATACTTACACAGTATTACACTTTATTTACTGTCGGTAAGTAACATGATCTTGTCAGCCATTTAGTGGGCTGAGAATCCGATAAACATAATTGTACCTTTGTGTTAACATTGTGGGTTTAGGAATGATAGAGGTTTCACATTGGCTGGCTGATAATGGGGAAGTCTGACTACCTGTGCTTTCCATTGATTCCAAGCATGCTTAGTAATATATTTCTATATTTTACTTTGCTTTATTATAGTCTCAATATGTAGCCGTATGGAGCTCAAGCAAAATGTTGGTCCTGATTTTATCAAGTATTCATTAGTTGGTCCCGATTTTCATTCATTTCATATTCCTGATTTTATCAAAACGTCTTCCTACCCGGCCATCCTCACATCAGCTGATCTGACGTGATGAGTAGGTACAGTGTAGATACATATTACTCACCAACTGAATATAGCGTCTCCATGTAGACCAGGCTATAATCCAAGCCCTACTTGACGAATACTTCCAAGGAAATGAATGGATGACAGTTTTGTAGGCTCTCATCAATCTGCCTGAGAAAGGTAATCTCCGAGGTTGATGGGTTTTCGCAGTTGAAGGTCCAGCTGGAGAAGTGTGGTGATCCCCCTGGTGAGATCCATTTTGGAGTAGATTGCGTGGTAAAGTTCAGTTGAGTGCAGAGACTCCACAAGTTCGCCCACAACCTGTTATAGGTCCATTGTGGATCTCCCCAAGCCTATGTCAAGAGGAGCGTGTCGTTTGCTTTCAAAGGTAAAATTAACATATCTTCCGGAGGAATCGGTCGTCACTAGTTGGTCCATTGCTGGAGGCGAGTGCTTTCGATATAAGGACATCAATCATCAGGCTGTCGAGATAATAGGTACTAGTGTCAGTTGGTCCCTGTTTGTGTGAAGAGGGTGGAAATGAAAGGTGTTTTGGCGTTAGGAGAACGAAGGAAGTGAAGGAGAGTGAAAAGTTGATCATCTGCCCTGTCTTATGAGAGGGTTCAAAAGGTTGGCCGTAGTGGTGAAGGGTCTTGAACTACAAGTGTGTTTCCTTGTCTACCACCATTTACCTACTGCAATGCTGGTTACCTGGAGCATGTACAGCCACATTGGCTCTGTACTCTCTTTGGATGTTGATCTCTGAAGCCCCCAACCTGGTCCAGAGCAACTTTGTTCACCATTACCACCACTCATTGCTGATAGCAGGCAGATGAAGAACACCTACTGCTGCTTCGTCAAACTTCGGAGGCTTTTGACACCTGAAATAGGTTTTTAAAGCCATAAAAGTAATGTCATTGTTGATTATGTGGGTGACATTTCATGTTGAGCCGTGTGGATTGATGGTAAAAATATCAAATGAATATTTCGGTATCATGTTGGATAATTCTTGAGGTTAGATATTTTTCCTAAGTCTTGAAAGGTCATGCTAAATGCTGTTTTTGTCGTAGTGGTAGTCCAAAGTCAAACATAGAGTTGTTTGGTATAGTTATCGTTTCCTGTTCATATATTCATAATTTGTTCAAATATTTATATCTCCTTTGTTACTTGGCATATTTAGCTGCAACAGTAGACGTACGAGCTATCGAAGCAGTAAATAAAAAACCACAGTCATGCAGCATGGCTATAAGAGCGAATTTTCGAAGAAATAACTGATTTTATGTAAAACTGTTTTATCTCAAGAAATAACCACGTTCTTTCATCTTCAAAGTGCTCCAGTTTGAGAACGGAATGAGATATCGCAATTCTGATTTCACCATCGTGTTCAGCGTAGAAAAACCTTTAAAATGAGGTGTCACTTGTCAGACTGTTTCATTTTGGGAATTTATGGGTAATTTTTCCCCCCTAAAACTCCCCAAAACTCCCCCTTAGAGTGACCCGATTCTGCCCATCTACGAACTTAGCCTGTCGATTGCCAAGACAGATTTTTCGTGCAAATTTGAACTTTTTATCTCAATTCTGTCGAGAGTTATCGTCTGGAATGACACATACATATATATATATATATATATATATATATATATATATATATATATATATATATATATATACATATAATTTTTGGTGTCTTTCGGCAGTGAATTCAGGATGGTCTGAAACGGATTTTGGTATAAAAATCTTTCGGAAATTCGAGTTTTAAAAATTTTGGACCGAGAACAATAGCTTCCTTTTCTTCGAAAATTCGCTAAAAACACAAATGGTGTTATGATCGTACCAAAGTCAAGTTCACGTGCCAGAAGAGGGCACCATATCCTGACTCAACGCTGAATGGAGCTCAGTCTGCCCTTGTACGTTACCACGTGAGTGTGAGAAAAACTCACGTGGGCTTCTCACTCCATCCATCTTCTCATCCATCTTCATGGCAAAATCCGTACTAGGCTTCATCTACTTACTCAAATGGGGAATGTTCGTCAAATTTTGGTTTATTATTTTCAGTAATGAAACTTTGGGGTCAAGGTTGAAAAAGAAATTATTTTTTTATAGTTTTCGTTTCAAGGTACGTAGAATCCGAAAACGGAACAACAACTTTTCTGCCCGTCCACCGTACTTCGCACTTTACTTAGTTACCTTGAACGAAAATTAAATGAAATTTGGTTTGGGGTCTAGTTGGTCCGCGAAGCTCAGCGTTACTGTCAGTCATCTCTAAGGGGTGAAAAATAGGGGTTGAAATTTCCAGGACCCTGTTATCTCGAATTTTTTTACGTTTTTAAATAGTTCTTGAACTTGGGGATTTTTTGAGACCACCCACAGAATTGTTCGTCCAGCCGTTCGTTCACAGTGAGGCTGTGAAGTTGCACCAAAAAGCTTCGTCACTATGATGGTGAATGAAACATTATACATCCAGCCCAGATATCATTGCTAAGGAACACCTGATTATAATCACGCATGGCTGTATGAAGTCAAGTTGGTTGTTCCGTGATATTATTTAATCTGAAGAAAGGTGGATATTGTTGGTAGGTAATTTTGTAACTATAACAAACGTTATGCTTCATGAATAAAATGACGGAATTCTTGAACCCACCGCATATTTACGAAACTGTAATTGATGGGTTGGCTAGATTTAGCACTTTCCTGGGGGTAGCACGAGGGTAGGTATTGACTGCCGAAAACCTTGATCCGTTGTGGGCAACCGTACCGAGCTATCCAGTTGTGGAGGAAAGCGGAAGCAACGGTGTCCGTGGATATGTGGGCGAGTGGGATACACTTGACCACCAATTGGTAGCACGATCGATCATGGTCAGGCAGTAGCACTTCCCTTTGGAAGGAGGAAGTGGTCCGGCAATGTCGAGGTGTAAGTGCTTGAAGGGAAGCGAGTCATCGATTTGTTGAGGGGGGACAAGGTGGTGGGCCGAGACCTTATAGCGCTGGCACTTCTGGCACCCGAGCACCCAGTTGCGAATGGCTGTGTTCATATGGGGCCAGAAGTACCGCGTTTTTATGAGGTCCCGGCTGGCGCGGATTCCTGGGTGATGTAGGGCGTGGTAATGCTCGAACAACTGCCACCGGACGTTGGGCGGGATGTAAGGCTGGGGTGTGTCGGCACTTACGTCGCACCATAGGCCGTGCGGTTGCAGCTGTTCGAGCTTGTTGGTGCTGATCAAATTGGCGAGGGCTTGGTCGGAGTTGGGGAGCTGACACGCTCTGATGTGGTGAGGTGAGGGGACTCCGCCCTTCGTCAACCTTCGTCAACAGTTCTTCAACCAGCCCAGGGGAGAGTGTGTCCGCCACACAATTGTCCTCTCCCGGCGTGTAACGGATGTCGATCGTGAACTGTGCGATGAATTCCAGTTGGCGGGGTGAGGCGGATTTTTGGTTCTGGAGCAGTGCGTGGGTGAGGGGCTCGTGATCAGTAATGACAGAGAACTGCTGGTCCTCCTTGAAGTCCCGAAAGTGTTTGATGGCTTCGTGGATGGCGAGGAGTTCTCTGTCAAAGGCCGAGTATTTGCATGGGGCGGGGGATAGTGACCTGGAGAAGAAGCCGAGAGGTTGGGGGGTGGTGTGTTGGTGCAGAACTGCGCCGATAGCCCAATCGGATCCGTCAGTGGTGATGGAGAGTGGTGCGTGAGGGTCGGGGTGGGCAAGGAGAGTGGCACTGGCGAGGTCTTGTTTGCAGGCCTCAGGGGCGGTGTTGTGTCGGTAACAAATCAATTCGGCGTTGTCGTTTTTCTTGGCGGACTGGGGGGTGACGTTGATAAGGGGGTGCTGATGCTGGGCTGCGGGAATGTGACGTCGGTAAACATCCCTAGGAACCGTCGTAATTCCTTGACGGTTTGTAGTCGTGGGAATTGGTGGAGGGAGTCAACTTTTTTGGGGAGGGGGTGATTCCAGCGGAGGTGACGAGATGGCCGAGGCATTGTACTGAGGGTTGGGCGATGACACTTTTATCTTTGTTAGTGATGAGCCCCTCATTACGAAAGATTCCGAGAACCTGACAAAGGTGTTGGTAATGTGCTTCGGGGTGGAGCTAATGCGATCAGGACATTGTCCAGGAAGCAAAAAATAAATGTTAGGCCGCGTAAAGTTTGGCCCATGTAGCGCTTGCCAAGTTTGAGCAGCGTTACGGAGGCCAAAACCCATTCTGATGTATTCAAAGAGGCCAACAGGGTTGATAACAGCCGTCTTCGGTATGTCAGGGGGGTGAATGTCAATGTGGTGGAAGGCTCGTGCAGTATCGAGGGTGCTGAATATTGTGGCACCGTGTTGGTGGGAGGAAAAATCCCGAAGATGGGGGACGTTGTAGAGGTCAGGCGTGGTGCGGGCGTTGAGGCGGCGGTAGTCCCCACAGGGTATTATGTAGGTTTTTGAACGATATGGAGGGGAGAGGCCCTAGGCGAGTTTGAGGGACGGACGACCTTGTCCGGGATGAGACGATCAAAATGAGCCTAAGCTTGTTGTAGTTGAAGGAATTGGTAAGCCGTTTTTGTTAGGCGGTGCGGCTTTTAGAGTGGCGGCGTAGGTAGTAGGTTGCTAGGGAGGAAGGGTGGCTTTGAGAGTGGTGGCGTAGGTGGTGGTGGAAGCGGCAGCTGGTGAGGTGGCCGGTTGGTCCAGGAAGGAAACCATTCTAACCCCTGCCGATGTGATGGCGGTGGGAGGAGGTGGCGAAGGGTGGGGAGCCGTCGGTGCTGTCTCGGAGGAGGGAGGGGAGATGCCCGCTGGTTTACTGGGAGAGGTGGTCAGCTGGCACTCGAAGGAGGTGTTGCATCGTCTGGTGGGGGTTGCCGAGCAAGAGCGAGGAGGCCGTGGTGGTTGAGAGCGCACCTCATGGATGGGGGTAGAAGCGTTGAGATCATGAGTTGTATCGGCGAGACGGAGAAGTGCTTCATCGGGAGAGTCGAGATGGGCCGCAAGAGCGAGCTGGATGGGTGGGCTCAGAGCCAAAAAGTACGGGTGATGTCGATGTCTTGGAGTTGATGGCGCAGACGGTAAAAGAGCTGGGAGGGCTTCATATCCCCCAGCTCCCAACTGTTGGGCTGGGAGAGGGCGGATATACTTGCGAGTTTGGAAGGCTGATAGAGAGCGATGTGGCGGCTGCGGAGATCATCGTAGGTGAAGGGGGATTCAGGGGAAATGTCAGCTGTTTGTAGGAGGATGTCGTAGGGGAGGAGAGCGCTCGTTTTTGAATAATGAGTTTTCTGTCCAAGAAGTTGGTGGCTGAAAACGCAGCGTCGATTTGAAAGAACTAGTGAGTGGGGTCGTGGGTGTAGAAGGGGGCCAGCATGAGTGGACTAGAGGTGGAGGTTGTCATGATGTCGGCAGAGGGCAGTGCTGGTTGTGGAGGTGGAGGTGGAGAGTGGTGGGTCTGGGTGGTGGAGGGTGGGGAGTTGAAGTTCGCTTTGCATCATGTGATCACGTCGGGTGCACCAATGTGGTGATAGATAGGTTAAGGCTTGGCCGATATAGGTGAGAGTGAGATGTGAATGTTGAGGTTTGGATAGCTAGCGTTTGAAAGGTTGCACCTATGGCGAAGCCAGGGAGGTTACCACCACTAGAAACACTAGAGGTTGTGCCCAGATGGTTCCACCACGTCGGTTATCACTGGACCGGTTCCACTCTCTTGAGTTCTTTTAGGCGAAAAAGGTTTGAGGAGAGAGAGAGAAGTCATCGACTTGAGGTCTGAGCATAGAATGGCGACCTGCGTGAGAAGATCGGTTTTCATAGGAGCTCTTCTACCCTCCCCCGGTGCTCCGACGGTCGTTAGGAGCTGTTGGTGGATCGATGGAGGGAGAGGACTACCTATTCCACTTGTGTCACGTAGGCCCTCCATTCACTTGTTTTATTTAGGACAATTTATGTACATTTCGAGTGTTATTCTGGAAGGGTACCATGACGGTGTTAATTTCCGTTATAGAACAGAATTTAGCCAAACAAAATGAGAATTTGTGACCCACCAAAATTTCCCATTTTTAACCAACGAAAATTGACCATTATATACTTCTGTTCTTGCTCAAATGACTGACTGTGCAAACCAAGTGGTGCTAATTTAGTACCACCTCGGGTAGTCTGGCGATCTCGCGAGTTCTGTGTTCACTCAGCTGCCGTCTGTCTTGCTCGAATCCCCAAGTATTGTTTGTTTATATTTGATTGCTGCATGGTTGTTGTTCTCACATCATTCGCGGACAATGGATAGTTTTCTAGGATCTATTTTTCATACCAAGAAACAACAATATTACTGAAACCAGTTTAGTTTATAGGTATTGTACCGTGCAAATGAATGCGCCCAGTCAGTCCATCGAGTTAATAGTGGGGTAATCCTACCATTAACTCGATGAGTCAGTCCTGCAGTCACCGTTCCTGTTCTTCTTACTTGTTTTACTTTCAGTGTTTAGTAGGTTTTAATTCTAAGTGTTTAAAGACCATGTCTTCCTTAATTGAATAAAATCAACAACCTACATTCAGGTAAGATTCGGTTTTCATGATTATTCCACGCTTGAACAGACAATTTCACCAGACCGCACATATGCTAAAGCATATATACGATCTGCCAGACAGCGTTCTAAAGCAGATAAGGTCATCCAGACCGCATGCTAAAGCAGACATCACGGCCAGACCGCATCCTAAATTAGCACCAACCAAACTGATATATTTACCATTACTCTGACCATTGTGGCTTAGGTACTGCTGATCTGCTGTAAATACGCCCCGTTCTTGAGGACCAGTACTCCAATGGGTTACACCCGGAATCAAGTTCCCAGTTGCTTTTATAATTACGGACTACTGAGGACAACTTTAATATTTTTCAAACAAAAATTGGTAAAAATAAGTGGTCATTGAATCCCTTCTGGCTCTAAGGAGTATGAAGACTGGTCAGCCTTGTTTAGTTTTGCTCTTGTCTACTCGGTGCCTTGCGTGTAACCAGTATCTTTCTTGTAATGGAATCTAGTTCCATTCAAAAATATAAACAGAAGTATCCTCATTTCTTCGCATCTCTGAAATTAAACTGATGTGTGTTTTCCGTGAGTTCGGGGCATTGGGTTTTGGCATTTCACTTGTCGGGTGCCTCACATGAGATAGTTGAAAATCCGTTGTCCAAAATCCTGGTTTACCCGATCGGTATGATATAATAATAGTCATCAAAATCGAGTGATACCAAGTCCAATGCTCTGGAAGCGATGACTTGTACCTACCTTGATAATACAATCAAACTGATATTCACCCTTCGGCAAACAACTGCCTAATTGATAATGTTATCGATATTCGCTTTCAGGTTTCGTCACGACGAAAGTGCCTTTCCCTCTGACGCTTCGCTTCAAGCCCATGCTTCAAAGGGGAATCGAACTTTCGTCTCTCGACCCCTCTTGGGTGTCCTCCGCTTCCTGGTACTTCTTGAACGTATTCGGTCTCCGAAGCATCTACACTCTCGTCCTTGGAGAGAATAACGCTGCTGACCAGTCCAGGCATTTTCAAGACCAGATGTCCGGAGCTGCTATGGCGCTGCCTCCAGATCCTAAACAGGCCTTCAAAGCCGAGTGGGAAACCCTTGAGATATGCGAGCACAAGTGGGCCCTGCAGAATGTTGAAGCAGAGTTGTTAGCTATGAAAGATTGAAGTCTATGTACTGAGACTTCGTTGGACCTACGTACTTTTGTCCAATGGAAATCGAATGGAAATTGTTTTGTATTTGTCATTGAACAATATTCACAAGGCACTTATTAAGGTATTTATTAACGCACTTTTCAGTTATTATCGCTACCCATCATTTTTCGACTGTGAAATTCAGTAATCAATAAAAATATAAACATGAATGTCCTTCATATTTTCACGCCGTGGTTGTTGTGATTCTCAGTAAGTATAGGTAATTTCTTGAAAATGAGTTACTTACCTATGTACCATAACTGTGGACGCAGTAGACAAGTTGTAGTGGTGGGGAACTAGAAATAAACGAAAAATCATTTTAAAAATTCTAGGTAATTTTTTCAAAACCTACATAGTATCTAGGTATGTGTAGTACAAATAAAAAATAAGATAACTTGAATACAAATGATTCATTTTGAAAAGTATTCAGGGAATTCCTGAGGTTCCTTAAAACGGCAAGCTACCTTTTTAATGAATTTAACTATAACTATTCAAGTGCAAAGCAGCTATCAGTGACGTAGGTACGAAGATTGAACCGAATTATTGTCACTATATTATCTCCAGATGGGGAATACCCATAGTTCAGGAATTGGGTATTTTGTCCAAATTTGCTTGCTGGGAATTCGTTTTGTTGATGGTCAAAACGAATTAGTTCGTCGGAATATTGTAATAAATATATTTTTAAGTAAGTTTCCAAGATTACGTGAAGGCGGTAATGACGCCATTGCTGGTATGTCTTCTTCAATGCTACAGCAAAGCAGAACAAACTTCTCAGGCCATAGTATCGATGTCACAGCTAACCTCAACGTCATGGGTCATCAAACAGGTATTAGAAATTCCAAAATAACAATCATTCTTCAAATGAAAAAAAAATAATATCTCTCTATCTATCGTCGATAATATGTCTTCCTCAATGCTACAGCAAAGCAGAATGAAAAAAATAATATCTCTGTATCTATCGTCGATAGTATGTCTTCCTCAATGCTACAGCAAAGCAGAACAGACTTCTCAGGCCGTAGTATCGATGTCACAGCTCACCTCAACGTCATGGGCTATCAAACAAGTATTAGAAATTCCAAAATAACAATCATTCTTCAAATGAAAAAAATAATATCTCTATCTATCGTCGATAGTATGTCTTCCTCAATGCTACAGTAAAGCAGAATGAAAAAAATAATATCTCTGTATCTATCGGCGATAGTATATTGTCTTCCTCAATGCTACAGCAAAGCAGAACAGACTTCTCAGGCCGTAGTGTTGATGGCACAGCTCACCTCAACGTCATGGGTCATCAAACAGGTATTAGAAATTCCAAAATAACAATCATTCTTCAAATGAAAAAAAAATCTCTATCTATCGTCGATAATATGTCTTCCTCAATGCTACAGCAAAGCAGAATGAAAAAAATAATAAGTATCTCTGTATCTATCGTCGATAGTATGTCTTCCTCAATGCTACACAGCTCACCTCAACGTCATGGGTTATCAAACAAGTCATAGAAATTCCAAAGTAACAATCATTCTTCAAATGAAAAAAATAATATCTCTCTATCGTCGATAGTATGGCTAGTTCCCCCAACACTAATAGGTAAGTTGAAGGTTGAGGGAGGGAGAAAAAGGGGCCGATACACGAGCTTAACTTTCAAAAGTACGGTTTAGCCGTTTATTAATGAGCCAATGACGTGACAGAAATGAATAATGCTTGCAAATCGGTTGGCTAGTAATAAAGAAAAATAGAATTCTTGATTGGATAAAACATTGGATTACAAACGAAATTTACTGCCAATTGGTGGCACAATAATGTTAAATGAAAATACCACAAAACTTGTGGTAAAGAGCACGATAACTGTTTAGTAGCAATATCTCAAAGATACTTGAGCTCAAAATACATGTTGCAATAAAAATATAAAGGTAATTTGTTCTACCGCTAACAGCTTAACATACGAATATAATGATAACAAATAATGGTATTTTGGTAAGATCTGCCAAGGAACAGATATTAGGATAGGTACGAATAATAATTAATACAGAATCATAATAATCGAAAATATCAATAACATCTTGGCCATTAAAGGGAAAACAGAACCTATAAAGAATTTAATAAAGCGTACACATAGACAAAGTACAACAATTTTTATATAACGATAATCACGAAATAATATAGTAATTTCTTTACAATATAATTATACGCTTTTATAAGATGATATCTGCATGTATCAAGTACATAATTTCAAGCAATGACTTCCACTGCAAGATCATGAAAAATTACAACGATACGCATTTTTCAAGTACAGTACGGGAACAACGGAATGTATTGTGCCACGGTGTGGATTTTCTGTTTCATACTCCCGATATGACAAAATGCACAATTTATTGTCAGGCCTGTTCATCACAACCATCCTTTATGTCACTCTTCATTCTTGAGAGATGCGATGCAGGATTTCAAAACCTGTACTTCAGTCTGAAAAGGGAGATGGAGCCGGTGAAAAAAAAGAGAAAAGGAGTGTTTCGACTCACAGCAGAAGGAAGAAAAGAGTTTCCTTTGTAAACTCCTATTTTAACGTTCTTATCAAAATAATGCAGAAAACCAACCTTGGCATGTTTGATTTCTAGTTCAGCAAGGTCAACCAGATTTTTCCGGAAAGCGGCAACTCGGCGGGCCTTGAAGTCTACAAGTTCTGGAACGAGAAGAAAATGAATGAGGGACATAATAAGGAATGTTATGCGATATTTTAGTTGGCTAATCAAGTTGAATAAGAATAACGAGCTTGAAATCGTTCTGAGGTATGTAGGGAAACTCCAGTGGTCTGTCTTTCTATTATGGAAGATTGTTCCACACTTCGAGTGAATAAGAATTGAAAGAATAATTTCTACGGAGAGGTGTTTCGGTTTTTTTATTCTGTGAATAATTCACCTATGTATTCGCTCAGCAAAAAATTTGAATAACACCCCCTCAAATGTTTCAAGATGCGTAGATTCCAAAACCGCTGCAAATGAGTACACAACGGTTTATTATTTAGCTGTATTATTTACCTGAGTCTGCGTATGTCACTGTTTTCTGTGGTCAATACCTAACCTCGTGATCCCCCAGGGAAGCCCTAAATCGAGTACTACCCCGGGGATTCAACAATTCAGGCATTAATTATTTTTTGTTATTCATGAAGCATAACGTTTGTTCCTGTTGAAAAAGTACCAAACAAAATCCAAGAGCAATCACTCTTCAAATGAAATAATATCACAGAACAACCAACTCGACTTCAGCCATCTGTGAATTATAATCAGGTGTTCCCTAGCGATATCTGGGCCAGATTTATACCGTTTCATTCATGATTATGTTGACAAAGCTTTTCGGTGCAAACGAACGGCTGGTCGTACAATGCTCCGGGTGGTCTAAAAAAAATTCTTTACTTCGAGATCAATTTAAAAACGTTAAGAAAACGGCTTCCTGAAAAGCTACGGCGTCCTGAACATTTCAACCCCTATTTGTCACCCCTTAGAGATGACTGACAGTAACGCCGAGCTTCGAGAACCAACTAGACCCCAAACGGGACCTACAAACCAGATTTCATTAATTTTGATTCATGGTAGCTAAGAAAAGTGCAAAGTACGGCGGACGGACAGAAATTATGATTATTTATTATTTTCAATAAGAAACCTTTGGAATCGACTGTGAAAAAGAAATTTATTTACCCCCCTCCTCCCGTCAAAATTTCATGGTTTACGTTTCAAGGAACGTAGAATACGAATATCGAATAAAAATATTTCCGTCCGTCCGCATCCGCGGCTTTTTCCTTAGTTCATGAACCACAATTTACGACATTTAGTATTTGGGTCCCGTTTGGGCTCTAGTTGGTCCTCGATGCTCGGCGTTACTGTCATTCAACAATGGTTGAAATATCCCTCAGCTAGCTGGGATCTATAGCACAGTGACCTGACGGACAGCAACTTTTTATAATAACACTAGAAGTAGTATCAGTAGATAAATCAAGACAATTAAACGGCACTATCAATTATCAAAGTTAACTTGTAAAAACAAAAACGAAAATAGGAGCCTAATTCGTGCTTTTGGGGAGAAATTGGTTAAAACCATCAAAAACAGCTATTTCAATCTTTGCACATGAAAGAAACAATAAATGAACAGCCAACATTTCTGTGGGTATGTCCAACAGAATAACAAACCCATCAAGCAATTTGAAGCGTTTTTTCACAGCTGTCACTATTGCCTGGGGATTTAAGCACCACAGCAACTAAAAACTAAATCCAGGGAGTCGCGGCATTATTCAGTGGAAGCAGAAGAGGGGATGGACATCGCCATCACGGCCTGAAATATTTTCGTCTTTCTGCATCTATTGTCGGGTGTCTTGGGAGGTTAGATCCATGTATATGCCAACATTAGTGGTACACGTAGCTTTGCAGCATACCATAATGTCTAGCCCACCATTTATATTTGCATGTACCTACTCAATGAGCCGCATCCTTGATAAACTGCTGAGAATTTAGCCAAAACAAAGCAATGGTCCTTTGCGGGCGCCACCTCACTGTATCACTTGACGTCAGGGCCACTCAGAAATGTGGAAATGCATGCTCCTTGACCCCATTTTTCAGGATCAATTAGGGGTAGCGGAATATCGGATTAATCATCCAATCAAGGGAGTAGGGTGAGCCCCTACCTTTTGCCTTGCCAAAACCCTAATCTTCGGAAGGTACCTACTTACAGACCAGATTTGGTGGGTCGTCCAAATACAACATCCTGCCTATGGTGGGGGGAAACTGGCAACAGTGAGCTAGAAACAGGCATCAGGCATTTGAAAACGGATCGTTCAGCAGGCCCTTTGGGTGCTATAATGATGGAGCTGCTATTACCAGAGAGAGCAGCTAGAACAAGGAGGTAACCACTCCCGAGTGGGACCCATGCTTCGCTCTAACACACCTCCAACATGTAAGCACATCTAGAGATTTCGATAAGAATCTATTTGCATAACTTCTTAAGCCCCGTCCACACGTTCGAACTGGACCATTCATGAACGGTACGCGAGCCTGAAATTCACCCGTATGGACAGTGCAGCAAACATGCATGTATCGTACTTCACGATCCATATTTTGCCGACTTTTTCCACGAACCCGGAGGGGTTCGGTTGGCATGTGTGGACAGGTAGTTGCCGTCTGGACAGTGGCTCGAACGGTCCCCACGCCTTACCCGTTGAAAGATTGGTTTGTGGGTGGTAGGTCTAGGATCATGATGGTCGGCGAACAATACGCCGGAACGAAAAATTACCATGTAAGGTTCATGTACCGTACGGGAATGGCTCGGTTCGAACGTGTGGATGAGGCTTAACATGGCCAAAGCAGTAATACTATGCTCTTGAGGAGATTCGCATGTCGCAGAACCGACAAAGCAATCAATGAAACAACGAATTTATCAATTTTATTGGCAATGGCATACATGGGAACTTGCACTTCACTCACACTACTCACGTTAAAATCGCCAGACATTTTATATGATGCCGTGTTTACATTCAAAATGTATTATTGATTTGTAAAGTAAACAGCCTTTTCAGGCTGGGACTGTACGTTCAACTGCCCTGCAAGCGTCGCGGACGTGATAGCCTGTCCTCTCAAGAGGATCAAAATTTGATATGATCATTTCAGTCATGGCTACTATTGCCTCATCGCTCAAAGTTCTGACGAGGGGCGACAGGATTCGAACCGATGGACCGCAGTCGCCATCTCAATCCCAACCACCAAGCAACAGAAAGTCAACGCCATCGGCTACCGGCTCAAATATGCCAAAGTATACCACTGGTAGGCACTTCCGTATGCAGGTATCAAATTTCGTGTTTAAAAAAAGGTTCAATTAAAAATTAATGAAAATTAAGAAAAATAAGTAGGTACTGAAAAATAATTTATGAAGGGGGGGAAGGGACTACACAATACATAGGTAGATATAATAAATCGGAACGTCACTGAGAATGATTCATGATTCACCCCAGATCGAACAATAACTCAGGCAGGATAATTTATTATCCTGGATCCAGCAGTCAAGAATGAAACACAACTAATGAGGAGTGGACGTGAATTTTTTTTATTTATTCTTTCAAACTGTAAGTCTAACAGAGAGCTTTCCAAAAAAACCAGTCATGCAGCATGACTTAATGAGCGAATTTTCAAAGAAATATTCGAATTAATGGCTATGGTTTTGAATAAAGGAAAACTTCGGTCTAAAATTTGGTTTTCTATGTATATTCTCTTCGTATTTATTTTAATTTGTACGTTTTGTCCATCCTGATTCTACCGTTTGTTTATTACGTAATTGTACTAAGTGCTTATTTATTTGATCGCTGTGGGTTCATATTAGGTAGGATAGTTGTACTAATCGTTTGCCTCCCCCTTTTTTGCTTCGAACTCTCGTCTTCAATTAATACTTCTCACATTTTTCAATCTGACCACTCTAAGGGGGTGGGGCGGGGGGGGGGGGGGGGGGTTAAGAGTTTAAAGATTATCCTAGTTTTGGGTAATTTTTGCGCACTTTAAATGCTCTAATTTAAGAACGGATTTAGATATCTAAAATCCGATTTCACCATCGTGTTCAGCGTGCAAAAACCTTTAAAATGAGGGGTCACTTGTTAGAAAATAACATTTTGGGGATTTTTGGGTAATTTTTGCGCACTTTAAATGCTCTAATTTGAGAACGGATCAAGATATCTAAAATCCGATTCCACCATCGTGTTCAGCGTGCAAAAACCTTTAAAATGAGGGGTCACTTGTTGGAAAATAACATTTTGGGGATTTTTGGGTAATTTTTGCGCACTTTAAATGCGCCAAAACCCTCCTTAGAGTAGGCCAATTTCGCCCATCTTCGAACTTAGCCTTTCGATTGCCAAGATAGATTTTTTGTGCAAATTTGAGCTGTTTATCTCAATTCTATCGAGAGTTATCGTCTGGAGTGACACATATATAAATATATATATACATATAAAGAAGTGTTAAATTTCAGGAATCGTTTTAGAATGGTCTGAAACGGATTTCTATGAAGAAAATTTCCAAAAATTTATATTATTTAAATTTCGAAGCCATTGCAATAGCTTCATTTTCTTTGAAAATACGCTAAAAAAGTGCTATGATGGGTCGGAAGTGGGTGAAAAAGGAAAATACATGCGACGCAATCTGTTATGCATTGCCCTCTCGCTCCCGCACGTGGGAACCGAGGAAGATACATAGGTACCAGGTGAGGTATCGCGGATTTTCTTTAGCTTATTACCGCCTAACAAGGATTTCGGAGCTGAAAATAGGGATACAGGGTATCCTAAGATGCTGAATCCGATTCTGACGTCAAAAGCAGCAAATTCCGACTGACGTCCATTCCTCATTTTCCAGTCATTCATCAATATAACCAGGGGCCCATTCCTAAAGGCTCTTCAGCTTTTCACTTTGCAAGTCTCCATTTGTACTCTTCACTTCGCGGATTATGAAAAGTATGAGAACTTTATCTTCCTAAAGACATTGTGATCCCACCCTGCAGTCTACTCGAACTGCCATTGTTTTCCCTGGGTCGGTCCAAATGCCTTCCCGTGAAATGATGTGGCCCAGGTATTTGGTTTCTCTTCTGAAGAAAGCGCACTTATCAGGTCTTACTTGGAGCCCTGCGTTAGCTAACCTTTCCAATACCCTATCAAGTTTCTCCAAGACAGTTGTGAAGTCAGGTCCATACACAATATTATGTCGTCAAGGTATACCGCGGTTGGTATGACCGCCTCCATCAATCTTTGAAAAGTTGCCAGAGCATTGAATAATCCAAAAGGTAAAACTTTGAATTAACAAAGCCCCTTCTGGTACAATGTGAAGGCTGTCTTCTTCTTTCAAAGCCACTTGCCAGTATCCACTGCGGAGATCCAATGTACAAAACCAACTTGACCCACCTAATGTCTAGGAGACTTTGGGCACAAGGCAAGGCATAGGAATCTTTCTTAGTGACTAAATTGAGCTTTTTGTAGTCTACACAGAACGTGTGGTACCGTCTTTCTTGGGAACCAGAACAACTGGTGAAGCCCACGGACTTTTGGACGGTTCTATGACATCTTGCTCAATCATTGCCTTCAGCATTGTATCTAGCTCTTTCAGTTGTGTGAAGGGAATTCATCGAGGGGCCTGCTTAATTGGCTGTGCCTCACCAGTGTCAATGGCATGTTCTACAGCATGTGTCCGACCAAGACATTGTCCTCCATCAGCAAAGATATGCATGTATTTCAGCAACACAGTTTTTGCAGCTTCGTAGTCTTGGGACCCATCAGTCAAAGCTGACGACTGAAGAGCATTATCAAGCCACTGTATTATGCCCATTGATGGCAGCCTGCAACACTCATTCGAAGCACTGCCATCGTTTCTTCAAAGGGATCGAGCCTTCCTTATCCAAAAACATGAGCGCTCTGGGAATGCTCAACTGTGCTTGGAGTTTCTCAAGTACATCCAACCCTAAAATACCTTTATCCCTTATCTCTACGATCAGAAAATCGTGGGTTACGAGCTTCCTTCCAATCTGTGCTGTGACCAAGCATTCACCTTGGACCTTGATTTTTCCTCCCCCAGCGGTTTCTAGAAACCCACAGGGAGAAGGTGAGTGAATCAGCTTGTATATCTTGGCAACGTCAGGTCTTATAATGGATACTGTTGCACCAGTATCAACAAGGAAGGAGCACAGTTTTCCATTGATGTGGATATCCACAAACAAAGCATCTCGTCCCGTCCTAACTGCATCAAGGTACAATTGTTGGCCGTCTTGAACCCGTGTATCGGAGGTGTGATTCTCTGCCTTTCCCTGGGTTTGGTTTCCGGAACAAATGAAAGTATTGGCTTTTGGTTCGCCTGGGCATCTTGCTCTTATATGCCCAGTGGACTTGCACCCCCAGCATTTCAGAGGTTCTGCTTGTGTCGGTGGGATAGGCACCTGTTGTGGTTTCAACCCTTCAATCAGTTGTGCTTTTGCTAGAGCATCCTGCACTGTCTGAGGGGTGGCCACTGTGAGAGTGCGACACAAATCTTGGTCTTTTAACGACTGAATGAATGCTCTTACTCCTGCCCTGTCCCTGTATGCCTTACTTTCTTCAGGGTATGCTCCTCGGACTAATCTCTCAATTTCAGTGGCTAACTCAGCAAGCTCCTCATTTTCTCTCGTCGTGCAAAGCCATTTGCAATTTTGAGGCTTGGTTTCTTTGACCAAATCTACTTGAAAGTGCTTGGACTAAGTGGGAGCAGCTAGTTCTTGCATCCGCAGGCAAGTCAGTAAGGATGGTTAGGGCAGGCCCTTTAACATACTTGCCAACGTTTTCCCTTTTCTCATAGTAGTCCAGTCATTAGCTTCGGCAGTTACCTCCAGATGGACTATATACTCTTCCCAAGTGAGTTTCCCGTCGTACGGCATAAGGCTTCCTTCGTGTGCCAGTAGGTCCCTTTGTGGCTCCTGTTCATCTCTGTGCAACTCAGGTGCTTGCCTGTCGTGTGAGCTTTCTTCCTGTCGAGGAATGTGAAGTTGAATTATGCGTGCCAGCTGTTGGTGCATACTTCCAAGGAGGTTTTCCAACGTTGCGACTCGTTGTGTCAATGTTGGAGCTCTGGCAGGTCGAGCAGGCGCTGAGGAAGCAGATGAAGAGGGGAAATGAGGTGTGGTATTTGCGTTATTGCGTGTGGTTGCACGAGTTCGTGGCATGGCTTGTCACTGTCCCCCACCGCAGTCGGAGGGGCCCCCAATTGTAAGAAACGGCCATGATAACGCACAACAATTACCAGATATATTATTTCATTCAAAACCAAAACACAACAACCAGGTTTTCTAACGTAAACAAACGGCAACTAATTCAAAACATGTGGTTTCCTTGTGGGTTCACCACAATATTTTTTAGTTCAAACTCCCAACCATTTTTAAATGGCCTTGGAGGTTAAGGACGGGAAAGATATATTATACAGGTGACTAATTCGCATATTTGTATATATAGAACACAGCTATGGCATTTTGATGGCCTCAGTGGAGTAACTTTGATGGTATTTTAGATGCTTGCCCCCACACTAATTGGACCACCTTTAGATCTAACCGAAAGATGGAACTCTTCTTTTTATGGCACAACAAACATTGAAGAAGAAATGATACCTAAAAACCGATTTGAAAAGTATGCTGTTCTACCGCTGAGTCATTTAGGAATCTGCAAAAATGTTGTAAACTTTTCATTTGAAACGCAGACACTTCACTTTGCACTTTGCTGAAGATAACCTTTAGGAACGGAACTGTTAAAAACAGGGTAAAACTCTGCAGTTCTACACTTTACATTTCAGTCTTCCTCATCAAATCAAGATCGTTCTTTAGGAACGGAAATTCGTTCGTGAAGTGCTGAATGCGGATTTGAAGAGTGCGGAGTGAACAGTGAACGGCTTTAGGAATGCACCCCAGGATAATTTTTCATGTTTAACCCGTCGAGTGCTGATTTAGCATTTCTCTAGAAATGCGTCATTTTAATCACAAATAATAGAAGCATTAAGAAGGATTCTAGCAGCCTACTGCCACATAAACGCCTTCGCGGAAATCATGACTGCTGCAGCCACCTTCCCAGTCAATGTAAACCATACTCCTTGGGGAAACCCTTGGGTTTACATCCCACTGAAGCACTTATTTATGTTATTCCCGTGTTGTATTTGCCATTTATTCGGTTTACATTGACTAGAATATATCGACCAGTTTGAATGGCACGGTACAGATCAACATGAATAAATCTAGGCATGTATGCGCGGAAGCTGATGACATACCTTCTTTCCCTTTTTCCGACATCTGCTCGAACTTTTCACAAGCCATCTGTTGAGCCGTCTCAGCCTACGAATCAACATATATTCATAATTATGAGATAAATAACAGAAACTGAAAAGCGGAAATGGGTTGCAGCAACTCGCCCACATATTTATAAGGATGACAGATGACAGAAACGCAAGCAACACTTACATCAGCAACCTCTTGTCCCTTTTGCAAGCATTGACAAACGAGTGAAAATTAGACTATCGCCATGCATGAGCTGATCATGGTCATTATTTATGGAGCACTGTGCAAATAACGAGTGAAATGTATGATCCTAGCAGTAATATTGTATTTGTAGGAACTGAACATGAACCATCATGTTTTTCATAGCCAGATTTTATACAGAACATGCCCATTGAGTAGGTGACATTGATCAAGCATTTCACTTTTCTTATAAGCCAGTATGCATGGGTGTGAGTGAGGTGGAGAGCCAGATGTTATGATATGAATACGGAATGAATAGCGTGAAGAATAATTCGGCAAAATATCAATTTTTAACTAAATCCATTATTTGATCCAACACCCCCAATCATACGAACTGATAGGCTACTGAGTGGGTTGAAATTCATCTAATGACACAAAAACAAGAAATCACATACACAGAGAGGACAGTAAGAAGATATCAAACACTTAATAAATAACAATAAACAATATATTTATATTAATTGCTATGCAATTTTAACGCCGGGGGTCATGTGAAAAAAATGTCCTGTCACAATATCCTGTCACAAAAACGCGTCACGCAAAGAGGAATGTGATGAAGATGAGCACAAAGAGGAATGTGATAAAGATGAGCACAAAGAGGAATGTGATAAAGATGAGCACAAAGAGGAACGTGATAAAGATGAGCACAAAGAGGAATGTGATAAAGATGAGCACAAAGAGGAATGTGATAAAGAATCGTTTAAACAGAATCGTTTTATTTTTTTGTGTGTTGGTGGTGTGGGGGGGGGGGGGGGGTAAATTGCATAGCAAATTCTCCTTTGTTATACGAAGTATAAGAACACATCCTTCGGGGGTGAGGAACGGCGAAGCCGTTCCGAGGGGGCGGAGCCCCCTTTGGGGGTCCAGGGGGCTTGCCCCCTGGCGAGGCCCGAAGGGCCGAGTTATATATATATATATATATCAACATAGAATATGACAAAAAGTGTCATTAAAAACCCTGAAAAGGAAACGTTCTCCGAGAGGCTCCTGCCCCATACATACAAACATTCGTTTTGAAAAGTAAACCAATTATAAACTCAATCTGCTTCTTTAACTGAGTTCGACTCCATGACCTTACGTGGTTAGTAACATAGCTGACCACCAGCTAGGCAGACAACTGCTCGTGCATGATCATTAGTGAGGGCTTTTCTGTTCCCTATTTTGGCGTCAATTTGGTGAACAGTTCCTTTTCTGGGGTTAAAGCAATAATGATGAAAATCAAAACAACAAACATAATGAGACTGCAGCATCAATAGTAGAAAGTTACTAGTACAGAACGAAAGATGGCAAAAAACTACAGGATAAAAATAGAAATAGTCTATTTCCACGTAAAATAACAAATTGTAGACTGGTTTCGGTTGTTACACCATCATCAGTACACGATAGAAAATAAAAAATGGAAATTCTATCGTGTAGGTACTGATGATGGTGTAACAACCGAAACAGGTCTACAATTTGTTATTTTACGTGGAAATAGACTATTTCTATTTTTATCCTGTAGTTTTTTACTATGGATTTCCACTACTCCGCCGCAAGTGATTTAAGTTATAATGAAAGATGGCAGTTTGGTCGAGCAGAGCAGATGCTAACCCCGGCACATCAAATTCAATGTATCTATGTGCATCATAAAGTAACGTAATCCCCTATTTGTATCTACAGCCATTCTTCTGCATATGTATTGGTTTTCAATGTGTGTTTCCTAAGTTTCAATTAAGTAGGCAGCTTGTAATGGATGAGGGGGATTACGCCGCCCATACAGCGTAATTTCCCCCTCTCCACTCTCTAGAAAGGTAGGGAGGCAGTGTGACAGCTGCCCCCGGAGACAAATGGTTAGATTATAACGCGTTGCCTCCAGGAGTTGATGATTCGTTTCCGCGAATCAACCGCCCCTTCAGCCGCGTGTCAAAAAGATCGGGAAGAGCCAGCATCCAAGATGGACGGGATTCCCATATACCGTCACACTCCTCCCCTTAAAAACATACTTCTTTGAAGAAGAAGTATGTGAAGTTAGACACGGGACTGAAAGTAGTATGGAGTTCTAATTCAGGAAGATTCATCTGAATAACTCCAAAGCTGACAGCTTCCATCGTAATGGTACTACTGAGAATTGTTACTGGTGGAGAACTTAGCTCCTATCAATATCACTTGGCGCACTTGGACAAAAAGGAAAAAAAAGTAGTTGTCAGAGGTTCTGGTTCAGGAAAGTTCATCTGAACAACCTCTAGGTGACTAATCCCCATCATAAGATGGAACAACTGGAATATAAATGAAAGTAGTTGTCAGAGGTTCTGGTTCAGGAAAGTTCATCTGAACAACCTCTGGGTGATTAACCCCCATCATAAGATGGAACAACTGGGAAAACAAGGGGAAAATTACAAAAAATAGGCGTTGCAGCCTTAAGAATAATATCATGAGGTTTGATATTATTAATAGTAGCAATCATGAGGTTGATTGTAATAATAATAATCATGAGGTTGATTTGATAAAAATAGAAAATCCAATGGCCGAAGTGTATATTGATAAACAAAGGGGTATTAAAAAGAGGATTCCTTCTGGAAAACCTCAGAGCTATTCCTTCTGGAAAAGCTCTCAATAAGTGGAGGGGGTACCGAGGATAAAATCCAGCACATACCCACCAACCACGCTCTGCTACCATGTAATGGATGAGGGGTTTAACTACGCCGCCCATACAGCGTAGTTTCCCCCTCTCCACTCTCTAGAAAGGTAGGGAGGCAGTGTGACAGCTGCCCCCGGAGACAAATGGTTAGATTATAACGCGTTGCCTCCGAGAGTTGATGATTCGTTTCCGCGAATCAACCGCCCCTTCAGCCGCGTGTCAAAAAGATCGGGAAGAGCCAGCATCCAAGATGGACGGGATTCCCATATACCGTCACAACCTATGTACATACCAGATATCACGATGAGAAAACAACAAACTCGTTTCAAACGTTATCGAAATGATTTTGTTTGTAAAAGAACATAAGAACGCTGAATAAGCTCAACTAAAGACGACTCAAAGAACATACTATGTATGTTAATGAATTTCTAAGCGTCTAAGAAGAAGTGTTACAGAAGAAAGGTGACCAATGCTAGTAAAACCAGAGCATGGTTCATCGTTCAAGTATATGGGAGCATCTATGAGTGAAAAATGTAAATTATGAGCTTAACACCTGTATTGCTGCTGGAAGCCCTGCTCTATGACATGAACCGCAAGGATGAAGTGACCCCCAGGTCAAAGCTTGCCATACACCCAGCCAACCTCTGCTTGCCTTGTCTGTCCATACTCCCATACCGTTTCTTTGTCATTTCTGACGACGTGATACCTGGATCGCATCAGACCTCGAGAGTGGTTAGTACTTGGATGGGTGACCGCCGTGACACGTGGTGACATGTCGAAGTATGACCCATGTAGCTGTTGGGTGAACCCCTCTCCACTCAAGGGGGCGAGGCAATGAGCAGCCAAGTAAAGAGCGAAATGATCAGACCGAATTCTGATCCTCCCATTGTAGGACAGCTGATCACGTCCGCGATGCTGGCAGGGCAGTCGGACGAAAAGCCCTAGCCTGGAATGGCTGTTACCACACTTACTTTTACTCCCATACCGAGTCATGGGCTCTCACTAAAAGGGACTACCAGCGATTCCAAGCAACTGAAATGAATTATTTGAAGAAAGTTGCAAGGAAGGCTAAGTGGGATCAAGTGCCCAACACGACCATAAGAAGGGGCTAGGGGTTTGACAAATGGAGCACATAATCAAAGATGGTCAAATATGCTGGCTGGGCCATGTTACCAGGATGCCACAAGTCTGTTACCCGAGAAGAGCGATTGAAGCCCGTCTGAAAGGTACCAGACCAAGAGGCAGAAAGAGAGAGTGGCTGTATAACATGCAGAACGCCGACCAGGAGAGAGTAGGAGTGACCAGAGTGAGCAAAGGGAACGTACCAGGACAGGGCCCAATAGCATCCTTCATGTCACTCCTCTACACCCTCTGAAGGTAGAAGAGAAAACGAATAACTAAGTTGACAAATTCGTTTCAATGACAATTTCAATTTCAATTCAAATGCGCCACTGAAGAATTAATTTCAAGAGACTGCTGGGAACACAGAAGAAATTCACAATTACATAGAAAATAAAGTCAGAAATTGCTGTTTATTAACAGTCATAAATTCGCATGTTGAACAAAGGTAAATTCGTCATCAGTACGGCAGATTACTTTCAATACGGTTATAGGTTTCAACCAGATTGAGAAATCGTTTGGAATCAATCCGGCCTGATACAATACAGTGGACTGAGATATGATAAGGTACTCATAAACTGCATTTCACGATATGGTCGCCGTACTACTACTGTCAGAGCCGATTAAACAAGATTCATCTTCCCTCCGGCTTGACATTCCGATGGCAGTCTAGCCACGAACTAATTGATAATGCTGATGCAGGAGGTGACTGTCCTCTGCAAGGCCAGGGGGACCCCCCCCCCCCACCATTTCAATGAACTAGAAACCTCTCCCAAGATCACCGAACTCGAGGTTGCGAAGCTACATCATCCCTAAGGCGACCATCTTCTTGGGACAATTCTGAGAATTTAGCAAACTCCAGGTTGGAGGACTACAGCAGAAAGGTACGTGGGAAATCAAGGAAAAATCGCCTGTGAGCAAACCAACTTGACGGACGACATCGCGATTGTTACAATATCCTTGGGAGGAAGTTATGTAGGTAACAGGGAATCAAGTAATGGAAAATGGTATACTGCTGCTAATGTCTACCCCTAGTAAAATCTAAATAGTAGACGTACTCTCTTGAGTTCTATTTCTGCAGGAAACATTGGCAACATTGTAGATGCCACAGACCAGTAGGTTGTAGGAAGTAAATTGCTATGCACTGGAATACAAAGGCTCACACTTACGTACTAGGAACTCTCTACTCAGTTTCACCATTACAATACATATGCATTTTTATGACAGTTCGCTATTTGGGTGAGGGTAGCAGTTGCTATCATCTCTGGTGGTGAGTGGAAGTTAACAGTTACCACGTTTGAATGTGAACCCACCTTCACCAACCCCCTTCATTAGACCTTTCGAATCCCCTGCTGTATGGACGAGTTGAGTGTGACATGCTATGTTCAACTCTCAAAGGTTGAAAGTTGCAGCATGGATGAAGCACGTAACCTCTAGCATCTCATGTTAGTAAACCTAAACCAGGTTCTACACCTCAAATATATCAGTGGCTAATCAGCAGGAACATTCACATTCACATCAAACGACAAACGTAAGTCTTCATCAAAATAATTAGATTTCTTACAGCAACGATATCCTTGTTCTTGGCGCGAGCTTTCTCTAAATTTCTGTTGGCCGCTTCATAATTGGACAAGCACCTTAGTCTCTTGTAAAGAAGCCTTTTAGCTGCAAACGTGTCTCTCATGTAATAACGAAGAGTGTCGGAGAGCTTGAGATCTTCATCTGATGCCACACGGGCTTCAGTTTTCTAGAAAAGAAAGAAAACATTATCACAACCACTAAGAAAATGTCTTTAAAAAATCCCTGGTCGTAGGTAGGGTGAAGATTCATAGGAAATTAACAATGGGTTGGAAACTTGATAGCCAATAAACATACCCTAATTTTCTCGAACGTGTCTGCTACCTTCGTCAAAAACTTCTCCAGATCCGAGTGCTCGGTTGTGGCCATTTGAGTAAGTGTCATAGACAATTTGACAAAACTATCAGCAACATCTGTTTAACACACACGTGTAGATTTAGACATAATATAAATTGTTATTCAATTTATCATAAATTTATTATGGGTAATTGGAATCAATCAAAATTATCACCTTTGTGACGTGTCGTCATTCTATCGGCTTTGGCCGTAGCATCTTTTAAATGATTATGATATTCAATGAGGAAGTTTTTCTGCTGCTCAAAAAACTCGTTGTGATCTTTGACGGTCGCAGAGAGGAGCAGTTCATCTGTACCTTTTGTAAGAGATTTCATGAAGCCCTGTAACACGTCATTTGTTAACATTGGTCCATTCATCAATTGAAAAACTAGTATTATGGCATGTCAACCTGAACTAGATACAAAAAAATATCCCTTATATTTAGCCAACGGCCTTATCAGGTGGAACAGACCGGTTCCAATGATATCACCGAAGTTAAGATACAGTTGAGAGCGTGGTTCGTACTTGGATGGGTGACCACCGTGACACGTGGTGACATGTCCAAGTATAAGAAAACCGACGGTGCTTTATATGTCGTTCCCATTACAAAATACATTATTTATCCAGTACAGCATACTTTAATAATAATGTGTGCCGCTGAGCGTACCAAAGTAGGTAGGTTATGTAACTGCACAATTCCACCGCATAATTTATGAAATGTGACTGCCCGGCTGGTTCCAGTATTTGATTTAGGGCTCTGTTGTGAGAAGCACGAGGGATGGTAAAGACCAGGTATAAAGGTGGTAAAGACCAGGTATAAACCATTTTTTTATACCTAGGCTGCTATTTTCAACACTTTGGTTCTTCTCTTCATTACTTATCTGTTTGTTCGTGTGGATGAAAACGTGGTATTGAAAGGACTGATTTTAACGGATCCCACCGAAATTTCTTGGAAGGTAAACAACAACACATTATTGAGTTGCACCAGTAATACCACAAGTTCAGTCTGGCAAGACAATAATGCCCGCCCCTCTCATCGCTATGCGAGGACTGTGTTTCTGTCAAAGAACTCATACGTAGTACTTAGTTTGATGAATTTGATTTTGGCGTGAGCTTCATCACGAGTGGCGTTTGGAAATGCCCAGGGGGGTTATGAGCGAATCACCACCTCAGCACCTGGGATCTTTTTGGATTGGTTGGCTGGGGGTTATGAGCGAATCACCACCTCAACACAGCATCTTTTAGGTTGGTTTGGCTGGGGGTTATGAGCGAATCTCCACCTCAACACAGCATCTTTTAGGAGAGGAGAGAGAGAGAGGTATGGAGAGAGTAAGAGTAGCCAGCGGCTAGAGGAAGCGTAGAATGGTTGGAAAGAGGCAGGCGCCGGGGTTTTATACACCCCAGTGGCTGTCTCCCTCCATCCCCTAGTTGTAGGGGATGGTGGGGGACAAGGCTGGGCCTCTACCTCCTGCGTCTCTCGTCCCCACTCTTACCGTTTATTGGTGAGAACTAAAGTTGGTTGTACAAGGTTTGCGAGAACTTAAGTATGCTAGTGTTGTAGTTCTGGGAGGAACTCACGACATAGATCCCCCCAGTTTGAGCAAAGGTTTGATGAAAGCTGAGGGCGCAGAGTTACATGGTTGAGGGCCGGCTGAAGAACATATGAGGCTGAAGGCACGGGAGCAGAAGTACATGGCTGAGGGCCTGAATGCAAACAATGGAAGCTGAAGGCAGTGGCGCTTAAAACTAGGTAACAAGGGTGGATAACAGTATTTACAATGTTGGATAACAGTATTTAGAAGGTTGGAGAACAGTATTTACCATTGACTTAGAGCTAGGTAGTGCAGGTAATATGAGTGCTAAATACAGAGGGAGCGGTCTTAAAAGCTAAGTATTGTGGTATGTACAGACGAAGAGAGATGGTATATACAGAGGTTGTTTAAATGCTAGCGACGACGGTATGTACATTGATGATGAGGGAAGATGAGGCCATGCGTTGGGAAGGTGTGTCGGTGAATGGAGCGGTGCGGTGAATGAGGAGCGTCATGGGGGGGGGGGGGGGGCTGAGACGCTGCACCCTGTAACAGGCTTAACTGCGGCCAAGGCTGATAGAGGGGATTCTTCACCGCCATAGTGGCGGTGAAGGGGGAAGTGGCGTGGGGACGGTACCCGGGACGTCGCGGCGAGGGGAGGCGACGTCGGGGTCCGGTGAGCGAGATTGAGGAGATGCGAGGCGTTGCTGGTTGTGGGGTGGGAGGGTGAGTTGTCTGTTGAGAGTCGGTAGGGAGGACAGGAGCTGGCTTACAGCGTGCCAGTGGGACGGTGTGGGGCTTCCGTCAATTAACAGGGTAGCCGTGCTGTTCGTGGAGCGGATGACCTGAAAGGGCCCGGCATAGAGAGGTTGAAAGGTTTTGTGTATGCCGGGCTCTTTCAGGTACATATGGGTAGATGTGTAGAACCGCTTTGGGTAAGCGGTGTCGTTAACGGGGATCGGGTGGTGAAGGGGCTCCCTGTTAATTGACGGGTCGGTGCAGGAAAGAAAAATGTCGGCGGGTAGGCGAAGGGGGTCTTTGAAGTTTCGTTGGGCTGGACTGATGCTATCGGAAGGGCGGGCGGAAGTTCGTAGGCTGAGTAGCACGTACGGGAGAGTTTTTGTCCATGAAGGGGAGTTAGATGAGGTAGCGATAGCTTGTTTCAATACCAGGTGCCACCGCTCTACTTTGCCATTGGATTGGGGGTGATAGGGGGTGGTGTGTATTTTGTGTATCCCGAGGGAACGGAGGAGATTGGAGAAATGGGCGGATTCAAACTGCCTCCCCTGATCGACCGTGACGGTCCGCGGACAACCGTAGCGGGCGATCCAGTTGTTGAGGAACGCCGCGGCGACGGTGTTCGCGGAGATATGGGCGAGTGGGATACATTCGACCCAATTTGTCGAACGGTCGATCATGGTGAGGCAGTATTTCTTCCCCTCTGAGGGGGGAAGGGGGCCGATCAGATCGAGGTGGATGTGTTCCCACGGGAGGGAGTCTTCGATGTGGTGGGGGGGGGAATGTGGGGGTGAGCCGAGACCTTATGTTGTTGGCACTTCTGGCACCCTAGAACCCAATTGCGGATATCGGTATTCATGTGGGGCCAGAAGTACCGTGTCTTGATGAGGTCCCGGCTCGCCCGGATGCCGGGGTGGTGGAGGGAGTGATAGTGTAAGAACAGCTGCCGCCTGAGCGCTGGTGGGACGTAAGGGCGCGGGGTGTCGGCGGATACGTCGCACCTGAGGTCGTGGGGCGGCAGCTGTTGTAATTTTTCGGCGGAGATTAAATTTGAAAGGGCGGGGTCGGATTCGGGGGTTTGATGATTGTGTATGATTTGGGGGGAGGGGAATGGGAGCAGTTCTGATACCGGCGCGGGCGTGGGGCGGGACAGAGTGTCCGCCACGCAGTTGTCAGCCCCCGGCAAGTAGCGTATATCGGTTGTGAATTGTGCGATAAACTCTAATTGCCGGAGGCGGCGGGGCGAGGCGGCGGGGCGAGGCGGTTTTTCGGTTCTGTAGGAGGGCGTGTGTTAGGCTAGCTTCACACTTGCGAGGTTTCAACCGGCGCGGTGCGGATTCGGTGAGGTTTCGGCAGCCGCCTCGAAAACCCAGTTCCCGTTCACACTTCCGAGGTTCATAAGAGGTTTACAGTCGGTAGAATCAACCAGTTACCTACAGTTCACCATGGACAGAAGACGTGCTATTGCGATGCTGTTCCTCTACAGACGGATAAAAAAAAAAACGCTGCAAAGCCCTTGTCACATGGGTTTATTATTCTTTTGGACTTTTGGACATACCTACAGAAATTTTGACTGTTCATTTATTGTTTCTTTCATGCGCAATAATCGAAATAGCTATTTCTGATAGTTTCCATTAATTTTGGCCCCTAAAACACAAATTAGGTATGCTCCTTTTTTCTTTCTTTTTATTAACTATCTTTGATCATTGGTAGTGCCAGTTAATCGCCTTGATCCACGTGTTGACACTTTTTCCAGTGTTATTATACAAACTGATGGTGATTCCAGACGATTTCCCAGGTTTTTCACTCATAAAAAATCAATTTCTGGAGCTGAACATTTGGTAGAAGTCAATTTTCCACTCTGGTCAAAATCGACTTCATATTCGGTATTCTCGTCCACAAAAACATGAAAAACGATACCTCAAAAGCTCATTTTACTAACATGTTGCTAAAACGCAAAAACACACATTTTCACTCATAACACCCCTGGGTATATTCCGATCGGGCTGAAAAGTTTCGGGTCACAACTAGGGCCCAAATGGAGCATGTGTGCGAAAGAACGACTTTTTTAGATCTAAAATGAAGCCTGTACACGTGATACGGCGTACGGCATACGGCGGACGGGCATTTCATTTTTGGAATCTACGCACCTTGAAACGGAAAAGAAAAAAGTTTGAGGGGGTGTTATAAAAAATTTTTGCTGAGCGAATACATAGGTGTATTATTCACAGAATAATAAACCAAAAGGTTGACTAGGGCCCACTGGGTCCATCCTATTTTGATAAGAAGACGGAAGTGTGGTGCATTTTATACACTGTTCGAGGAGTTGAGAGAGAATGAAGACAAATGCAGGGAGACGAAGCACCAACCGACCATCGAATGAACCGAAACTGAACCTCGCAAGTGTGGACGCTAGCTTGACTTTGTGGACCCTCGACCCGCGTAGGAGCCTTCTAAGAACCTCTTCATGCCGCCGCGGCTCGGGGGGGCGAGCGGCGTAATCCGGCGCCTCTTCGGTTCGTACACGGGAGAGGTTCGGCGAGGTTTCTCGGTTCACACATATCAGGCGACCGCGCTAAATCGACCGAATCTGAACCGCGCCGCGTGAAACCTCGCAAGTGTGAAGCTAGCCTTAGGGGCTTGTGATCTGTGATGACAGAGAACTGTCGGCCCTCCACGAAGTCACAAAAGTGCTTTATGGCTTCGTGGATGGCGAGCAGCTCTCTGTCGAAGGTAGAGTAAATTTTCTGAGTGGGGGACAGGGTTTTAGAAAAAAAACCGAGTGGTTGGAGGCCCGCGCCGGTGTGTTGGTGTAGGACGGCTCCGATTGCCCAGTCGGAGGCGTCCGTGGTGATGGAAAGGGGGGCGGGGGGGGGGCTGGGGTGGGCAACTAGAGCGGCGGCGGCGAGATCGCTTTTGCAAGTCGTAAATGAGGTTGTGAGCTCCTCGGTCCACTGGATCGGGCGATTATCATTTTTTTTCGCCGGTTGAGGGATGGCATTGATGAGAGGTTGCTGGTGTTGCGCCGCATGCTTCATGTGGCGTCGGTAAAAATTCAGCATCCCGAGGAAGCGGCGGAGCTCGGTGACAGTGTGGGGCTGGGGAAACTCGCGTAAGGCCTGAACGTTGTCGGGGAGGGGTGTAATTCCGGAGGCGGTGACGAGGTGGCCGAGGCAGCGGACGGAGGGTTGGGCTATGACGCTTTTTTCTTTGTTTATTTGGAGGCCTTCGGAGGAGAAAATTTCGAAAATTTGGCGGAGGTGGTTGAAATGTTCTTCGGGAGTGCGAGGGGCGACGAGGACATCATCCAAGAAGCAAAAGACAAACGGGAGGCCGCGCAAAATTTGGTCCATATAACGCTGCCACGTCTGGGCAGCGTTACGGAGGCCGAATCCCATTTTTAAATACTCAAACAGCCCAAATGGAGTAATTATGGTGGTTTTGGGTATATCCGGGGGGTAAATGTCAATATGGTGGAATGCCCGGGATATGTCGAGGGTTGAAAAGATGGTGGTGCCGTGTAGATGGGAGGAGAAGTCTCGGAGGTGGGGCACATTATAGAGGTCGGGCGTGTCCGGGCGTTGAGGCGGCGGTAATCACCGCATGGGCGTATATCCCCATTGGGCTTCTGGACAATGTGGAGTGGGGAAGCCCAAGGGGACTTGGAGGGGCGGATGATTTTGTCTGCAATGAGGCGGTCAAAATGATGGCGAGCCTGTTGAAGTTGGAGGGGATGGAGGTGTCTCGCTTTGGCGGAGAGGGGGGGGGGCCGGATGTTTCAATGTGATGCTGGATGCTGGCGAGATGTGAGGAGGTCCGGCGGCGGGGTGTGTAGTTTGCGAGGAGAGAAGTGAAACGGTTGGCTGCCGGATTTACCGAGTTGATAAATCCGGGCAGCGGTTTGTTTGTGGAGGGGTCGAGCAGGCGCGCATGCCAGACATCTACCTGGAGGCCGAAATAAGCGAGGAAATCGGCCCCCAGGATAGGTTTCTCCACGTCCGCCACGGTAAATATCCACTCGTAGGCGGAGCCGTCGAGGTGGACAGTTGTATGGTAATTCCCATAGGAGGGAATGGTAGTACCGTTGGCGGCGTAGAGAATTTGCCGGTGGCAGCGCGCCTGTCGCCGGAGTATAGAGTTCGGAAAAATAGATAAGGCGGCGCCAGTGTCGACGAGGAAGGGGACATTGCTCTTCTTGCATTTCACGAAGAGGCGTTGATGGGAGGGGCTGGAGTGGGGCATGATGGCGTCTGCTGGGACGGCAGAGGGGGTGCGGGCCGCAGCGGCGAAGGTGAGAGGGCGTTGCGGAGGTGCAGCGGTTGGCGTGATTGGCGGAGGCGTGGTAGCGGCGTCGGGGCGGAGGAGTGGGGGAAGGGTCGCCACTGAAGGAGACGTGTTTGAAGTTCACAGCGACGGCGGCGTAGGACCGTCGGGGTGGCGGGGTGGAGGCAGTGTTCCGGGAGGGGGGAACGGGAGTGGTAGAAGCGGCGGCGATCAGGGCGGGGGGGGGTTCAACGGGGTCCCCCCCGTTGATGGGAGGAGGGGAGCCCGTCGGATTTACCGACGGGCGTCGGCGTTTCCCTGCATGGATGGAAAGGCGCAGGGGGGTTGGCATTTGCGGGCCCCCTCCCCGAAGTTTACATGGTAAAAACATCGGTGGGGGGGTCGGCAGGGAGGTAGTTTGGCCGATTCCGGCGGGTGGTGGGGGTTGAAGAGGTCCGAGAGGCAGAGGAGCGGCTGCGGTCCGAGGAGGGGGGCCGTCGGCGATCTACGGAGGGCGGGCGGCGACGATCCGGAGAGGGGGGCCGTCGTTCGGTGGAGGGGGAGCGGCGGCGCTGAGAGGAGCGTGGCCGGTGTGGAGCAGGGGCGGAAGGGTGGGGGTTGCGAATTTCACTGACGGCGGCTGACGCAGCGAGGTCGCGGACGGTGTCGGCCAGCTGGAGGAGGGCGTCGTCAGGGCTGTTGAGATAGCTGGCGAGAGCCATCTGGATGGGGTGGGGTAAGGCGCGCAACCAAAAGGTGCGCGTGATGTCCGCCGTCATGAAGTCGCGCAGCTGGTGTCGCAGGCGACGGAAAAGGTGGGAAGGTTTCATGTCGCCGAGATGTTGGGGTTGGGACAACGCAGCGATTCTGGCGATCTTCGAAGGCTGATACAAGGAGATGAGACGGGAGCGGAGATCGCCGTAGGCCGCCGGTGCGTCCGGCGAGATGTCGGACGTCTATAGGAGGATGTCGTAGGGGAGAAGGGAGATAACACGGGAGTAACGTGTTTTTTGGCCGCAGATGCCGGCAGCGGAGAACGCAGCGTCGATTTGGAAGAACCAGGTGGTGGGGTCATGAGAGTAGAAGGGGGGGTAGCGACAGCGGGAACGAGGAGGCGGCAGTCATGACGTCGGCAGGCGCTGGAGGGGGCGACAGAATAGAGAAGGGGTTGGCGACGGCGACGGTGGGGTCCGACGTCGAGGTGGTGGGGGGTTGGAGGGTGGCAGGCTGGAGGAGTGGAGGCGACTGAGAGGCCGAGTTCATGGTGAATTTAAAATGTGAAATTCAAAATTTGAAATTTGAAAAAACGATTTCAAATTCGGTGAGCCGACGTTGTGAGTTGAAATTGGAGGAGGCTGGACGTGAATGGTGACATTAGAGGGCTGGATGCGAATTTAAAATTGACGATTTGAATTTAAAATTGGGTCAGAAAAGCGAAGTGAGGGGTCATTGAGAAGAAAATTGCAGCGACGATGAGAGGGAGAATAGGAGAAGGTTGAGTGAACGTCGGGTTCACCACTGTGATGAATTTGATTTTGGCGTGAGCTTCATCACGAGTGGCGTTTGGAAATGCCCAGGGGGGTTATGAGCGTATCACCACCTCAGCACCTGGGATCTTTTTGGATTGGTTGGCTGGGGGTTATGAGCGAATCACCACCTCAACACAGCATCTTTTTGGATATGCCCAGGGGGGTTATGAGCGAATCACCACCTCAACACCTGGGATCTTTTAGGTTGGTTTGGCTGGGGGTTATGAGCGAATCACCACCTCAACACAGCATCTTTTAGGTTGGTTGGCTGGGGGTTATGAGCGAATCACCACCTGAACACAGCATCTTTTAGGAGAGGAGAGGAGAGAGAGAGAGGTATGGAGAGAGTAAGAGTAGCCAGCGGCTAGAGGAAGCGTAGAATGGTTGGAAAGAGGCAGGCGCCGGGGTTTTATACACCCCAGTGGCTGTCTCCCTCCATCCCCTAGTTGTAGGGGATGGTGGGGAACCAGGCTGGGCCTCTACCTCCTGCGTCTCTCGTCCCCACTCTTACCGTTTATTGGTGAGAACTAAAGTTGGTTGTACAAGGTTTGCGAGAACTTAAATATGCTAGTGTTGTAGTTCTGGGAGGAACTCACGACACTTAGGAACTTATAGAAGTAGGGGAGAGCCGATCGAAGGCTCAGTCCAATATGGCCGCAGGAACGGGATGTCCAGCAAGGGTTCATATGTACCACCGATCTATAGCGCTGGAGTGGTCGTAGTACAGACAGAAAAAATTTAAGAGTAGGTGCAGTGAATTTATTTATACTGAAAGCTCACCTCCACCACTTCCATTTTGTTTTTGGAACGCACAGCCAAATCCTGATCATACTCTAGGAAAACCCGGAAATTGTGGTCATTTCGAAAAACAGGATGAGCAGCAAGGCGACAAAGAAACACTTCATGCATGGCAACTGTTTTCTTGAAAGTGGCAAGATATTCTCTGGAAAACAATAAATTATACAGTATTAATTGCCTATTCCTTCAAACCATAAATTTTAGCCAGAAGTTCAAAATTCTTTGTAGTTTCTAATGGTACTTTCTAATATCATGAATGGCTAGGAAAAAACAAGGGTTTTTCGAGAATGGGGAATTTTCATCAGTTGTTTTTTGAAAAAATGTTCAGAACTCTCGGAAAAATGGTAGTAAGCCCTTTTTCAAAAATAAGCGTTATTTTTTAAATGGGGGATTCAAAGTAAAAATGCGGCAAAAAATTAAGTATCAGGTCTAATGATATCTGACTGGCAAAGGCAGGCGGAGCGAAGTCTCGGAGGCAAAGGTTCTCAAGGCTGCCAACAACCCACGTTAGAAATGGCTAACTTTCAAGAACCTTTGCCGTGACCTTTCCCTTTTTGAAATTTATTTATACATTTGCAGTTCCATCCGTCCATCCATTGTGGTTCCGTACATCGTTTGAAGTGATGCACTAAGAGCGGGATTTGAGTTGAACTATCAGCAACTTACCTGACACCAACGTCATTTCTAGTGGGAACTCGGAAATTCAAATTTCAACCTCGTTTTCTGCCTAGACTTTCCCACACGAACACCTCATTATGTAGTCAGTAAGTGTTAATTTCCGTTACTGAACAAAATTTGGCCAAAAAAGGAGAATTTTTAACCCACGAAAATAGCCCATTCATACAGTAGGTACAAAATCCCTATCACTTACGCTTCCAGTTCTTGTTTCATCTTAATGTACTCTTCTTTGGTGAAGGTGCCCTCCCCTTCACCAAGCTTTTGGAGTTTCTCTCTGGACGCATCGAAATCAGGTCGTGGGGGAGCTGGAGGAATCTGAAAAGCATAGATCCATAATGCAATCGTTTGAACACTGACTGCATTGAATCGATTGAGAACATTCTAGGAACCGAATCTATTCTCTTTGCAATTTTCTTAACCCCTTGTATCCCTGAGTTTTTCGGTTTCAAGATTTTTTCGTTTTCGAAACAGCGTTAAATTTCCTATCAGCATATGGCCCTCACTTTGGAGTAGGTACATTCACCGGGCGAAAAACAGGACTGAAAATAAATTCAAAATCACTACTTTCTCAAATGGCTCTGTCTCAAAAATAATAGGTGATTGAACGTGCACGTGACGGTGCGGTTATTTTTCATTTTACTGCACAAATTAGGGGAGAAAATCAAGTTTGAATGCAAACAAAAAAACGCTGCAAGTCCCTGCACAACGGTTTATTATTTTGTACAGAATACCCTTCTGTTACAGATCACAGGTCTCCGTATAGATAACCCTTCTATATAACATAATATGTACTATTCTAGACATAATTATGTAGATCGCGGACCTCCGTAGGTTAGTACCTAACCCCGTACTCGTTACTAGGTACCTCCCTAAACCGTTGTGTAATAATTTACCTGTATAGGTTCCACTTCTGCGGAGATAGAATAATGAACCGTTGTGTAATAATTTGCCCATCAATAATACTTCAACGGTTGTTCAAGTTGCAAAAGTACCTATCAACAAAATCCAGCCCCTTCTGGGTAGATGAGCCGTTGTGTAATAATTTGCCATTGTGTAATAATTTGCCCATCAATAATACTTCATCGGTTGTTCAAGTTGCAAATAAAGTACCTATCAACAAAATCCAGCCGGATCGCACACCCTCCGTAGGTTAATACCTAACCCCGTACTCGTTACTAGGTACCTACCTAAATCACGAGGTAAATGTTGCCAAAATAATTCTGTCGATTGCAAACAGTACCTAACAAAAAGAAACGCACATCATTTTTCAAATGAAATAATATCACAGAACAACCAACTCGACTTCATAGGTACCCCACCAATAAAATCGGCGCGTCCCTGGTGACGAGATTTCGTCTGTTGTATACAATTTCATTCACACTGTAGTAAAGTGCCTGTCGGTGCAAACTTCGGGGCCTTACTGTGAACGAACGGCTGGACGTACGGTGCTCCGGGTGGTCTTAAAAAACTCGTAAGTTCAAGAACTATTTAAAACCGTAAAAAGATTCACGTAAAAAAAAGGTATAGGCGTTTTGAAAATTTCAACCTCTATTTTGAACCCCTTAGAGATGACTGACAGGAACGTCGAGCTTCGAGGACCAACTAGACCCCGAACGGAACCTATAACCCGAATTTCATAAATTTTTTTTCATGGTAACTAAGAAAAGTGGCCCGTACGGCGGAGACAGAAATATTTTTATTGCAGTTTTGGATTCTACATACCTTGAAACGTAAACCATCAAATTTTGAGGGGGGGTAAGAATTTTTTTTTTCATGCTCGATTCCAATGGTTCATTATTGAAAATAATAAACCAAGTGATTTTTCAAGGAAATCGAGTGTTATAGTGTGTAGGTCACTTGACATGACCGTAGCTTGAGAAATTGGGAAGCGACTAACACGTAATTTTGCATGCTGAATCGAATGGTGACACTCCCGAAGCTCCCCGGCCTTGAAAAACTGGGGTTTCGAACTACTGGAACTAACAAGGACGTACTTCTCCCAAAGATCGTCTTTCGCTGATCTGAATAGAAGCGGTTAGGTATTTTGAAGGGATTTTTATTACCTAACCGTGCCGTTTTAAGGTACGTACCGTGATTTACTATGTAACTGTTTACTATGTAACGGTTTTTTTAAACAGTTTTTTAATGGTCGGTGGCTTCGCGAGTGCCATCATTCGATTCAGCGTGAAAAACTGCAGAAAGGAACTTTTTGTTGGACTAGTAGTAGAATCGATTCCTAGAAGGTTCTCAACCTCAATTGTGAACATCCTGCATCTTGTAGCTAGAAGGAGATAAAACTACTTCAAGTTAGTTACGATATATGAGAAGCTTCGAAAACTGCTACAGGATTGTTTGGTGCATAACATGTAGATGGAATACAACACCCATCATTTTAATGCACAAATTTGGTATCTATCTGATATTGCTTTGTTTTCTTACAACGTATCCCGAATATTCTTCGTTCTCTTCGAATCGGTCATGCAACCAAACGAACTCTTCGTGCTGACGAACTACGGTGAAATCGGATTTCTGGAAGTCTGGTAAAGATGTCTGGAATCAGAAGGCAATGGTTAGAACGTAGGTACCCAGTAGGGAGTGTCGACTGGGGCAGTCTATGGGTAAACAACAATGCAATTTTAAATAAAGTTGCATAGACAGCCGACTAAGATCGAACATGAGAAGTAAAAGTAGGTAGGTCATAACAGGGGGCTGATCCAGGTACTACATACTTAGATCATAGGTACTTTAGGTATTTTAATTATTATTAATAATTATTAGTAAAAATATTTCGAGAAGGTACCTTAGTGTGCACAGTAAATTTGACTTTATCCTTCTCACTCAGGGCATCGGAAATATCGACGATCAAAGAACTGTCTGTCAAATCAACCGTCTCGGAGCGACCATCCTTTAAAAAAAAAGTGGGAGGGAGCAGGTTCAGTGATAAAACTTGATGGGTACGCAATGCAGTTAAGAATAAGATCAACTTCGTAGTTTGCAGGGAAAATGAGCTCACATACCTTTTGCGTGCCAGTGCCACAGTTCAGGATTTCGCTCTCATCATCCATTCCGTCCTAAAGAATGGGAATGATAAAATACATCCTTGATGATTTAATTTATCATGACCAACAATCTCATTATTACACAGGTGCGGAGAAATTCATGCTGTGATGAGAGGGACTTAGGCGAGATAAGGAACTGATACCTAGCTATATAACTTGACCACTAAAAAAAAAAAAGCTTACCATCATTTTCGGTGTAGTTTTTGTTAAGTAAACCTTGCCAAACAGAGTAAAGACCGGTTAACTACAATGGCACTACAATACAGAACTAAAACTTCTACGGAAACAAATTCGACTAATGCTAAGCTTATCAACAATCAACACATCAACGCCTCAACCCAGAACCCAATGCCCAATCTCCAAAGCCTCAAACCTAAAACAAAATCCCGTCGGCTGGGGACCTTCTTCTTCTCCTGTCACCTCTGATCCATGGATACAGAATGAGAATGGAGCTTCATATTCCCAGCGATCCCAGCGAGGAGTAGAACAACTACTCAAAGTTGCTACAATTTGAATGGACTGCATGGTAGAATAAAATATCTTGAAAAAAAAAATACCTTGCAGTGTGTTTTGATACCAAACGATAAAGCGCTGCAATATTACACAACGGTTCATTATTTATCTGTATAGATGCCCCTTCTGCGTAGATCACTGTTTTCTGTGGTCAATACCTTCCCTCGCGCTCCCACCAGGAAATCTAGTACCTACTGGAGCTGGCCCGGGATTTACAGTTTCATAAAAATGTGTGGGATTCATCATTCTATCATTAATTATTTGCTGTCATGAACCATAACGTTTTTTCAAGCCACGAAAGTACCTATCAACAAAATCCAAAAGAGCCATTCTTCAAATTAAATAATATCTCGGAACAACCAACTCGACTTCATACAGCCATCTGTGATTATAATCCCTAATAATGATTAGGTATAGTTCCCTAGCAATGATATCTGGGCCAGATTCATACCATTTCGTTCACGACCATGTTGACAAAGGTTTTCGGTTTGAGTTCAATTTAAAACGTAAAGAAAAGTGTACCCATCTATTGAAACTTCCGAGCGTTCTGAAAATTGCAACCCCTATTTTTCACCCCTTAGAGATGACTGACAGAAACGCCGGGCTTCGTGGACCAACTAGACCCCAAATGGTGCCTACAAACAAAATTTCATTAATTTTGGTTAATGGTAATTAAGAAAATTGCGAAGTACCGCGTACACGTTCATTGTCAAGCCATATTATGATAACATGAAAATGTAGTAGGTACACATTTTGTCGATTACATCTACTGTTTGCTAAAATGAAAAACTGGTGAAAACCATGTTATGCAATAACCATCAGTCGATTTTTTACCGAACTGAGTTAACTTTGGATTCCGTTTCTTTGAAGGTATCTGTAGCTTTGTTCCAGCCGTCGCGATTTTTGTAATGAGTTCTGCACACAACCCACTGCACACAAACACTGTGTTCCAACCTCATCGAATGTTGAAACTGTTCACTGCTGTAGGTTTCATGGATAAAGTGTTCCAACCTCGTCAGGTCCAGGAACTGGGATGGTTTTTTTCTACAGAACCGAAGATGGAACCTCCCAAAAATTTAATTTCCCTCCAACCTTCATGTTTAACGGATCTTAATCTCTGTGGTACCTAATCAGCTTTTTTTCAGCCCTAATCATTGCTATTGCTTGGCGCGTTTCCATGGTGTTCCAGCCGATGAGTTCTCGAACTGAAGCAGTTCTAAAACTAATCCCCACTCTTCAGAAAAACTTAGGTTCTGGTTTTGAAAATGTTTAAAACCAGATCCTGGTTGCTGGAACATACCTTATATAACTTCCTGTTGTTATTATTGAATCATTTCAGCTGATGGCCACAAAATTGTTGTAAAATACCTATTTTGCAATAACCATCCAACTCGGAGTAGGCATTAGAAGTTAAGAATCAGCTAAGCAATAACCGTCCAAGTCGACTTGGATGGTAGTTTCCTCTGACCAGAGTTTTGCAAAAAGTGTCCGCCAAGAGAGAAGACTGTTTCTTCATCACCCAAACTGCCCACAGTTTCGTACCTATTTCATTTTCGTTTGATCAGCTGTACCATGATTTGCAATAATGGACTGCCATAGAATACTGATACAGATACCTAACTCCATTCTTTCTTCCATTCTTTTGCCTTCTGTCTGTCATTTTCCTATTTTCATGTTTCATTGTGATACTTTTTTTTTGGAAAATGTTTCTTGGGCAGCCAAAAAAATTTAAATCCTCGGCTTTAGCTCTAGCTCTTGAATCCGGAAATAATTTGTCTACTCAAGCAAGACATGTTGCGACAGGCAGATGAGGTCACTCAGTTGACAGAAGAGGCCACTTCTCACCACACCGCCAACAACCACTCTGGAAGACCTAGGAATGACGAGGTTACTTCAAACCAGCACTCAGTGTTTTAAACACGGAGGAGGAAGTGGGATCATTTACTTATTATTAGGAAATATCTCCTGAGTAAATTAATTTCAGGTGTCAACGATCTAATTATATGGGCCGATATTTTGCATCATAATGATCGTCAGGTTCAAGTTTTGTCAGCATTACTAATGACAATCATAATCTTCAGGCAGGAGTGGAAAGAAAAGCTTTTTTTAGCACTTGGATGGTTATTGTATAAATGGATCACTCTACAAAATCAGTTATGCAGTGACCAATTATCAATGTTTAAAACTTGAAATTTCATTGGAGAGGATTTATTTTTCATTTTTCAATTGGTAGATCACACTGGTTCTATAAAAATTAGAAAAGTTAAGGTAAATAGCTTATGTAAAGCGGAGGGAGTTTTTTCATGAAATATGTTCCTCCAAAATCAGCTTTTCGGCACTGATGGCACCTGACGCACCTCCATGCAAACACTCACGATCGAAATGCTCGCTTTTTGCGATGAGGCCCGCCCCGATGCGGCCCGTCTCCAGTGGACTGTTCAGAAAACAAAACAATGGTTGTTTGAACGCACCCCTATGCAGTAGACGTGGAGGAATTTAAACAATGCCAAAATGAAAAACTTCTGAAACCGACGTTGGAGGTTGCTGTAGTGCAGGTTGATTCGTACTTTCCATGGATACGTCACATTATCCGGAATAGGAGTATCCATATCACAAATTATAAAGTTTGAAGCTTTGAAGGAAGTTTGGGTTATCGACGATTATTTTATTCGTTTTCTTTAGCGTGGGGAGCGCTTGTTTCAACGTTTCCAGTTTCCAATGCACTTTGAAGTATTGGTTAATCATTGTTGTTTCTCATGATGATTTGATTATTAATACCTAAGTTTTAGTGGAGCAATGAGCAATGGCTGTAGTCATCAACTTACATTCACGCTTTCATGTATCACAATATCAAGGTACTTCGTAACAATGTTTCTCTAGAAGCCCTCTTTAACCAAGGCAGTCGATTGGATTAAAAATGACAGACCTCAATTTAGTTGAGCTACCCGATGTTGTGATAGAGAAAGTACTCTCCTATCTCACGTTTGACCAAATCGCACAATATCGAATAGTAAGTAATTTTATACCTACCCCAAGTGAATATTTTTGTCCACTGAATCAATCCTGTCTTTCGATTATACGACACCCTCGTTAGGTGGAGGTATCACGTAGTAGGTGCATGTCAGATTCTTTTTGCTTCCTCACTACCGGAAGGTAGGGAAGCCTTGGATTCGTGATTGAGTTTAAAAAAAAAAAAAAAATGTCCTCTAAAATGAACATTTCTACTACGATTTTGCGTTTCAGACGTCAAGGAACTTTTTTTTGTTCCGTGTCTATGGTCAATTCCTTGTAAGGCCCATAATTATGTACCCGAAATAATGAGCTGAAATTTGGAGGGTAGGTGCGGGTTGGGTCACAGATGGTCCAGTAACAATATCATTAAAAAAGTACCTTAACTTTCTTCTGCGCGTGTGAAACGCCCATAACTACCGTAGATGTCGTTGAAACGAGTTCAAACATGGAGGGTGCAGGGTGGATCAGGAATAATACTTCGATAGTTCCATATGACTTTTATTGGAATCGTACGGTAACTTTCGTTTGCGCATGCGCGAACATGAAGTGTTGACCATTTTGTTGACGCTTCAAACTACGCGAAAAATAGTCGTAGACAGCTGCAGTTTTCAGGGTACACATGGGTTGGATCGCAGATGGTCCCATATCAGTCATTGAAATCGTACCGTAACTTTCGTCTGCGTATGCGCAAGTGTCAAGCTAGGTTCACATGGAGACGCAATTCCGGACGGCAATCCGGCACGGCAACGCATTTGCCGGAATTTTTGCTGCAGAGGCGTTCACATGACAGCGGAAAATATCTGGAGATTTTGATAAAGTATCCAAGACACTGCGTTGCAATAATCCATTTTGCGTTGGCCAATAGAATTGTAGAACGCATAGCCTTGCCGGACTGCCGTCCGGAATTGCGTCTCCATGTGAACCTAGCTTCAGATCCAGAGCCAATAACTACGAGGATCTGACCTGCAAATCATCGTAAAGCGGTTCAATGTTGAAGATAGATGGAGGTGAGGTGTTGGATGGTCTCAAATGCATTCCATCAAGATCAGGCGATAACTTCCGGCTGCGCATGCGCAGACGAAAACTCCTTGTTGGGTTTGTCGGTTGTCCAACCTATTTACTGATTATTTACGTCCATGTTACAATAAAGCTAGGTTCACATGGAGACGCAATTCCGGACGGCAGTCCGGCAAGGCTATGCGTTCTACAATTCTATTGGCCAACGCAAAATGGATTATTGCAACGCAGTGTCTTGGATACTTTATCAAAATCTCCAGATATTTTCCGCTGTCGGATCAGTTGCCGGATCTGCGCGGAGGTTACTGCGCACACCTCTCTTGTTTGGTTGTTCAGCCATATTGAAATTCGACATTATGTGGTTGATTTTGCGGTTTCGAGTTCGAGCAATTGTTTGTTTTTTGCGATTGCATTTTGTTATGACACCGCTGCCATGTGAACGCCTCTGCGGCAAAAATTCCGGCAAATGCGTTGCCGTGCCGGATTGCCGTCCGGAATGCCGTCTCCATGTGAACCTAGCTTAAGTTTGGCAGCTATACTGCCCACCCAGCTTGGCAGACGATTTTTATTTGTTTATTTTAATTTCACATCACACTACTTTATTAGTAAAGACTGTCGAAAAAACTAGTATTAGACCACCCTGTTAGGTGGACAAGTTAGGTTCACTATACAGTGAATTAAAAAGAGGTTTCATAAAACACTATGATTATTGCATTATGATGGACCCAAATTCACCTGTAACCAAGTTTCTTTACTAAATCGTTCGCCATTTCGATAGGTATTAAAAATTTCAAACTTGCATTTCGCATTATCTTGACGAAATACCTGAAAAGAGAACCTGTTCTTATTTTCTTTCGTTTACCTTCATCCTCAAACGATAATGTCAATACCTACACAGAATAACAACAGAATAACTTACCGCTTGTTTGCCGATTCCGCTCTAATCTGTTGGAAGCCGTCGCCCAACACCTTTTCTTTTCTTTTCGTTATCTTCCTCGCTTAATCGGTGAGAAATCGTTTTCAATCCCGGAAACCTCCAGTGGCCTTACATAGGCCTATCGCCGCCAAACCAACATTTCTCTTTTTATAGTTGTTCCCGAATCGTTTTACGGGATACAGTTAACAACAGCTTGGGTTCCTTTCGGTACTGTTAGATTTCTTCCACGTTCCGGCCGACGGAAGTTATTACACCCGACCCACACTAACGTACTAAGCAAATGACGACATGCTACCCGCCGAGTTCGGATGATATGCAGTGGCCTGATTTGTTGAAAAATCTTGGGAAGGTAGCTTTTACTTTCTGGCCCAAAGGGATAGAAACGCAGGAGGACACACATGCCTGACCATGGCATAAGTTCTAGACGAGTAGAAGATGCCGTTATGTTTTTTCTTCTTAAGAAACATTTGAAGTGCCACAGGAAATTGGAATCTATTAAATATTTTTCGGTATATAGCTGTGTACATGATTACACTAGTTACCCACCGTCTTTCATCTTCTTCTACATGCATATTATTTTCTTTCGTTTTGAGGTCACAGTAGTAGTGTGCATGTATACAAGCAAACAGCTACGGATTATCGATACCATATTACTAAGCTTAGTATCGATACAAGCTAAGTATCAAACGTAAGTTAAGTAACAATACTAGTGGTTATCAGTACCAACTACTTCCCCCCTTTTTTCATTTTTTCCCCAATAATGAACTTATCGTAAAAGTAGGAAACTAAACGGTATCGATACTTTTCATTTGCTGCCAATGCCAAAAAATAGGAAACTCACCTAATGATACTGTTTTGACGTGAATAAGAATTTTTGTGCTAGCTACATCCTACAATTGGTTCGTTCCCACTGGCTTTTTCTAACGGTTGGCTGACTCCCAGAAAATTATAAGAAACCATCCATGATCGAATACTTATTGATAAGCGTTTGATAATGTTGGGAATGGCTAGTTCTCGTCTGCCCGCTTTTCTGGACTGGAATGACGATCAGAAAACTGGCTATGGATTGTCAGGAAAACACTGCTAACAGTCGTTCATAGTTATTATACGGTTAGAAAACCTTCGAGGTTCGTCCGGACAGACAGTCCTGGACCATTCCAGACCGTTCAGTCCAAGCCGCACTCCTTGTTGTGAATTGGCTGTTCGGACAGTCAGTCCAGGATTAGTTCTGGATTTTTTCGGACAGTCCTGGATTTTTTCGAGGTCTGTTGAACCTGCACATGCGCACCAGATGCTCCTACCTTCAGCTTATGTGGAATTTTACCATGCTTCAGGTTATTCGTTCGGAATCATCAGGGCGTGTTTGGACAGACACAGGTCCAAACACAATCCTCAACACACAATCCTGGACGGTTCTGTCCTCTCATTTTCAGAACGCAGTTCCATCCTGGACTGGTCCAGGACTGTCTGTCCCAACAAACCACGAGAATCACTGTGCCCCAACTCCTTTCTGACAGTCAGATAACCGTCACTGCGAACAAACCTAATACAATACTTCAATCTACCATGTACAAGGGTGGATCAGTTTCATAGGATAATAAATAAGATACCTAGCTAAATATCTAGATATGCGTAGGTACCTAATACCTAGATACATAGATAAATAAGAATACCCAATTAAGGCGAATGTTGAATACTTACCTACTAATTAATATACTAACTTATGCAGTTCTCTTTTGTGATAATTGTTGATTATTTCAGGTATGTAGGAAATTCAATACGCTCGGTGCCAAAATGCTCAACATGGGTTATTATATGGCTGACAGATATCATGAAAAGACTTTGAAAGCAATAAAATCTAAACTTCCCAGAAGGGAGTCTGAAAGGAGAGTTCACCCTTTGGCTCGCCAGTGTGACATTCTCATTGCCATAGAGACTCGTTTATCAATGCTGGCAATGACGTTCACGAAGTGGATTGATGCCAATGTTTGTTGTTTCATCCCCGGAAAGGTGGGTAATAACCTCATGTTTGTAAGTATCCTTCAATTCGATAACTTCCAGTTAATCTTCAGATCGTTCATTAATTGGTGCTCCTCTACAGTATGTCAGCTAAATTGAGTGCTAATGCTATTTTTGTATTAAATTGCCTTCTGTCATCCTAATAAGACAATTTTCCAAAGTATGTACTGCCTGCTGCTTTCTTGTTCAACGCTTGACGTTTGTCTTGATACCTATTCAACGTTTACTTACTTCAGTTCCACCCATTCGTAAAATTAAAAACAATTTGTGACTACCGTTAAAAAGCTCGTTAAATCTCCTTTCAGAATATGCAAATATGAATAATTTTTGAATGGTATGAACCCCTGAAATTTTCGGTTGAAAATCGGAATCTGGCGAATCTCAGAAAATCCCGAAAAACTTAAGAGCGCTCTAGTTCAGAGAGGGCAACCCAAATTCTACTTGCGCGGACGGGAATAACTTCCTCAGGATCTCAGCTTTCCAACGGCATGGTCGTTATTGTAATAATTGAGAGTAACTTTTGATTCCAAAAACGTGGTTGTTTTATTTTTTTAATATGTATATTTGTAGGAAACCGATTATTTAAGCGTGTCATACGACTACACAACCAAACCAAGACGAGAGAAGTTAGATATCGTTTTTCACATAATGTTTGATGCTGAGTCGAATGATGACACTCCCGATTTATTCTGACTGGTCGGAGGTGTGATATATCCAAAAATATGTGATATTATCAATTTTCCGTCGGTCAGAATAAACAGGGAGTGTCACCATTCCACTCGTCGTAAAAAAATTATGTGGAAAACTATGTCAAACTTCTCTAGTCATGTTTTGGTCGAGCAGAGTCGTATGGCAAGCTAAAACACTCGATTTCCGCAACCAACAAATTCAAGCGTAATTTTCATTCTCGATTATTACAGTAATGACCATACCGTTGGAAAATTGAGATCCCGAGGAAGTTTTTTCCATGGAGCGTAAGTAGAATTTGGGTTGCACTGTCTGAGCTAGAGAGCTTTGAAGTTTTTCTGAGATCTGCCAAATTCCGATTATCAAGCAAGAATTTCAGGGGTTCAAAACACCCAAAAAATTATTCATCATATTCTGGAAACAAAAAAAATTCTAACGGTATTCACCAATGGTTTTTTGTAATTTTACAAATGGGTGTTATGGCGAGTTTTATGTGGGGAAATACGTTATATAAATTGCTAAGGGACATTTTCTATCGGAAATGGCGTTTTGCAGACCTGTTCCCGAGACACCCTGTATACTTCAGGGCATTCGAGAACACAAAACTATATCATTATAAAAAACCTATGTATACATCTGTTTGTTACTAATTAATTCATATCCCAGGTCATAGACGAAATAATGAGAGTTCTCAGATGCGTAGCAAACAACCCCAATCCGCCGCGTGCTCATGAGATTCTTCAAGAACTTCGTGACATCTCTTCGATGGCAATGGAACATTTTGATGAAAGGATTCTACCGATTCTCAGGAATTCCGTCAGAGTTCCGACATATTTGAGTAAGTTATTGGCCTCTTCAGTACTAGCTCCATAGGTTTGGACTCCATAGGTGTGGTACCTGTAGTAGTACCTTTCCGTCGAGATTTGGCAGTAGGGTATTCCAGTCTCACACCCAATTTTTAACCTTCTTCAAAAAAAAGGTGGAGGTTCTCAATTCGACCTGGTCCTCCCCCTAAATGTTTGTCCAGCGATTATTCCGAAACTAATCGTCCGATTTCGATGAACCTATTTTCAGATGAAAGTTGATCATCCCCCGGTGGTCCCTTATAGTTTTGTAAAGATGGGCCCAGTATGTAGCCAACAGGAACACGAAGAGCGATATGATAAACGGTTATTCCGGAACTACTGGACCGATTTCTTTTTTCAAATGAAAGCTGATCATCTCCCGGTAGTCCCATTATATTTTTCTAAAGATTGGCCCAGTATGTAGCCAACAGAAACACGAATAACAGTATGGTAAGCGATTATTCCGAAACTACTGGACCGATTCGGTGAATCATTTTTCACACGAAAGAGGACATCCCCCGGTGGCCCCATACTAGTTTTCTAAGTTAAAAAAAATAGTACTAGGCCAGTTATACTCTCCGATTTCTAGTGCTTTGACAGATGTTGCACGATTTGACGACAGAAAATAGTCCGCCAAAGACTGTGGATGCCCCAGTAATGGTGGTATCATTACTTGATAGCATAAGCATAGCATATATTACTAAAAATATGGCACTAAAAACCAAAAAAAGAAAGAATTTAGCAAAAAACAAAACCGACTTCCAAAAAAGTGGTATAAAACTAAGATGTAAAGAATAATTTTTGTGCTGAACAAACGAACATAATATTTATTCAAAGCCAAAACAACATTTTTGAAGTCGGCGCCAAATTTCAACTAAAAACCTGTAATGGATGAGGGGTTTAACTGCGCCGCCCATACAGCGTAGTTTCCCCCTCTCCATCCTCTAGAAAAGGTAGGGAGGCAGTGTGACAGCTGCCCCCGGAGACAATGGTTAGATTATAACGCGTTGCCTCCGAGAGTTGATGATTCGTTTCCGCGAATCAACGGCCCCTTCAGCCGCGTGTCAAAAAGATCGGGAAGAGCCAGCATCCAAGATGGACGGGATTCCCATATACCGTCACACTCCTCCCCTTAAAAACATACTTCTTTGAAGAAGAAGTATGTGAAGTTAGACACGGGACTGAAAGTAGTATGGAGTTCTAATTCAGGAAGATTCATCTGAAAAACTCCAAAGCCATAGCTTCCATCGTAATGGTACTAGGTACTGAGAATTGTTACTGGTGGAGAACTTAGCTCCTTATCAATATCACTTGGCGCACTTGGACAAAAAGGAAAGAAAAAAGTAGTTGTCAGAGGTCCTGGTTCAGGAAAGTTCATCTGAACAACCTCTAGGTGACTAACCCCCATCATAAGATGGAACAACTGGAATATAAATGAAAGTAGTTGTCAGAGGTTCTGGTTCAGGAAAGTTCATCTGAACAACCTCTGGGTGATTAACCCCCATCATAAGATGGAACAACTGGGGAAAAAAGACAAAATATAGGCATTGAACGCCAGGCATAATAGCCTTAAGAATAATAATAAGTTTGATAATAATAATAGTAATAATAATGAGTTTGATTTGATGTAAATAGAAAATCCAATGGCCGAAGTGTATATTGATTAACAAAGGGGTTATTAAAAAGAGAAGATATTAAAATGAGGATTCCTTCTGGAAAAGCTCTCAAAAAGTGGAGGGGGTACCGAGGATAAAATCCAGCACATACCCACCAACCACGCTCTGCTACCATGTAATGGATGAGGGTTTTCCCCCTCTCCATCCTCTAGGAAAGGTAGGGAGGCAGTGTGACAGCTGCCCCCGGAGACAATGGTTAGATTATAACGCGTTGCCTCCGAGAGTTGATGATTCGTTTCCGCGAATCAACCGCCCCTTCAGCCGCGTGTCAAAAAGATCGGGAAGAGCCAGCATCCAAGATGGACGGGATTCCCATATACCGTCACAAACCCCACACCAGCCTTTTTAGATGAAATTTGGTGCCGATCTCAAAGATTTCGTGATATTGGCTTTGAATGAATATTATATACCTATATTCGTTTGTTCAGCATAAAAATTATCCTTTACTTTTGGTTTATTGTTCTGTGAATAATGCACCTATGTATTCGCTCAGCAAACCATTTTTGGAACACCCCCTCAAATTTTTTTTCTTTTACGTTTCAAGGTGCGTGGATTCCAAAAATGCAATGTCCGTCCGCTGTACGCCGAATCATCCATATCTACCTTTACTTTCGATCTAAAAAAGTTGTTCTTTCGCTGATAGGCTCTGTTTGGGCTCTAGTTTTGTCTCGAAACTTTGCAGACGGATCGGAATATACCCTTGGCTGTTATGGATGAAAAATGTTTGTAAAAACAGGGGTTTTTTGGTGTTGTAGTTACATGGGCTTGTGAGTTATCGTTTTCCATGTTTTTTAGGGCGAGGAGACCGAATATGAAGTCGTTTTTGACTAATGTTCTAGCAAAGTTTCATCTCTAAAAATTCATTTTTTATGCGTCAAAAACCTGGGAAGTAGTCTGAAGTCACTACAAATTTGTATAACAGTAGAAGATGATCAAAGATAATTTTTCAATTAAAGGAGCCTAATTCGAGTTTATGGGGCCAAAATTGGTGGAAACTATCAAAAATAGCTATTTCAATTATAGCACATGAAAGCATTTCTGTAGACGTATGTCCAATAGAATAATAATCCCACGTGACAAGGACTCCGCAGCGTTCTTAGTTGTATACCACTTGATGTCTGTTTTGTTATACTTTTTTTTCTAGTAGGTACTGTCAAAGTAGTAGACTTTCTTTTCTTTATTTTATAACCCTGGATTTGGCCACATTGGGTATATGTGGTGGGGGGGGGGGGGGACTTTTCACCCAGCCGTTACTTCAGTCTTTTAATCTCTGTTGGCTTCACATGATCAGAGGTGAAGAGCTAATTGCTGGTTGGGTAAGCACATGCAAGCTTTTCAAAGCTCGTATTGGTGCCCGCCCAAGACAAGAACTAGAGACGCCCGTGAACTTCTATCATAAACCAGGATATAAAGATTGGACACTCTAGCCTGCTCGGACCCCCCCCCCCCCCCCTAGTCGTAGACATAGATTGGACGCGGGCACCCCCACCCCCTAGTTTTAGACTTGAAGTACCCTTTTAGGATACGGCCCTTAGCATATACTCAGCCACCATACCACCTGATTGTAAGGATCAGTAGCGGTGCATGGGCTCTGAAAAGGGTGGGGCACCAAACCAGAACACAAAACCAACAGATTTGTCTACAAAATATCCCAAGGTAACAACATTCCCTTACCTTTGTTTATTTATTGAGTGATGTTCAGCAAAAGCTTACCTCTATCTAAACTTTTAATCAACACTGTCATCGTACGAAAATTTTGACAGTAAATTAGCCACCGAATTTATGTGGTACAAAATATAGTAAACTAAAATACAACCAAACAGTGATTCGTCGGCCGGTACCTTCTTGAATGGAGAAGGTATTGACTAGAAGCTAGCCTACTTATCTCTGTCTTACGGCACTGATCAATCCACAACCAGCAAACAAGTATCACAAATCCAAATCTGTCACCGGAACCAGACCAAACGCGGACACACAATATTCGTCGCAAAAAATTGAAAACTGACAACAGACTCAACAGAGAAAGCGAATGTGATTCCCGAGACAACAAAAACAAATCGAAAGACATTAACATCTAGTATCGAGATGACAGAATCGAAGGGATCGAATCTGTTGTGAACAGGAACGAAATCAGATTCTGGAGACTGCCCTAAGTGGGTGTGGCGAACAGCATTTTTACTTGACCGAGCATGCGTGGACGAGCCACTTTTCTCAGTTGCCATGGGAACACTAGGTCCCAGGGCCTGCCAGTTTCAGGAGCCTAGGTTTCGATTTCGGTTGCAGGACATCAATTACTGTCACTTTATTTCGATAACATGCTTGATCTAGACTGCCTGCTCTATTAGGATGTTGAATATCCATAGCCAGATAAATCTAGTGGGACGCTGTTGAACATTGTGAAAAAAGCTAGGTACAGTGTACGGAGGGAAATTCAAATGCCCACTGAACACATGGTTGGTTTTTTTAACCTCCTAGTGTTGTTGGGTGCTGGGGCAGTGGCCTTATGGACGCAACGCCCCTGGTAAGGATGGTAGTGTGATGCCTCGCACCTGATGTTACTCTTCTAGAAATCAGCTGACTGCCAAGAGTGTTTCCCCAAATCTTGGGAAAAGAAACTGTTGAAAACACTATTGAATAGAAATCAAATTTTAGGCTATGAACAGGGGTTGGATAAGGAGGATTTAGGATAACACAAAATTTAAACGGCGTTGCGTAATTAACAGATTGTGGTGTTGGGTTGTGAATCAGGCGATGCTGCCCAACAATACAACACGAATTTCTCCAGGTTTTTACCGTGGATGTCTCGATCTTAGAACCATTCCACTGGCTAGGGATGTAGCGGATCATTACAATTGAAGGCCTACCCCCCCCCCCCCCCCCCCCACCCCCTCCACACACACTCTTATCGAAAGAACTTGTGCCACTTGAAAATTAATGTACTTGAGTGCTTCTTAAGTTCTCAGCTCTTGGCTGAAATTTATTCTTTCTTTTCGTTGCTGCGTGGGTAAATTGGCACTGAAGTCCGATGAGTAGGTATAAGCTACATCTTCTCCTTCACCAGCTATGGGTTGTGCAAAAGATGGACTTGTTTATGCCGTGTAACCTTGCCTGTGTATGTGTGCGGTTATTGACATTATTTTAGGCTTTACAGAATCATCCTGCAGCACAACGGGAGGAACTCGGCTCGGCCCTGAAGATCTTCTCCCTTTCAAACCAAGGCTAACAAGTTTCCAGGCTCAACAAAACGCTTCTGTGTCAGCTGCTCAGTTCAACAAACTTTACATCAGAGTGAGTAGTATTTTGTCTAGTTCATCACAATCCGGTATTTAGTCTTATATCTTCACTAGTTTTTCTACACTTTGGAGGTCCTAGGCTCTTATGTTAGTTAGATTCCTACCTAATGATCTAACGATGAATTTTCCCAGTTCATTATAATACATTTAAATGTACCTAACAGTGTAAATAATGTATCAATTCACCTACAATAAAAGCTGATCCAATGATTATACATTCTCCCCATAGGATATGTGATAAAAAAGCTTCTGACAGTCACAAGTGATATCTGCTGAACAAACCATGTGGCTTTCACTGTCACATGGTTAAGCTAGCTGCTTTTGTTAAGTCAACAAGTTGGAAAAATCGCCTTTCATCCAAACAGATTTAAATCACTAACTGACGAGAAAAGAAAGCGAGGAAAACAAAACAATTTATGTATTCCTAAAGGACTACCTGATAACCAGTAGTATCGCGCATAATTCGCTGTTTTAATGTCGAGTATATTCACGACCTCTCTCTTTGGTAGCGGTGATGTGGATCGTCCTTGTTCAATAACAGCGCAGTTTTCACTAAAGTCCTCTGAACGGTTTACAGAACAAACGCAGTTGCATTGCTCCATATTTATATATCCCATAAATATATACTATAAATTGCACTCAAGAGACCCGTGATAGGGGGCAACAAACATCGCAGGTATGGAGACACGACAAAAACAAACTCAAACCCTTTCGGCTTGACAGTAATCTTGCTTTTGGTGCGAAGTATCGAGGTTTTTCATTCGTCTCCGCAGGATTGAAATCTACTTAAACCAAGTGAGATTTGCTTTTAGGAATTCCATTTGCCTCACCACCTACCATACCTTCTCTCCGCATGGATACTAAACACGTCTTCAAAAAAACGCAGATAATGTTGGGATACCAAATGGAAGTGCAGCTTGGTGGATATATTTCTATCTTATAGTGGAGTTCTTCTTTGCTTCTTTCTTCCATTAAAAATGTGAAGTACGATCCTGTTATTTATATTATCCATATTTTTATTTACTTTTTATGATGGTGGGGGCGCTACCCCTGAGTCAAAACCCCTGATACTTAAGCCAGATAATGCTACACCATATGAGCAGGATAGTTTCTTGGCTATATATACAGACCTATAAACCTTGACACTGATTATTCAATGGGAGTAGCACCTAAAAAAATTAGGGAATCATATAAAAGACCAGCAATAGTGAGCAGAGACACAACAGTGGTGTTGTAGAATCCTACAGTACAAATTAAATTTCCACGTTTGTAAAAATTTAAGTTAGTGAACCACACAGTTCGAGATTTCACGATCGACTAGGATGTATTTAGAAACATGTATCTAAACAACAACAAAGTAATAACAGCTGAAAATTACACTGGATTAGAATCACAACGCCCTCCCTTAATCCAAAATTGTCAGCCGTACACTCTGGAAACTAAGTCCTGCAGCATACCGCCTGTGCTTCTCAGTTCCAAGGGCTTTCGTCATGTCCGCCTACCATCGAGTGCGTCGGAAGGTATTCGACTTGATCAGCTTCTCGTCAAATTCGTTTCGTACCAAGTGATAATGGATATTCCCATGCTTTTTGCGACGATGGAAAACGGAAGTCTCTCTTTGGTAGATTTACTGAGCGCAATATATTCGGCTTCATTACTGGATAGAGCAACGAATCTTTGCTTCCGAGCTTTCCGTGAAGCTACCGAATCACCAACTGTAAATACATATCCTGTGTAGGATTTTCGGTCCTTGATATCTCCTCCCCAGTCTGCATCGACATACCCTTTGAGGCTCGCATAATCTCTTCTGAAATATAGCGAGTAATCTTTGGTACCCTTTAAATACCTCAAGACCCTGTTCACAGCATTCTAGTGAGCTTCGCCATGCTTGGTATTAAATTGGCTCAATTACTCGTAGCTCACGGAGTAATATAGGTATGGCATTGTGCCGTCTGCCGAATACAAACTGCCTATCTGTTTAGTGTTTTTGATATGGCTTGTCCCTGGCCTTCTTCATTTCGTCGTATAAAGGATCTATTAATTTTTGCTTCAATGTTGAAATAGTTCGGCAATCATTCACGTTGAATGTTCTCAAGAGCTTGTCAACTTATTCCTCTTGATCAACGTAAATGCCATTTTCATTTTCTCGAATCCTCATTCCTAAACGTTTTTTCACTGATTATAAATCTTTCATGTTGAAATGTTTCACAGATTCGTTTTCAGGCTCTCATACCTTTAATCATTGTTATAAAAAATCAAATCATCAACAGCTAGATCTGCAATCACTAACGACTTGCCAGAAATGTTATGGTAAACACATCAGTCATTTTTGGATTAAGTGTACCCAGTTTTCCCCAAAACTGTGTCATCTTCTTTATTCCATGCTCTTGAAGCTTTTATGGCTCAACAAGGCCATAAATGGCGTTGTTACGTCCATATGATCAATTTTCATAAAATTCTTTTTCACAGCTAAAGCCAACAAACAATACTTTCAATGTCGAATGTCATATTACAGTTGGAAAGGTTTCAAAATAATCTACCCCATATTCTTGAGTATATCCCTTTGCCACTATCCGACCTTTGTACTGCTTTGAGCTATCGTTATTTTGTTTAATTGTCAAAACCCATCTGCTTTCAACCATTTTCTGATTTGGTGAGGCTTCAGCGAGTGTCCACGTTCCGTTTTCAATTAGAGAATCATATTCGCTTCTCATGACTTCTGATCATTGATCCTTTTTTGGTCCTGAGAGCGCATCTTTAACCGTTCTTGGTGAATCGCCAGTTTCACCATCTTCCGTAGGCGAATAGAAATCCCAGTCACTGAAACGATCAGGAGGTCTTCTCTCCCTCAGTAAAAATCTTTGTTCTTCCGGAATTATATTTTTATTCCGCTTGGCTCTTGGTTCGAAGCAGAAAACTCTCCTTCAACTGAATTTTCTACCACCTCTTCATGTGATACTACCATGTTTTCTTCAGCTGTCTCTGATGATTTGTCGTCATCATCCGTTCGTCATCTGTCGAACACATGCCCGAGTAGCATTATGCAATGGATAAAAATAATCAGCAGTCGGTGTATTCTGATAATGAATGACTTCATCATCCTCTAATTGAGATCCTGAATGCTGATTTTTAGTTTCAATGAACTTTACATCTCTTGCTTTAACTACTTTTCCAGGATAATCATTATTGAATAAACGACATCCCTTTGTGTTCTCACAATATCCAATTGTGATGATCCAGCGGGAGCTATAATTAGGAATGAGTACACAGGACTACTTGAGTCGGTTGGTGACTTGATGAATGCATGTTTATTAGATAATTACAACGCCTTTTATACCCCTGGTTACAGACCCAGAGGGGGGTAGGGGAACCCCGCTCCGGGAAGCCGCCAAGACGCGGCTTATACCTTATGTGACGCTAGTTACATTGTTAGGTAGGGAGCAGCCGATCACTACACTGCTCCCCCCAGAATTGAAGTTAAGTACTGCAATTATAAATGTGTTTCTTGACGGTGAAACGTGTTGAGGCGTCGGTGAAGGTAGGAGAGGCTGCGTGTTGTCTTGATATGCCGGTGCGGTTTCATCCTGCATTAGCGGCGGCTGCGGTGCGGGATCCGGGAGCGTGCTCGTAAGTGGGAGCGTGCTTGGAGGTGGTTCCGCTGGTGATGTCGGGGGTAGCGTCTGGGAGACCTCTGAGAGGTGCGGCAGACAGGCGTGGTCCTTCGGGGCGGCGATGCAAGAGGCGCTGGAACCGGTGAAGTGCTGGCGTGGCTGCAGCGGTTGGCGGCTCCGTCTTGTTGTTTGTCGCCTGGGTCCCAGTGGTAATGGTGTCGGGGGATACGTGTACCCCGATGCTCTGGAGCTGAGGGCGGCGGCAGCCGTGTGTGCAGCAGTCGGAGCATTTCCCGGCGAAAGGCGGGAGCATCAGCGTGATGGTCTGCTTGTGAGTGGCCGTAGCATGAAGTGGGTTGATTCCCTGTGGTGGCTTCATCTTGTGATTCATCGGGTTGATGAATGGCCGAGGTGGTATAGGGGCGGCGTTGTCCCGTGTTGTTGCCATAACTTTTCGTACCGTCGTGGTCGGAGGATGATGGCTCGGAGGTGAAGGCGTTAATGTGAGGTCCCTCAGCAGTTGCTGCTTCGAAGCGAGTTTCGGAGGTGTGTGCGTTGCCATTGTGAGGGAAAATGACCTTCGTGGGTCGCGGTCCGGGTTGGCCCGCGGAAGAATTCGGTTGGCCAATAGGGAGCGAGATTTCTTGACCAATCGGAGTTGAGGGAGGCGGTTGTGCGAACAGGTCCTCTGGAAGTCGTGGAGTCGCCAAAAAAGGTCGCTGTGAAGGCGAGTAGTCGTCGGGGCCGGGCCTGTTGCGGAGGCCGAGAAGAAGGCCGTTGAGTTCCGATTCCCAGGTTCTTGACGAGGAGGTAGCGATGATAGCGTCTTTTAAGGCACAGTGTAGGTGTTCCACGAGGCTATGTTTGGCTAGAGTATCGAGTATTAATTTTACATGTGTAAAATGTTCTTCGATATCTTTGGAGGCTACTAGAGGATCGTCTTTTTCGCCGATTCCGCAGCGGAAGAAGGTACGGGCGAGTTCGAACGTAGTAAATGTGGTCGTCCTGAGAGGTACAGTTGTGAAGTTGCGGAGGTGCGGCACCGTGCATCGATCGGTGACAGTGAGCCTGCTGAGGGCGTGGTAGTCTCCGACGGGGCTAATATCTCCTTCTGACTTCGGTACGTCGTGTAGAGGGCTTGACCGAGGGGCCTCCGACGGTTCCATAATGCCGGCGTTTCGGAGTTCTGCGTGATATGGCGGGTCCTTCGTTACTTTATGGTGTTCGATTGGTGCTTCGCAGGGAGTTTTTGAAGGAGCGTGTGCGTCTAGTAGTGCCTGGAGGTAGGGTGTGTTATCTGAGGTCGCACAGCTGAAAATTCCCGGGCGTACGAGGCTAGTGGCTGCGTTGATGAGGCGGGCGTTCGGAAGGTCAACCAGGAAATCGGGGCCGAGGATCGGTGTTGAGACGTCTGCTACGGTGAATGTCCTTTCATAGGGCGGTAGGTGTACCGAGGTGCAGTGGTTGTCGTATGTGTCGATCTCCGAGCTTTTAGCCGTACGTAGGGTGCCCAATTGTGTTCCTTTTCGATGAAGAGCGTCGGCGTTTTCCGTAGGTTGGTTTTGCCAGGTGCAGGGTTTGATGCATTTTTTCGCTCGGGATCCCCATCTTCTATGGTAGAAACAGAACTTCTTGTTCGGTCGTTGAGGGGATGATTGTCTGTGCGTAGAAGGCCGCATTCGTTGGCGTCGCTGGATCACTTGCACTTCCTCGTCGACTGTAGCCACACGAGGAGGTGTTATGAAGGGTATAAGGCGGTCGGCGGCTGCCGCGAGCTTCGTGATATCAGGTTCTACGCTGGCTGCGATGTGAAGGCGAAGGCTCTCAGGTAGAGATCGTAAGAAGAGTTGTCGGAGGAGCGAGGTCGGAGTTTCCGAGGGTAGAGCACGTTGAAGGCGTCTGGCGAGGGCCGAAGGCAGTTCGTCTGTCACCGAAGGCTGAAGCAGAGTTGAGAGCTGGGAGCCATCCGAGGGTGCGTGAGCTGCGATAAGCCGGTCTTTCAGCGTCTGGTAGCTGGCGGAGTGTGAGGCGACGATGTCGGTACAGATGTCCGCGTAGCGAGGCTCGAGCGCGAGGAAGGCACGGATGAAGCGGGCTTCAGAAGTTTTCAAGCCTTCCTGGGCGAAAATAAGTTCGAGCTGCGCGAACCAGACGTGCGGGAAATCCGGGTCGAAAGGCCGCAGTTTGAGAGGTGCTTGTGTCGTCTCAAGTGTCTTCGTAGCTCTGGTTTCCATTTTTCTTCTTGGTTGTTCTCTTGGTGGTTGATCTGAGGCGAGTGTGCTCCGTTGGTGGTCGCTCTCGTTAAGTAGGCAGCGGGAACGATGAGAAGTTCTCTGATTGGTTCGCTGTAGAGCTGGTCGCTGGTTGGTCGCTTGTGAGAGGACGCTGATTGGTCGTGACGAGTGGTGGGGGGTTCACTGTTGGTCGCAAGAGGACGATGGTTCTTAAAGAATCGGTTCAGTCCGAAGATGGTCGGGGCAAGGGTAAGTTGCTCTGACGATGTTGCGGTCGCGAAAATCCGATGTGGCTGAAATTGAAAGGCTGAAACGGACAGTGGTCCTGAAAAGGACTTTTGTAAATCCGCTGAAGGTCAAGGCGAATGTGCGTTTTTCGCGGTCGCTGGAAGCGAGAATGCAGGGCGCTACTCGCAGAGGGCAGGAAGCCGGCGAAGGTGCGTATCGGGCCGTCGCTAGAGGCGAGAAGGCGGGATGTTGCTCGCAGAGGGCAGGAAGCCAGCGAAGGTGCGCGTTGAGCAGTCGCTAGAGGCGAGAAGGCGAGACGCTGTTCGCAGGAGCCGGTAGCCGGTGAAGGTTGCGTGTTCGTCGTCGGGGTGACCAGTGTGATGATCCAGCGGGAGCTATAATTAGGAATGAGTACACAGGACTACTTGAGTCGGTTGGTGACTTGATGAATGCATGTTTATTAGATAATTACAACGCCTTTTATACCCCTGGTTACAGATCCGGAGGGGGGTAGGGGAACCCCGCTCCGGGAAGCCGCCAAGACGCGGCTTATACCTTATGTGACGCTAGTTACATTGTTAGGTAGGGAGCAGCCGATCACTACACCAATCATAATCAATTTTTGGATTTTGCGTCCCAGTTGGTTCGGTTTTGGTCTGGAACATGCATAAACGCTCTGCGTCCAAAAACCTTTAAATGACTTAAATCTTGTTTTCGTCCAGTCCATGCTTCTTCAGGTATCACGCCAATGACAGCTGATTTGGGGAACGATTTTTCAAATATTTTGCTGTATTGGCGTCTTCACCCCAAAACTTACGAGGTAGACCTGGATCAAGCAACATACCTCGAGCTTTTTCATTACTGTTCTAATAATATTACCATACCTTCCAGAGGAGTCCGTCGTCACTAGCTGCCTGAGTACTGGAGTCGAGCGCTTTCGATGTAAGGACACCATCATCAGGCCGTCGAGAGAATACTCGGCGGCGGAGTGTTCTGTCGACGGCCTGATGATGATGTCCTGACATCGAAAGCGCTGGCCTCCAGTACTCAACCAGCTGCTGACGACGGACTCCTTCGGAAGGTATGGTAGTATTACTTCTTACACTAGCGGAAGTAACGCTTTAGATTTAATACTGTTCTAATTGTTCTCTTCGCCAATACGAAACAGTTGTTTGATGTCTGATTTCTTTCGATTTTAGGTATCTTTCAAACATTTTATTGGTGTATTCTGAGCCATTATCAGTTCAGATTTTCTTAATAACTCTACTTCTTTCTTTTTAACCCACAGCTTTGAACGCTTTAAACTCCTTGAAAGCTTCATCCTTTACTTTCAACAAGAATCCAAAAAAATTTCTAGTATAATCATCTACGATTGCCGTTAGGTATGTAGCACCACCCCAAATGCTTTCGCTCATTGGACCAGCAATGTCCGAGTGAACGAGCTCCAATATTTCTGTGGCTCTAGTCCCCTTAATATTCTTATTGAAAGGCGTCTTGGTTTGTTTTCCTTCCGAACATCTTACACGGAGATCTTTGAATAGGTAACGTGAATTCACTCCCTGTGACAAGGTTTTGTAAAGTCTTCATTCCTTTGCGATTTAAATGACCCAACCTCCTGCCACAACCCGCGTGACGTAATGAGCACTGAGGGTTCTCTTTGGAGACGGTATTCATCGATTAATTTCCAAGTCTAACACAACAGTCAAGCCCCTCTCCACAAGTTTACTAACTGGTATTAAATTTGTAGCTAGATGTGCTACATGCATGACGTCAGTGATAGTTTTCTCCTTATTTCCACCAGCAACAACATTTACGTCTCCTACAGCCTCACAGTTCAGCTTCTCATTGTTAGCTACATTAACATCTTTTCTGTCACAACGCTTCAATGAATTCAGCCATTCATTCCTCATTGTCATGTAGGACTTGGCTCCTGAATCTATGAACCAATCTGAAGTATTGAAATTCGAGGAAATACCAAGAGCTGTTTCCAATAGTAAAGTGTTGGCTTGATGTTCCGGAGATTCCTTCGTCATTTCTGGACTAATTAGGTTTAATATGACCTTCCTTATTACGTAAAGATATTTTATAACTTTTGTTTTTATTTTATTTATTTTATTTTATTGGCTGACACGGACAAAGCCCAAATTACAAGGTAAAAAAAGAGAAGAAGATAACATAATGTAAACGAGAAATTTATAATAAACTTAATTAAGTACCTACTTGATTAAAGAAAAACAGAAACTGAATGAAGAATGAATGTTTGATGATTTTTGAATGTCTCATGTTCTTTACTAGCTAAATACTTGAAACGCCCGTAACTACTTAAAATATCGTTGAAATGAGCTCACATTTGGAGGGTCGATCGAGAATAATTCTTTGATAGTTCCATATGAATTTCATTCCTCTGCGCATGCGCGAACATGAAATGTTGCCCGTTTCCTTGTAACGCTTCTAACTACGCGAAAAATAGTCTTAGAGAGCTGAAATTTTGAGGGTACACGTGGGTTGGATCGTAGATGGTCCCGTATCAAAATGAACCTACCCAACTATTCTATACTTTCATGTGATTCATCTGAGGAAGCTACACTGCCTACTGGAATTGGCAGACTTTTTTTAACGTTTTTAATTAAGTTGATCTCAAACCAGAGAATTTTCTGAGACCACCCGGAGCATTGTACGACCAGCAGTTCGTTTGTAGCGAAAAGCTTCGTCAACATGATCGTGAATCAAACGGTATAAATCCGGCCCAGATATCATTGCTAGGGAACTCCTGATTATAATCACGGATGGCTGTTTGAAGTCGAGTTGGTTGTTCTGTGATATTATTTCGTTTCAAGAATGATGGCTGTTTTGGATTTTGTTGATAGGTACTTTTGTAACATGAGCAAACGTTATGCTTCATGAATAACCGCAAATAAATAATGATTTATTTATTGAATCCCTTAATGAAACTGTAATTCCCGGGCCGGCTGCAGTACCCGATTTAGGGCTTTCCTGGGGGAGCTCGAGGGTAGGTATTGACCAAAGAAAACAGTGATCTATCGGAGTAACTTTGACTTAATCAATATGTTAATCAATGTTAATATTAAGTAATATTAACATTCGAATTCTGTGGCCATGATGATCGGGTCATAATGTGAGGGTAGACCGCTGAGAGCGTCACGAGACCAACAAATTCATCATCAGTTGGGGAATTTATATCATCCTGGTTTTTGAGCCACTAAATTACTTCTGCTACATGGTGTTTCATTGATCTGAATTGGACCTTTTCATGTAAAACAAACTTATGCCAAGTCTCCTACATAAGCCTTTGTTTTCGTACGCTTTTGCTAAATATTGCCAAGCTTCTTTTGCAGATTTTGGATTTTTCAGATGCGCAAATGCACACGGTAGAACGCTCAAACAAAAATGTTCGATAAAGCTATTTGGTCCCTAGCGTAATTTATTGTTATCAAGTCGTTCAACACATTTTCGAAGTTGGTCATGAATGAAACACATCTTCATAGAGAATTTCCGCTACTAACTCTAGGCACTATTGCCGTCGACATGGGAACTGGCACATTTTGTAGTCCACTCACTCCAGGTGAGATCGAATGTGGGTCCATAACCTAAAAGGGCAATAATATTCAGCAGAGACACGACAGTGGTGTTGTAGATGGCTTGTGGTTTGTAAGAATTTAAGATAGTCGGTCACACAGTTTGAGAATTCACGATCGACTGGGATGTATTTAGGATAATGTGTCTAAAAAAAAAGTAGCAGGTGAAAATTCCACCGGATTAGAATAACAACAAGCCGCATCTTGGAATGATTGTGCTTTTCTCCTCCTATAGGAGTCTTTGAACAGCAAGAAAATCAAGAAACAAGCTGCTACCATTGCTAAGCAAGGCAATGAAATCGCAGAGTTGAGGAAGCACATCGAAGAATATGATGCCAAGTTGAGGGACTTGCAAGAGAAGATATCAAAAGCTCAAGAACTTCCCCCTACCTCTGTTATAGGTTGGTATCATTGCCTTTTAGCGAATATTCAAAGAAGATATAACAGTTTAATTGATCCAAAATTGTTTCCATGAATTTGTTAAAAATTGGTCGACTCATATCCGTTTCAGAGAATTCTGGACATACCTAGATCTTGAAAAAAAAGTATGCGTGTATATTACATTATTATGGATTAACTTATTTATTTGTCACTGCAGATGAAATTATCAGACCTTGGCTCCGAGATGAAAAAATTTAGAAAGTTCGCCAAAATGCTCGTAGTGGCAAATTAAAAAGTCAGAATTTTCTTTAGAATCTGGCCGAATTTCGAAATTGAAAACTCAGTGGCAAAAACAGCTGGAATTCGGTGAAAATGGCTGCAAACATCAAATTTTATAAAATCCAAGTGCTAACAAGTACATCCAAGAGCTAAGAAGTTGAGGCGAAAAATTTTATTTCAGTACCTGTGTACTAAAATAAAAATCTGAAAAAATTGGGTCAAATTCATTGTTTGGGGGTGAAAAATGGCTTATTACCCGATAAAATTGCTAAAATCTTAAGATTTCCTGTTAATACTCTGAAAAATTGCTCATATGGTCATGCTGCATTACTGGAAGTTTTCAGTGACTTTAAAAAAAAAAGTAAATACGTACTGGAGGGTCCACGAACCTGTTCGCACTATGACGAATAGTTCTGCTCCTTCCAACACTTTTATTGTACTTACTCAAACCTCAATTTTTTCGTCGGTTTGAAGAGTTAGCTTGTAAAAAACCATCATCGTCATTTTAACAAAGAAATTATCATTTTCGTAATGTTTCACCTTAATAATAACTTCAAGCTCCACATGTATTGTAATTATACAGCGATATAAATATGTCATAATGCTTGAAACAAGTCGATGGAAATTTCCTTTGCAGTTCCCCGGAAAGGTACAAAGAGGAAGAACTGTGAAGAAGAGTTAGAGGCAGAAGGTGTTAATGGATCCAAGATTCTCAGGAACGATGTTGTGGGAACCAAGGAAGAAAGTGACCTGTAATAATCCTAATTAAATGAATTACCTCCCTAGCAACTTTCCCCCCTCCTGGTGGAACTAGTCTAGAGTTCTTGGTTGGAAGTTTGTATCAGAAAATCTCTTCGCAACCTTAGGGAAAGAGCGTCGTGTGAAACTTGTAAATATATTTTCTCTACTACGTGTTGAAGGTACTCATTGTGCTCTCTCTTACTAACAATCATATTGTAAAGTACAAGCTTATCCATATTCTTGGTTAAAGATTTGCAATAACATTCTTGTATCCATTTGTCGTTGACCAAGTACCTACATTTGGCAGAAACAAAACAGAAAGTACCTAGGTACCTATATTGTGCGGATGTTCAACCTCTTCTTCTAATAAACATTCATAGCTCGGAACTGCGAAAGCTATTGTGCCTGGAATCCAACACTGGACCGCCTGGTAGAAACCAGATGGATTTGAAATGAGCGTTGGCTATGAGCGTTTAATTTGGATGTGAAAAACCGCTATTCACGTACCAGTACTTACAAAAATTGAGTTTGTTTTGTTATTTAATATACAATCACAAGAGAAAATTGAAATGTGTTAGACTGTGTGTACGATAAGGTTTTAATGTTATGCCAGGACATAGCGCAAATGGATAGTGACGGTTTTAAACGCTTGCATACGAGTGCAACACATTGGGACATTTTATGTCCCAATGGGAATTTAGGGATAATTGACGGTATCATTTACGGGTTGCAAGATTACCACGATCAGGGTTACATGGTGGTGCAAGGTTACCACATTCGATTCTAGTAAACAATGACTTTCTTCACTACCTATGTTGCTGACTACCTTGTTTACCCGCCTTTTTTTTCATCATGCTCAGCTCAGCTACCGCGCCAGGTACGGGGGTACGGTTAACTAGAAAATGTTCAATAAAATCACACGATTCCAACGAGTGGTGAACGATTTTTGTACGATGAAAAATGGCAAACATGAAGTTCCGTAGAAACGAATCGGTTGTAAGCGAAAATCATCAGAATGGTCGGTTAGAAACCGGCATCTCGCCGTCCTTTCCTTGTTTAGTCTCCATTACTACTCACTGTAACGCTTTTGTTTACCGGTATCGTATAACGCTTTTCGGGTCCATGTGCCAAAGTAAAGACATAAAATGTCAAAAATGTAGAAAGATTTCAAATGTCTAGTTCTGCAAGACCTACCATAATCTCAGGAATGAACAATCCAAACGGTCTAACATCTGTAGGACGCAAATTAATGGGTCAGATCTAAATAAATATCTGTTCATTGCCGAACGTCAGTGAGTCTCTTGCTTAAGACCCGTGAGTGTGTATGTGTGTACCACAAAATGTGATTCTTGGAACCACCGTAAAAATATGAAATTTTGGCAGTATATTCCTTGGATCCCCAGAATTTGCTGTATCTATTTTGGTGTCTTGACGACGCCAAAGAGAGGCGCCACAAAAGCCAAAACACCGGTAATAGTGGGATCTTACGACTTCGCATTTTCAGGATAACTATACTGTCAGGTATCTTCGCCTACCTTGGTTCCGCTGTGGATATGACTAGTGACTGCAGTTGAGGTCGATAAGAGGCTAGTTTCTGCCTTCTGATTTTATTTCGGGGTTATTCCGCTCCTGAAATCCCGAACACTCAAGGAAATCCAAGCTTGCCGTATTCAAGACTAATCCGACCAGTTCTTGCGTATGGATCAGAAACTTGGGTAATGACGAAGAATAAGCTAAGAGCGTTTGGGAGGAAATCCACGGTCCTGTCTGTGATCGCGAATACTGGAGACACAGGAAATATGAAGAGATCTGCCAGCTCTATGACAGTACTGATGTTGTCAATTTCGCAAAGCTGGGGCGCCTGAGGTGGACGTGAGGCGTCAGCGGAATCACTAGTCCCTTAAGGCCAATCGGACCAGATTTCGTTTATATTACCATCGGGGGCACATTTAGATTACTAATTACTCAGTCAAAAATCAACCGATTTTCATTCTGAAAACGGCTATGTATTCAGTAGGACCATGAAATGGACGCTCACTTGTTTTTATTTTTTAAATTTAAATTTAGAAATTTTATTTTTAAAATGTAATTTCCAACATTTATTTGTTAAATTTTGGGTTCAGCAACCAAACTAGGCATTGTACTGAGTAAGAACGTTTTTCAAAATCAAATTTGGATGGATAGGCCGGTCGTAATCCTTTGAGAGAGCTGAGCCAATCAGAATGCAGCACCTCTCAGTGAGGGGACTGAGCATCACGAGGAGCGGGTTGGTTGGCCCTGCCACCTGCTTATTCCCTCCTTTCTTGTTTCTTGACTTTTAGACTATCTACATTTTCAAGAACGAAACAATTAGTTGTGTATATACCTATTAATATTTATTATTTCCTCAAGATTTGTTTGTTAGCTACCTGAAACATGATTAGCAATATCAAGTCTTCAGAAATACAACTGTCTGCCTTTTAGTTAAAATGATTATGAACCTATTATGTGAACTTGGATAGGCCGATAATATTCTTATAAGGTTACTTAGTTTTTAGGCACTTCAATAAATTGATTTCTAGTCCATCAAGTTTGCGGAAACTTTGTAATAATTTTTGTTTTCCCACCGAGTTTCTCTTGCATTTGCGTTTTAGGCTTTTCTGAATAAACTGGCTGGTCTACCTGTAGATCCACAAACCACTTGCCACGCACGACCGTTGGAACTACATTGTTATGTTAGCCCTTGGATGGTGTACTATCGTACGCACTAAAAAGATCCTTAGGGGTAAATCGTCCAGCATGACACATGTTCCAGGTATCTACACCTACAATATATAAATTATAAATAAAAGGGTTGGAATGCTAGGGTTTGTGGTATCCTCAGTCGCATTTCTGTTTAAAAACTTGTTCTTCCAATTGTTTGAGCAATAGCTTCAGTCTACACGCAAATTAACTAAAATTACAGAGCTTTGTACGTTACACAAATAAAACGAACTCTGTAGTCTTGAACGTGAACAGTATATAAATAAGGAACCGTATAAACACAGAAAATAGCAAATCAAAGAGGACAACGAACATGCGAATCGTTCCTCGGGTTTGGGCTCTCTTATGGGCATAGACCGGCAAAGTTTTGGATCAATTCTCTCTGGGAGCCATTTCTCATTAAAAAATTTAGATTTTGGGAGGATTTCATTTTGCCAAAACGTTTCATCCTTCTCAATTATTTCGACATATCATTTGGCGTCCACACATCGAAGTAACATTTGTCCCGGCCACTGATGTTCAACTGTCCCCCATTTGATAAAAATTATTATGATTTTTTTAAATTTTAATGTCTTTTTATCCTTAACATTCTGAATGGCATCAATTATTGTCCTGTTTTCCGCTGATTTAGGGCATTTCACTTTTACAATGGCATTTTCTTCGATTGTTACACCATCCGGGCTCGCACTGAAAAATCCATGTTGAGGATGTACAAACAAACTGCATCGTTCGACTGTGAGCTTAGTTCGTTCTATAAATGAATGCACAGCTTTACACCTATGTATGGAAAAATGATGTTGAACACCCCCGCAAAATTTTTCTATTTTACGTTTCAAGGTGCGTAGATTCCAAAAATGCAATGTCCGTCCGCCGTATCATCGATATCTACCTTAATTTTTGGTCGGAAAAAAATCGTTCTTTCGCACACAGGCTGCGTTTGGGCCCTAGTTGTGCCCCCTTGCTCGGCAGCTTGATCGGAATACACCCAGGGGTTTTATGGATGAAAAATGGGTGAAAATGAAGTTTTTGTGAACTTGGGCTTGTGAGGTATCATTTTCCAGGTTTTTTAGGGCGAGGAGACCAAATCCGAAGTCGATTTTGACCAGAGTGAAGAGTTATGTTTGAACTAGGTTTCAGCTCCCAGATTTCGATTTTTATGGGTCAAAAGTATAGGAAAATGGCTGAAGTCACCACAGTTGTGTATAATAACACAGGCGGTAGGATTAACAGGCAAATCAAGACAATACAGTGACAATTTCAATCATTTAAATCGATTTCGAACTTGGGAATTTCTTGAGACCATCCGATTCATTGAAATTTTCGTGAGTGAAACGGTATACCTCCAGCCCAGATATCATTGCTTTGGAACACTTGACTATAATCAGATATCGTGGCTGTATGAAATCGAGTTGGTTGTTCCATGATATTATTTCATTTTAAGAATTATGATAATTGATGAATTATATTATTATTTCGGATTTTGTAAATAGGCACTTTTCAACTTGAACAAACGCTATGCTTCATGAATAACAACAAATAGTTTATTAATGATGGAATTCTTCAATCCAAGTGATCTGCGCAAAAGGGGCATCTATACAGGTAAATAATATACCGTTGTGAAATAATTTGCAGCGTTTTTGGTTTATTATTCTCTGAATAATACACCTATATCACACTCTGAAGTAATTCCTACGGTAGGGGTATGTTTGGGTCTTACCGTAGGTACCTACACAATTTCTGTAGGTAACTCTACCTATTAATTACTTACTTGTTTGTTACTTATGCAGTTACAGAATAACACGTAATTATTGTTTTCCATAACATTTTCAGTTACATGCACTTGTGGAAGATGTTTACTATCATAATAGGTACCTTTATTATAACAAAGACGATTTGAAAAAATGCACATCAGTGTGAGGTAATGGCGAGTAACCCTTATTAGCGTTATTAGTCGTACCTACAATAAAATAATGATTCACTCTCAGTCACCAGTATTATAATGATGATAGGTACTTATTTAAAATTTATTATTCCCTTATGAGTTGATTTATAGGTGAGCTTCTGAGCTCAGGTGAGGTTTGAAGGACTGACGATCGAACCACCTCCAGCGGTGACCATCTGAGAGGGTAGATGTTCGACTTAGACCCCTTGGGGGCGGGTGTCTCAAAGGCCCACTGAGCTGCTCTCGGATTGGCTTAGCTGTCTCTAAGGGTTACAACCGTTCTATCCATCCGATTTTTGAAAAAATTTCTGTACTCAGTACAATCGTAGTTTGGTCGCTGAACCAAAAATGTGACGAAGAAAATTTTGGAAACTTGAAATTTAAAAAGTACCTACCTAATTTAAAATTTGCTCATTTTGAAGCACAACGTGGTGTCCGTTTTTGGAACTAATTCGGGGGGAAATAGCCCGACGACTAGTTACAAAAGCCGACACCACGTGGCAGCACCAAAATGAGCTAAATTTATCTTCGCTCTCCTTCCGTTAATAATTGAATTGAATTGCATTGAATTCAGAATCAGCATGGAATTTCCGCAAATTGATTTTGATAATCAAAATGTAAAAACTTGTACATTTTGATCACTTGTGTTCGAATTTGGCTAATTTTTTCAGAAATCCCAATTAGCCAAATTCTAGAGGGTTGTGCCCTGATTACAATGGGTTTTTCAATTTTAAAATTGGACCACTAAAACCGCATCAATTCTTGTCCAGAAGGTGATGGGCGGGGGCGTTGGGGAGGAAGGCGGCTCTTGAATGGGGGCAGGCGGCTTCCCAGGCCCCTTCGGAGGGACTTTGCCCCGGAGCAGCTTCGATGCCTGTCATTTCCGAGAACAGTTTTTGCCCCACCATTCAAGAATTTTAGATTTCTTCCTCCCTGTTCGAGGTTTACTATGAAACTGTTTGGGCCCATCCATGACCAAGTGCCAAACTACCACGAAAAAGTGAGCTATTTTTCATGCATCAGTCGTGGATGAGTCGTGAAATTCGTAGTCAGTACAACTGGTCAACAAAATTGATAATACAAAATAATCAAATAAGTGAAACAAGGATCTTGAGTTATTTTACAATTTATTTTTACTTTTTAACATTATTATTACCTATTTTAATGAATCTAATTTATTTTTATTTGATCAGTATCAGTATAGGATCTTACCTAGGTAGGTACACCAAAATTAAACTAAGCATCTCTCCCCACCTCCCAATCCAACTCATCGCATTTGAACCCAATTAAGTCCAAATTGGACGATCGATTGAATATGAGATTTCCTAGACTGAAATTAGTGACTTCGAGATCAGACGCCTGAAACTGCAAATAGCCTACTACAAATAAAAAATAAATTAAATTAAGTACCCAAACACCTGAATTCAAAGTTCAACGCCAGTTGGACCTACCAAGTATTGGGTTGTTGGGTATAATACACTAGGGACGAGTACTAGGTACCTCTGTTTTCACCTCCAAATCCGTATATTCCCTGAAGCAACCAAGTCCCTACCTAGCACTTTCGAAGAATAGACACCGACGGTTATCTCGAATCAAGACCATAGCTGTGGAAGGCATATATTATGCTTTCTTAGTTGATAATCCATACCCGCGTGTATCATATAACCTGAGTTGACCAAAGTTCACTTATATAAATTAATAGCATCGTTGTATTTATTTGGCCTGTTGAGTAATAATTGGTTATTTGGCCGTTTGAATGCCCGTTTCATAATATCTTATTGTCTATCTGTTCAACGAGTTGCACGCCTGTACATGACGCACAAACTTCATACACCACATTCCTGTTCATTAAACATCGATAATTTTCAGTTTTTCAAATAATAATTATAGAATTCTTCATTCCGTCGCATTTATGAAATGTGATTGCCCGGCTGCATCCAGTACTCGATTTAGGACTCTCTTGTGGGAAGTACAAAGGTAGGTATTGAGTTCAGAAAACAGTGATCTACGCAGAAGGGGCATATCTATACAGGTAAATAATAAACCGTTGTATAATAATTTGTAGCGTTACTTATTCTATTTTCGGATTCTACATAGATTACCTTGAAAAGGAAACTATCACATTTGGTTGGGGGAGGGGGAGAATTTTTCATGCTCGATTCCAAAGGTTCATTATTGAAAATGATAAATGGAAAATTGATTGCTTTGGCAGACACATAATTATTATGCACATTATTATGCAAACACATCATTATCTACTAACCATAATTATTATGGTTAGTAGGGTAGAAACTATTCTTGAAAGAGAATTACAAGGCAGGTACTTGAGCGCCAGGGGGGCCTCGGGCCCGCCTGAGAAGCCGCCTACCCCCATTCAAGAGCCGCCTTCCTCCCCAACCCCCTCGCCAATCACCTTCTGGACCAGAATTGATGGGGTTTTAGTGGTCCAATTTTAAATTTGAAAAAACCATCGTAATCAGGACGCAACCCTCTAGAATTTGGCTAATTGGGATTTCTGAAAAAATTAGCCAAATTCGAACGCCAGTGATCCAAATTTACACATTTTGAACACCAGAACCAATTTGCGGAAATTCTATGCTGGAACTGCATTCAATGCAATTTAAATATTGAAAATCAGTCAATTGCTAACGAACTGAGAGGGAAGATAATATGCCCTCGACGGTGTTGCCATCTGTTGAATATTCTTACAAGTTTTTTTCGGGCTATTTCCCCTTAAATACCTACACATGTAGCGATTGGGAGGAACTTCAAGTAGGTAGGTAGCTACTTAGTACCTACTTGGTTGATTTTTGGCGGATCCAAATTTGTCCCATCTGAAGTGCGTGTGTACTTTGATTTCGAGCAAGTGCTGAAAACTGAACTTGCTTTCTCTTTGAGCTCGAAACTTCGGTGTATTTCAAATTATTCTTTCTATGATCGTAGATAAGTATACGTACCTATATAAGATAAATATATAATAGACTCTGAGAGTGTTGGCCGCGTGGGATTTTTTACATGCCGAATTTGATGAAAGCACACCGTTTGCGTCAAGCTAATCTGGTTTGGGTAGGTACCACCCAATAGTTACTAGGTTATCCTATGTCGAGTTCCTCTCACCACAGCTTTTTGCAGGTTTTATTCATGGTGGATGTCGTGAGTTCCTCCCGGAACTACTCCTAGCAGATTTAAGTTCTCACAAATATTTCATAAGCCAACTTTAGTTCTTGCCAATAAACGGTACGAGTGGGGACACAGGCCGCAGGATCCAGTACACAACCTGGAGCCCCTCCATCCTCTCCCAACAGGGGGTTAGTAGGAGAAGGCTTCCGGGTCTATATAACCCAGAATCCTGCGACTTTTTACTCATTCTACGCTTCCTCTAGTCGCTGACTACTCTCTCTCTCTCTCTCTCCTTACCACATCTCTCTCCTAAACCCAAAAGATCCAGAACATGGTGGAGGTTCGCCCTTAACCAGAACTGGCAATTTGCCCTAAAAGATCGGTGGAGGTCCGCCCTTAACCGCACACATATCCAAAAAGATCCAGAACATGGTGGAGGTTTCGCCCTTTTAACCAGAACTGGCAAATTCCCTAAAAGATCGGTGGAGGTCCGCCCTTAACCGCAGAAATTCATCCAAAAAGATTCGGCTTACGGTGGAGGTCCGCCCTTAACCAGATGCCGACACATTCCCACCTCGCCTCTCGTGGTGAATTTGCGCCAATTTAAATTCATCACAGTGGACAATATATCCACCCTAATAGTCGTAATTAATATTCATCCACCCTGAATAATCGTAATTTAGATCTGGTGAGAAGCTATTTTAGTCCTATATCAGATGGGTGGTAAGTATCCAACTATATCAGCCGATTTTGAAGAAATGAAATTGAAATGGGACTAATAAGAAATGAAATTGAAATGGGACTGATAAGAAATGAAATTGAAATGGGACTAATAAGAAATGAAATTGAAATGGGACTGATAAGAAATGAAATTGAAATGGGACTAGATTCGCTAATAGGCAGGGTTTTGGTTTGTTGTGTCAATTCATAGGGGAGAACGATTTCCCACACCGGGAGAAAAGGGAAAGAACGGCATAACAAAAAAATTGGGTACGTAGTTCGTTTCTTTGCCACGTCATAAAACTGTGTTTAGACTTCCAGAATTAAATTTGGCTATACAGGGTGTCCCAGTTAAGATGGTCCAAACTTCAGGGTTCAATTCTACGATCGATTTCCGACAAAAAATGTCTCTTAGCAATTTTTCGAAAAACGCTTTGTTTTTGAGTTATTCCACTTTTAAGATTTTTTAGTTTCTTTCCACATTTTTTCAGTAATACGGCTATAACTCCCTCAAATATTGACTTAAAGTTTAAAAAAATGGTACCATTGGAAAGAGCATTAAATTTCCTATAAGATGATGCCCCACTCATGTTTCCAAACTGGGAGTTGGTTTTTTTTTTTTTAGCCCAAACTTGAAATTTTGTTTTTCCCTCATAAGTGATGCGAATTTCACTAAGGATTTTCACCTAAATCGTAGGGAGCAAAATCGATGCGGACCAAAGGAAAAACATCTTCAGATTCTTAGCTTTCCAACGATTTATCATTTTTTGTGTTTACCATAGTTATTTGAGGAGAAAATGGCATCTGAATGCGAAAATCGTGAAATTTAAAAAGGATTCTGCACGCTACATGTCCCCCCCTCCTCATGCTAATAACAAGAGAAGTTGACTTCATTCTACTCGCTGAATCGAATAGTGACTATTCGATTAAATGAGGGGGCGTTCTGTGATTATAATTTATCAAGCCACAAGTTACTCTTAATTATATTGCACACCTGTACCCCTTGGTATTTGGTGGTGACATGTCGCCCTTCTGCTCCAACTCACTTAATTACTCGAAAAATTGTGAAAGATGTGTTCGTTTGTGAACATTTCAGCGAATGTGAATAACCTTTGGCACTCGTAGTTAGAACAAACACTAGCATTTAGGTTGATAGTGAGTCCAAGTTCGACGTATTCCATCTTGCAAGACAGAATGCTATGTCATAGGAGATTGATTATACATATAGTTCTTGAACGAGTAGATTAGTGAAAGTGTGCGAACAGGTTTGTTAAATTTTAACAACTTTCACTAATCATTTAATGTGATAGAGGTGTACGATGTAAGGATTGAGAGCCGCGAGCAGCTCATAAACAGAATAAGGATGGCCTGTACTGAACTTCAACACAATACAAGGATGCTACGGAATGCCACAACGTCTGTAATCAAGAGGTGTCGGCTATGCCAACAACAAGAACCTAAGGTATTTTGAGAACCTAATGTGATAATAGAAATCAAAATGCATTATTGTGATAAAAAGAAGAATTGTAGAAATGAGGTCCTTTATTTATTTATTTTTTGTCAAGTAAAAGTCAATTTTTTTCATACATTTCGTACCTTTTCATACTTTACGATTACATTACCCTGAATACGACTTTTTCAGTAAGTTCTATTTAATAAGTTACATAATGTTATTTTTGTGACGATGATACAGGTAAATAATTGGAAGAGATTCGACACTATTCGATTCAGCGAGTAGAATGAAGTCAACTTCTCTTGTTATTAACATGAGGAGGGGGGGGGGGACATGTAGCGTGCAGAATCCTTTTTAAATTTCACGATTTTCGCATTCAGATGCCATTTTCTCCTCAAATAACTATGGTAAACACAAAAAATGGTATATCGTTGGAAAGCTAAGAATCTGAAGATGTTTTTCCTTTGGTCCGCATCGATTTTGCTCCCTACGATTTAGGTGAAAATCCTTAGTGAAATTCGCATCACTTATGAGGGAAAAACAAAATTTCGAGTTTGGGCTCGAAAAAAACAAACCAACTCCCAGTTTGGAAACATGAGTGGGGCATCATCTTATAGGAAATTTAATGCTCTTTCCAATGGTACCTTTTTTTTTAACTTTAAGTCAATATTTGAGGGAGTTATAGCCATATTACTGAAAAAATGTGGAAAGAAACTAAAAAATCTTAAAAGTGGAATTTATAACTCAAAAAACAAAGCGTTTTTCGAAAAATTGCTAAGAGACATTTTTTGTCGGAAATCGATCGTAGAATTGAACCCTGAAGTTTGGACCATCTTAACTGGGACACCCTGTATAGGTTTTGGTGCCACGTAACATCGCCACACTGGCACCAGTGTGCCAGGTCCGAAAAATGAGTGTTTGGTATAGTTTTTCTTGTTTTCCAGCATGCTGAATCGAATGGAATAACTTTCAAAGCGCTATCGATCATCCTTACAGCGATTGATAAATATTTAGCCATAAAACGTTACAAAAAATAGCTATTATTCAGCGTTGTTCACAGGCAGAGTTTGAACCTGTTTTGAAAATTGCGTGAAGCATCCTGGGGCCTATTCACTAAGCAAAAGAGATACATATATCTTTTCAGTCCAACTCTCTTTTGGGAAAGAGATTTTTATAGTATCCATGACAGGGTTATTCAGTAACTAACACAGTTGGCGGCCATCTTGGCATTTTCGATCTCTTTCAGAAGAGACACCTAGTTAGGTGTCTTTTCTTTAAAGAGTTTGTTCGATAGTGATATCGTGAATAACCCTCCGTTCATCCGCTACCACATCTTTCGTTTTGATCATTCATCGTTTATTTTTATCGTGTATGTATTTCATTTCATAAAGGTAAGTCGATTATTCATTAAAAACGCTGCAAATCCCTGCACAACGGTTTATTATTTTGTACAGAATACCCTTCTGTTACAGATCACAGCTCTCCGTATAGATAACCCTTTATATAATATATGTACTATTCTATACATATGATGTGGATCGCAGACCCTCCGTAGGTTAGTACCTAACCCCGTACTCGTTACTAGGTACCTACCTAAATCACGAGTTAAATGCTGCTAAAATAATTCTGTCGATGACAAACAGTAACTAAAAGGGAAAAAACCGCAAATAATGAAGTTCTAAAGGAAAATTGTTGATGTGGAGTGCAATAGATGCCCCTTCTGCGTAGATCACTCACTGTTTTCTGTGGTCAATACCTATAGTGAACCGTTGTGTAATAACTTGCCCATTATTAATACTTCAACGGCTGTACCGATCAACAAAATCCAGCCCCTTATTGGTAGATGAACCGTTGTGTAATAATTATGTGAATCGCAGACCCTCCGTAGGTTAGTACCTAACCCCGTACTCGTTACTAGGTACCTGCCTAAATCACGAGTTGAATGTTGCTAAAATAATGCAGCCGATGACAAACAGTAACTAAAACGGCAAAAAGAAACGCAAATAATGAAGTTCTAAAGGAAAATTGTTGATGTGGAGTGCAATAGATGCCCCTTCTGCGAAGATCACTGTTTTCTGTGGTCAGTACCTATAGTGAACCGTTGTGTAATAATTTGCCCATCAACAATACTTCAACGGTTGTTCAAGTTGCAAAAGTAACGATCAACAAAATCCAGCCCCTTTTTGGTACATGAACCGCTGTGTAATAATTTACCTTTGTGTAATAATTTGCCGTTGTGTAATAATTTACCCATCAGTAATACTTCAACGTTTGTTCAAGTTTCACAAGTACCTACCAACAAAATCCAATAGTCCATCACTTATCATATGAAATAATATCACAGAACAACCAACTCGACTTCATACAGCCATCCTTGATTATAATCAGGTGCTCCCTAGTGATGATCATCCGGGCCGGATTTATACCGTTTGATTCACGATCGTGTTGACGAAGCTTTTTCGTGCACACGAACGGCTGGACGTACGATGCTCCGGGTGGTCTCAAAAAATTGTTTAGCTCAAGACAAATTTAATAACGTAAAAAAACCAACACCCTTCAATCGAAAGTTTTCGAGGTACGGCGTTCAGAAAATTTCAACCCCTATTTTGAACCCCTTAGAGATGACTGACAGTAACGCCGAGCTTCGAGTACCAACTAGACCCCGAACGGAACCTATAACCCAAATTTCATCAATTTTTTTTTTTTTCATGGTAACTAAGAAAAGTGGCCAGTACGGTGTACGGCGGACAGACAGAAATATTTTTATTGCATTTTCGGATTCTGCATAGGTACCTTGAGACGTAAACTATCAAATTTTGAGGGGGAGGGGGGGGTTCGTTTTTCTTGCTCGATTCCAATGGTTCATTACCTATTGAAAATAATAAACCAAAATTATATACAGTTTATTGATTCGTGAGTAAAAACTACAATCGATTCATGAGTAAATGAGTAAAAACGACGTCTAAATACTTCGGGTTGAGGTAGATCAAGGGAGCTATTCAGTAAAATATAGGAACCTGGGAGAGATTGCCTCCTGGAGGAGACTATCATCTGTCCTAGGAGATTTTCAAAATACATAATAATTATCTTTTCACTATCTCTTTTTGTGAATAGGCCCCTCTGGACAGCAAACCCACTAGTATAGTATAATAAAGTATTTTGAACGAAAATATAGTAGGATACTATAAATTATATTAGATAATTATGTACTACTGTAAATAATTATACTACTCACTTACTCTACTACTACTCTTAAATTTCAGTAAATTGTAGTAGTGACAACCCTGAGTGGATTCCAGTGTCCCAATTTTGTACTTCTTGAGGGGTGAGAAAGGTAGGCGGGAAACTTATGTTTGTACCAAAGGTGAGGAGAATATCGAACACAGAGAAGTTTTTAACCGTAGGGTTGGCGCTACTGCTCCGCGCAAGCGGCCTCCGTCCCACCCCTGCCCCACTCATTTCAACCGCTGGCTCATCGCCATTGTTGAGTTGGACGTCTGTGGTTCGGCTTGTTCATCTCGCTTCGCGATCCGAAGATTTTTTTTTTTCAATTTTAATCATTACAGTGAGACATGTCTTTTAACGGGGACGGAAACATGGCCAAAAGGCAGAGGACCGACATGGATGGGATCAGTCCGCGGGTATGTACTTACATTTTATGCGCTATTTACTTTACCATCATCTGACCCTCCCACAACAACTCTAACCTATCTAATCCCGCTGTTATTTTTCTCAAACATTATTTTGATTCCTACTTACTCGTAATTTATCCTCATTCGAAGTTTTACCGGTCAACTTTATTTTAAATCTACTTCACTTGAGCATTGTAAAAAATCGGTTACCGAAGTACCTATCCGTATTATCACCATTGTTTACGTTACTGTTGCGCTCAACTAGAATTAAGTATCTAACAGGCCGCTCGGCCGGCTGCTCAAAAAGGTATAGTTAAGTACCTTTTTTTCATCTTATTCGCATACCGTTCCGTTTACACCTTCTACTTCTTATCCCATTTAGGTACACCTGTTGGAAACGCGTTCTATCAACATTTAAGTAATATTTTTTACTCCTCTTCGCTTTGAAAAGATGACATGATGTCACGTTCTCTTCACTGTGTTTTGTTTTGGTTGTCACATCGGTCTCCTCAGTCCAGTTGAGTAAGAACCAAACTTGTCAAGTTCTGTTTTTTATTTTTCCCGTCTTATCCTATTGATATTCACCTGTTACGGATTCAGATACGGTAAAGCCTTGTTTATTGTGGAAAAGACTAGCGTGGGAAAGGTTCATTAACCTCTGTAACAAGTAAGCCGACAGGGTAAATTCATTCAGATCTTGGTAGGTAGGTAGGTAATATAGGTTATTTCAAGTCCGTCTCCCTACGCCGCCGGAAGATCTCCACGTCAAGGTCACAACCCTACAAGTTTTTCTAGGGCGCATTCCTCTCTCCTAATTACAAAGCTCATTCCAACATACTACAAAGCTCATTTTAATATTTAAATTGCCGTAAATGTCTATATTTACGGCAATTACTCGTAGTTGTAACTTCGCGTCGGACCCCCATTCATTATGATCGCCTACGTAATATGGCAATACAGGTGTAAAGAACTTTTTATGTTGTATGTTTTTTCGGCTCGGACCTATCAAATTAAGCATGTTGGTACCTACACATTCACTGGAAATTCCTCTGTACCATTTTTCGTGATTTGCGGAGTTTCGCTGGTTGCTTTCTATGTTCCCCTGTCATAATCGTATTAGGTAGTCTGTTGAACCTTGGGGCGTTGGGAGTGTACGGTCCTACTTAGTGTCTAATTGCAGTTTCTATTTCAGTCACTAGGTTCCAAGAGATTTGAAAGAACGTTATCTTTATAATCTCTTTATGAACAAAATATGAGTACAGTCGGATCTCGATTTAACGAATTTCTTAGGTAATTTAACGAACCGAAGTCCAGGGTTTTGCGTTAAAACGAATTTTGGATGTACATAACGAACTATATTGTGCCCACACTCATAACCCATGAAAATTTAATCAAATTAAGTTGATTCGAACGGGAGTCTTGCATGCAGCATAGATTCCACATTTCGAAGTAATTTCCGATGGAGGCAAATGTTTTATGGCACCATCTGGGGGCATAACTGCATCACTCATAGTAGACTTCAATCAAGAACGTCGTCTATAGAATGCGTTATGCGTTTAGTTTCGAGTTCACGTTGAAGAAATGTGAAATTCATATTGGATTGGCAAGGTGCTGTCTCGAATTACCCCTTCCTCCTAATGTCTTCAAAATCAGACAATTGGAACCGGAGGTAAGCGTGGGCTCGGCTTTCCGGACACGGATGAAACTGAAGCAATTCTAGTTCAAAATAATAAATCTTCGACTCATCCTTTTGTTTGTAATTAAGACACATTATCAAATAAATGTCTACCTAATTTATTATAAAAACGTCTACCAAGTGGGAATGAATGAAAAAAGAAAATACATTATTTTCTAGCGTCCAGGCATACAACTGTAGATAAAGGTCTTGTCTGTCTGCCGGGGGTGTGAGTTGGGCTTCGATGCCGTGTTGTTGATTTTGTTGTCGATGTTGTCCTTTCTTTGGTTTTCTTTTTCTTGGGCTTCTTTATTGTCACCAATTGAATTCGCTGATCAGCATCCTCGTAGGTATCTACTGACCAGCCATCCATTCCATACTTCGTCAGTACAAACCTATCGTCGAACTGGTTTACCTATCAAATTATGTTTACCGTAGCAGGACAAGTACCTAAGTAGAGAACTCTTCAACTGGGTGCCTAAATTTGGGCGGGATCGGACGATGTATATCCTAGAAACACAAATAAAGCACAAATATGTACACGTCAGTTCTTCTGTATCAGTGTATAAACTTCTATACTATCACTTTGTTTCAAACAGTGAAGTGATCTACTGTAGTGGATTAGCATACAGCAGGTTTTGAGATGATTGTGGTTACCTACATGGGGGCACACACAGACCGATATCAGGTACGAAACTATCTCTGATGCCTGAGAGTGGAACAATAATGCAAACTGAAAGCGAGTGGAAATGTTCATTTCGGAGCACCGATTTTTCCAGTCCTCGCGCGAATAAAAATCATTCCTAACCTCGATAGTATGGACGAATTGACCATTGTTGTTCGTACCATTGTTGAAATTAAGCAAGGTGTGATTTTCTAAAAAATACAACTGGTTGATATTTCAATCGACGAAGAAATTGTTTCCCCTTGCAAAATGACTAAGTACGATGCTGTGATTGTCCTTATTGTTGAAAAGTTTCATTATTGCGCATCTCATCTCATTTGGCTTACCTTTTAATTTGTTTAACATCTCAGAACTTTTTACAATCAGTCGACTGAGATGTTCTTGTTCGCTTCATCGCTAAATTTAGGTTTAGCAACAATAGTTTTCATTCGAAATGCGAATAAATAAGGCAGGCCTTAATAAAACACTCTTCATTCTTTCCCACGTTCGGTTGTTAGTGTCTTCGTTTTGGGTATAAGGTTACACCATCCCATAGGTACTATTATATGGCTGTGCGTCTCTTCATCAAATAAATATCCGACGAAATGTTTTTCGTTACATGAGAGTTCCGCGCTCCACGTTTGAATTGAAGATTTTGATTTGTTTGGTGGTTTCTTGATCAACTTTCTGCACTTCCATCCTCGACAGTGGAGTGGGTGGAGAGTCTGACGTTTTAAATAACCACCTCAACCATCAAAGAACTCTTGTTTAAACGTAGTAAAATATCGTTTTGCAAAATTGGTGGAGTACCTACAGTAAAATTGTCCATTAATTCCCTATTTCAACATTTCTCCATTCTTCATTTTTCAACGACGCTTCCTGAATAAATTGATGCAAGTTTAAAAAGCATTGTACAGAATTTTGGGACGAATAGAAATTCATGAACACATGACCATTATGTGACAATTACCAGTAAGGTGCTTATTCTCGCACCAGGCTGTACTGGGTAACTGGCAGATAGGTACAACACTGTCGAGTGGCTTGGCAGCCAAGACAAGACCCAGACTCTCATCTGGGTGCTAATAAAAATATTATCGACATGTACCGTTCAAGCGATTTCCGCGGGTATTTCTCTTTCGTGCATGCGGTGGTCAGTAGTTTATTTTGTGTTTGTAAGATGAAAATCAGAGAACATGGACTCCTCACAAAAAGTCACTAGAAATCTACCCATACTCTGGCTGAGGGAAACTGGAAACTAATCTGTACCCGTAGTTCAAGACGTTTGCAACATGACTTGGAATACGTACCTACTTAGCTTCAGTATAATATATAGTAATACCTAATTATTTCCGATGTATCGATCTCCACGTAAGCAGAAGTTGAGATACTCCAGTATCTAGCAGTTCATTTCATTTACCATCTGTTTCTTTCCGTTAAACTACCTAACACCTGGGCAGTAGTTATTATAATATGTGCTTTAAAACGTAGTAGTTTAATGATCACAAATTCTCATAATTGTTTAATCACTCACGGAAAAGATGTTCGCGTTCACAGAATGCTTTAGAGAGAACCCCGCGGATGCCGACAATGACTTCAAGCCGGATCCAGTAACTCCGATTGATGGAGAGCCTGTAAGCATTAATTTCCATTTAGTAATTGGATGCCACCGCGGGAAAAATTGAGTAGCTGTTTGATGATGTATATACGCCAAATTTCTGCCCGAACTTGTATTTTTTTCATCATGCCGTTCCAATTTTGATGAAAAAATCGTGGACATCGGTAAATAACATAAAATCTTCTTTGAATAATCTAGGCTCGCTGCGCCTATCCTACAACCAAAATAATCTCACAGAAAAAAACGTGGCATTGGCTTCTTTGATGTTAGACGTGGGGGGAATATTAGAATCCTCCATAATCATGCCCAATATTTCCTACGACCATTTCACATTCCCCAACACGACTAAATTGAATATTGCCTCTGTATCGTGTGTACATTCATTTCCCTGTGTGAAGTATATTGATACTGTGCAAGGCAAACATAACATAATATTTCGGAACGGTTAGTGCCATCATTCTAATGAACGTAATGGGCTGTTTAAGGATTCTGGTAACTTCGGCGGATCGGTGTATCGTTCCCACCTACTTACTCTGCAGAATTTTAAAGTTTTGGATGGTGTTCCTTGAGGGTTTAGATTCGATTGATATCCTTTTCTTACCTTTTATGTTGTTGGGTACATTTCATATTCAGTTTTATGTGCATCAAGTCGAAAAACAGTAATGAGACACCAATTTCTGTTCAATGACACCTGAATTCAGTAATGGGACACCATTTTATATTTTCTTTCCAGCTTGTTAGGAAGTGTTTCGAAGACGTTGAACTTCCTTTATTTGGTGTTTACCTCGACGTCATTGGGATGTAACAGGAAGTCTGACGATCGCAATAAAATCGCGAAAACTATAAATAAATTGAAACGATTTGGGAAATAAAACTTAATGGGCTATTTTTTATTGTATATCTTTTTATCACAATATTATTGTTTTAAATAGGACAAGGACCGCTTAATTCAGACTAGAATAAGCAAACATTCTGCATTGTTTTATGATTTTATTAAGTGTAGACATATCTCCGGCACTGCTTATATCAGTGAGGCAGTTTCTGCATCGTCCTGAATTTCACAGTTATCGTCACTGCTGTCTTCTAATTAAAATATTCGTGGCTGAGAAAAATATGAATATCCTAAGTATCCTGGATGTGGTGTGGTGGTAGAACATACTCTCGTGATGACTTGTAGCAAGAGCACTGCAGTTTAGCCTCACACCTAATCCGTTTGCTGCACTTTTTGACTTTTCCTTCAACTTACATAATGCTTCTTATACTTCTCTCATCTGGGGCAATCGCCTTCCCTTCTGCCTTCTCTGCTTCTGTCTTGAGGGAGTAACGAAATGAATCTGATGTCACTGCAAAACTCAACCTTTCGCTCATCCCCCTTTCTTTTTGGCATCAATTCTTGACTGAGGTAGAAATTAATAGGTTTTGTGTTCGGACAGTCCGGGGTGGATTTTTGTCGCAATTGTCTGTTGTCAATTTTTGTCAATTGTCAATTTCAAAATAACAAAAAATTGTCAGAACCATCAAAACAAAATTTTCCGTTGTGAAAATTGTGTCAAAACAGGAAAAGGACGGCCCATGGTTTTTGTCAGTGGTGAGCTGCATTGGAAGAGCTGAGGAGTTCATCGTTGAAAATTGTGTCAAAACAGGACAAGGACGGCCCATGGTTTTTGTCAGTGGTGAGCTGCATTGGAAGAGCTGAGGAGTTCATCGTTGAAAATTGGGTACAAGTATGTTATAGCCCCGCCAATATCGATTGTATCGATTATCTCAAATACATCGATCCTTGTGGTATCGACGTGTATCAGACAAGACGGTGGGTGTACAAGAAGTTTAGTTCACATTCCGCCGCTCGCATTGTCAAGCGATCTGGATGCTCGCTAGCGCTCGCATCTCAAAAAAGATAAACAATCCCAGAAACTATCCCCTGAATGAGCAGATTGTTTGGGACTTCTGAATAGATGGTACAAGTATGTTATAGTCGCTCTTATTTTTTGGTGTCCTTACAATGGTCTTCCCGTATTCATTTTGAAAGTTGATATCGGCACCCGGGATGTAGGCATCGGGACGCCATATTGAGCCGTCATCGATACCACAAGGATCGATGTATTTGAGATAATCGATACAATCGATATTGGCGGGGCTATAACATACTTGTACCGAAAATTGTGTCAAAACAGGACAAGGACGGCCCATGGTTTTTGTCAGTGGTGAGCTGCATTGGAAGAGCTGAGGAGTTCATTGTTGGTCAAGTTTAACACAGTCTTTGCCGCTCCTCTACTTCCACAATATTCAATTCATTAAAAAATCTTGAAAATTGTATCAGGTTGTTCATAATTGGTTCGTCTGAGAGTTCCGCGGATTTTCACACATATACATGAAAGTACTCCTTTATGGATTAGCTTGGGATAAAATTTTTGTTACGATTACGTATTGGTCGCATCAGTCTCTTAGTTTGCCTGTTATTGTGTTGGCCTTTCATTCCATTTTTCCTGCACTGATTTATGTTTCCTCTACGTTCTTAGTCCATGATTGCCTTGAGCTTTATGTGATTCCTGTGATACAGGGTCCAGCAGGGAGAATTTTTGAAAAGCCTGTCAAGGCCGGTGAAATGTTAGCCTATGTTCTCGGAGTACGCAGAATCTACCCGTTGGGAGACGCCATTTCAGTGTTTCATGGTCACTCGCTCATCATCATGTATTTTTTTTACAACACCTTCATTGAAACGGGCCGTTCTGTGATTCAAACACAGCGACGATTCCGAAATCTATGGTCAGTGAACGTTGGACGTCGTGGTAGTGTTCCCTAGATTGATACCATAATGAAGCGGGCGAATACCTTTCAACAAACATGTTCAAATAGTTCACGTGATATAATGCTTCAGATGCGTACGGACGACTTTTCAACCCGTCTCGAGGAGTGCATAGAAAAAACTGGCATCGCTTAACTGACGTGATTTTTCGCACACGATTAATCCCCCCTCCCCCCTTTTCACTGTATTTTCTCTGATGGCAACATTCCAGGTAGGTATATATTAACAAACAAAAAGTTCAGGTTTCGTTGAAAAATATGTGTGTGACAGTTTTAAATAATTCCATACCTCCCATTTCTAACAATTATTATCTTGCTTAAGAGGCCTGTTCATTTTGGATAACAACTTATGAATTTGAAGACAAGTTTTTCGCAAATTTTCCTTGAATCCCCCAATTTTTGATAAAAACGAATTTGCGCCCCCCAAAAGTTCCTGTGTGGAGATTGCCACACAATACTTCCATTTTATTCATAATAGTATGAATACAAGTTTGATGGCAGGGGCCCCAACTGGTCGCCCATTTCGGCCTGCCAGGCCGACCATTGCTGCCCCACTGGCTGTGCTCATGTTGGCCTGACTTTCATGAGAAAGTAATACTAACTGAGCATGGAAATATAGTAAACTTGCGTAGGAATCGCACTTCCAAACATTTTGTGACACCACACCAACGTCATTTAGCTAGTAAACCTAGAAAATGTTGGAACCGTTGACATACTTTTTGCTGTAAATTAGCCAAATCGATTGCAATCGAGCAAAGTACAGGCATGATCTAGACGTCCTAACGGACATTCTGGCACCAATTTTGGTTCATTTAAAGTAAAAAAGCCGTCATAACTCCCTTATTTTTCCACCTAGAAAGCTGTTTCTCATCTCAAGTTGATGAAGAGTATAACGAGCTGAACAAAACCCAAAAAGAATATCTGAAAATACCGTATTTTGAAGTAGTTATGACCCTTTGAAATTCCAACATACTTACACAGAGCGACATCAAGTGGAAAACAGTCTAGAAACCCGTTTTGCACTTCTTTACAACATTTATGGTTTTATCGAACACCTATTTTTGACGGTATCACCGCATTTCCATTCCTGCATAATGGGAACATGGCCAAGTAAAATTGGTAGAAATGGTTCTCACGGATGTATTCCTTCTTTTTCAAGCGTGAAAACCGTGGTTGAGCTCAATTTCAGCAAACCTTATACAGAGTTCGGATATCTTGAATTTGTTGTTATTTAATGCTTTTCGCATATTGAGAAAAACGTTAGGCGTGAAACAAATGTAAAATCGTGTCGATTTTAACGTAGGTATTGTGAAGCGTCATCGCTTCACTATTTTTCCGCAGTTCATCTAAATTCTTGGGAAAATCTGGTAGTTCGTGGGAAAAAATGAACGAAGAGAGGTCATTGGTCAACACTACAGAAGTAGCGTTTGAAAAACGCGTTTCCATGTTCAAGTGAATTAATCTTGTGTTTCTTTTGTTGCAGGACCACACAGACAGCTTTAACAAGAACAACTACGAACCTAGAAGAAAAAGGTATGGCTTGTCATTCCAGTTTTTATCGTAATGAGCGTAAGTGTGCCTACCTGTTTTACAAACAGTAACGTCACAATAGTCACAATTAACAGGAATTATTATATTTTAGTTTGGTCATACATTTATTCTTCTTGCTCCTGCAGAACAGCGTTACACACTGCTTGAGGGTAGGTTTAGGATGGATCTCTGTTGGTGGTTTATGCATTTTAACAAAATCCTGTGGTAAAATATTCGCCTGCATTCCTCTTCAACGAGACCAATTTTTCACTCGTAGGACTTGATTGGGGGTGGGGATCAATGTTGATCAATGTTTTGCCCCCATGTAAGACATGAATCACAAAACAGTGGTATCTTTGAATTTGGGTACATGGAACACGGATTTGCGTACTGAAGAAGACTGTCTTTTACACCATTAGCTTTCCTGAAGTCGTTAATGTTGTCGGGTTCAGCGATAAAAGACGATGCGCGTTTAGTTGATAATTTTTACAATTCAGTCGCTGGTTGATTTGAAATCTCATCGATTCAGAAAAAATGTTTCAAAAAATGGTCGTGCATGTTTCTTTGTTTCAACAAGGTGGGCTTTTCATGAGTGCGTTTACTGTATTATGGCAGTTAGCTTGTGCGTCTGTTGTACCTATTATCTTTATTTCACGATCTTATTGTATTTATGTTGGGAACATTTGGGTTTGGGTTTCCTTGTTATAATGATTGTTGATTATTCTATGTGCCCGTCATCTTTAGATTCGTATCTACTTTTAAAGGTGAATCTACTTTCATCGCTTTTCCCCGTTTCCTCCCGCCATTACTCGATTTGATTCCCATTGTTCTTTTAGAAGCGACCTTACTGCTTTCTTTAATTTGATTCGTTCCTTTAGTTCGTGTTCCAATCGACTACCTTTCTTTCTTTCTTTTCTGTGTTCGATTTACTGGCGATTCTGTCGAAATCCAAGTGGGGCATGTTTCAAATTAAAAATGCACCGATTGCCGAATTTTGGTTTACTATAATTCAATAATGAAACTTCGGAATCGAGCATTAAAAAACCAAAATTTTAACCCCCCAATTTGATGGTTTCCCGTTTCTCAAAGTACGTCGAACCCGAAAATGGAATAAGAAACATTCCTTTCCGAACTTTTCTTGGTTGTTGAAATTTGGTCATCATCATCATGGCAACAGCTGATAACACCATTTCCACTTTTCCCCGTCAATTCTCAACGTCTAAACATGTTATTTTGCTCATGAGACTCTCCGAGTTTTGAATAAAGCTCCTGAGATTCTCTGAATTTTGAAAAAAGGGAATCTAAGAAACTGCGGAATACGTATTTACGTTCCGATTAAGAACACCGAAGCTGTCCGACATGAGCTGAAATGATTCAAGTTCTTCGGACGTCGATCCTAACAGAAGTACTCGTCGTAGACACAGTAGAGTATTAACCTTTAGCGATAGTGATTAGACTACTTCTTCTCAAAACACTGGTAGACGAATCCGAGGGAAGTATGAGACTGTTTCTTTTGAAAAGCGTAAGTTGTTCATAAACCTATATGAAGAAAGCTTTTCCGTGAAGGACGCGGCATCAAAATCTGGTATAAAATTGAATGCTGGGAAAACCATTATTAGGAATATTACCATACCTTCCGGAGGAGTCCGTCGTCACTAGCTGGTTGAGTACTGGAGGCGAGCGCTTTCGATGTAAGGGCATCATCATCAGGCCGTCGAGAGCAGTCAGTTCGTCAGTTGGTCCCTATTTATGTGCAGGGGGAAGTGAGAGATGTCTAGGAGAACAAAGGAAGTGAAAGGTGTCATGTCTTGTGGGAAGAGCTTAAAACTAAACCATGTTTCAATTGGTACCTTAGCTACAAACAGCTATAGGGGTCATAACATCTGGCGTAACTTAAGGACTAACTTATTTCTATGGTAAGCTATAATCTACTAGCTAAACCTGCTAACTTATTTCTGTGGTAAACTCTAACATCCTATCAGTGTATTGTAATATGACAGTTATGATTATAATAATTCCTAGTAGGTACTGAATTATGAGTTAGGGCAGAATCAGGAGTTCCTGGCTCGTTTTGTTTTTTGTGTGGTGGTGTCTTGTGTGTGTCGTTTACGTTTGTAAGGAGGCGAGCGCGTTCTATTTAAGGCCATCATCATCAGGCCGTCGAGAGACTACTGGTCCTTACATCGAAAGCGCTCGCCTCCAGTACTCAACCAGCTAGGGACGATGGACTCCCCCGGAAGGTATGGTAGTATTACTTCGTTGACTAGCGGAAATAACCCTTTATACTTGATACCATTATTAGGAAGTTTAAGCGGGATCAGTGTGAAGTGCGAAGACCCGAACGGCGTGGACACCGCCCAAAAAAATTGTTGCCAGATGTGCTAAAGAGAGTTGAGCACATGGTTGAATCCGAACCACCTATCACTCTTGAGAAACTTCTGGAGCATAGCACAGTGAAGTGAGACAAGTATAAGAACTGTACTACGCCTCAGTCTGAAGATTACGATTAAAAAATCGTCTGTAGAGCTGGTCGAATGAACAGTGAGTCAACGTTACAGCTAAGAAAGCTATGGCTTCAATTAATCTGTTCCTGAGAATTGTGAAAAATCAATTTTTATAGATGAATCGGGGTTTAATCTCCATATGAGACGATCTCAAGCACGTTCAAGAGCTGGAACAAGGGCAGTAGTCACTGTTGCGACAGTCAGAGGACGCAACACCTCATGAATAGTTGCACTGAACAGTCAAGGAATCGTTTATTTCAAAATCATTTCCGCTGGGACTACTAATGCAGCTCTCGTGATTTTTTGAGAGAAGTAAACTCGAAACTTCAAGACTGTATGCCAGGAGCGTAATGCGTTTGGGGAAAAGTGAAAGGGAGAGGGCCGGCGGAGGCATTGCGTTTGGGGACAAAGGGAAGTGCATTTGGGGAAACAATTTTTAAGACCACAGACAAACTCAAGTTGCTTACACCATCAAAACACGTTTTAGTAGACGGCACATTTTCGTACGTTCCACATTTTGACATTTTATGTCTTTACTTTGCTACATAAACTCGAAAATGAAACGCGGGACATGCAACGGAGACATGCAACGGAAACAACGTCACGAAAATATTTCTGATGATTTTCGCTTACAACCGATTCGTTGCTACGGAACTTTATCTTCGCCAGTTATCATCGTACAAAAATCGTTCACCACTCGTTGGATAGCTCTCGATTTACCTAACCATACTACGTTAACCACTGCGGACTGCGTCGCCAACAAGCTGCGGTATGAGCGTGATTGTTTAAATGAATGTTTACGTACATAATACAGTGGAGTCCGGCTAATCCGAACTAATTGGGACTGAAGGCTGTTCGGACTAGGTGATAGTTCTGCGACAATTAAGTACGAAGTACTTGTTTTTAAATTGAAACGTGATTCTTTGTCATTTGTGACCGCCCAAGGACAGAGTTTACCATTCGTTGGAAATCTTGACCAAAACAATTAAGTACGAAGTACTTGGTGTGGGTGCGGGAGGGGGTGCTAAGACATAAAATGTCCCTCGTGGTTGCGTACTTGTACGGAAGCTGTACCCACCGTTTGTGTTTCAAGGGATAAGAAATACGTTATCGCCGGGAAGGTAAAAGCCTCCAATAAAAGGGTTTAACGTAGCAGGTGTTTTTCATGCTCGATTCCCATGGTTCATTATTGAAAATAATAAACCAAAATGGACCATTATAGGTAGTTTTCTAATCTGAACAAACGTTAGGTACGCTTCACGAATAACAGCAAATGATTTATAGAATAAAAATTATATATACAAATAATAATTATAGAATTCTTCATTCTGCCGCACATTTATGAAATGTGATTGCACGGCTGGATCTAGTTCTCGATTTAGGGCTCTCTTGTGGGAAGCACAAAGGTAGGTATTGAGTTCAAAAAACAGTGATCATCTATACTGGTAAATAATAAACCGTTTTATAATAATTTGTTTACACACATTTTCACTCATAACACCCCTGGGTATATTCCGATCGGGCTGAAAAGTTTCGGGACACAACTAGGGCCCAAATGGAGCATGTGTGCGAAAGAACGAATTTTTTAGACCGAAAATGAAGCCTGTAGACGTGATATGGCGGACGTTTTCCCTCAAATGTACACTGTGCATGCAAGTATCAACGGCTTCAATATCCCTGTTGTTTAAGGCACTCGTGGCTAGCCGCATGGTCGCATTAGACAAATGCCCTGGCATAAGGCAGATCGGTGTGGGGGAATGTCTGCGACGAGTCCTTGGTAAATGTATGGCTGAAGTAACTGGAGAGGATGTCACGGTGGCATGTGGGGAACGGCAACTCTGTGGTGGCCTGGCGGCAGGTATAGAGGGCGCCATCCATGCCATGAATGCACTATTTGAAGAAAAGTCGGAACCTTACGCACAATGGGGTCTTCTTTTAGTAGATGCTAGGAATGCCTTTAATGCGATGAACAGAGTGGCGGCATTGTGGCAGGCTCGAAACCGATGGCCGCGCTGTGCTCGATTTCTGTACAACACATACAGGGGACACGCAGAGCTAGTGTTCCGAGGTAGTACGGAGAAGCTGCACAGCATGGAGGGGGTCACTCAAGGAGACCCTCTGGCCATGCTACTCTATGGGCTGTCTACATTGCCGCTGATTGACCAATTGCAGCAACCAGAAGTGACCCAGTGCTGGTATGCAGACGACTCCTCGGCCCAAGGCCAGTTTGCTGATTTGAAACACTGGTGGGACAAGCTGAAGCGATTGGGACCTGACTACAGCCATTTTCCTCAAGGGCAGAAATCATACCTCGTGGTGCACCCTGATGATATCGAGGCGGCAAATTCAATTTTCCGTGATTCAGGCATACAAGTTGTCACAGGAAGATGCTTCTTGGGGGGATATGTTGGGCAAGAAACCGAAAAACAGGCGTACCTGAACAGTAAAGCTGAACACTGGGTTAAGTCAGTGGAAAAGCTGTCCTCAGCGGGAAAGACACAACCTCAATCGGCTTACGCAGCGTTCGTGAAGTCCATGCAGTTCCGATGGCAGTTTGCTCAGAGGGTAGCCTTGGGAAATGAGGATACATACAAGGAATTGAAGCGGTCAATCTGGTCTGAGTTTATTCCAGCCCTCTTGAAAGGAACTGTGGACGAAGAGGAATGTAGATTGTTTTCTCTCCCTGTCAAGAAAGGTGGCCTAGCATTGCACGATCCCATTGTGACAGCTACACCATTCTATGAGGCATCGAAGAAAGGAGCATTAGAGCTGGCAGATGCAATTCGCGGAGGCAGACAGCTAGCCCTAGGTGACCATTTGGCAACTCTGAATGCAGCAAAAAAGGAGGCAGGGGAGAAGAAGGATGCAGAGGAAGATGTTCTTCTCCAAACAATTCTTGAGGGGTTCTCTGCACCTAGAAGGAGGACTGTTGAGCGGGCAGTTTGTAAGGTGTCGCGGAATAAGTCCTCGGGGTGGCTCTCAGTTCTCCCCATCCACCGACAGTACTTCGACTTGTCTCCCACCCAATTCCGTGATGCTCTGGCAGTGCGGTACAGACGTGAGCCAGTAGAGATGCCAACAACTTGCGATGGATGTGGGAGTACCTTCTCGATGGAGCACGCCTTGAGCTGCAAGACAGGCGGGTTAATATCCAGGCGTCACAATGAAATACGAGATGTGATGGGAGACCTACTGGAGAGCGCTTGGGGAAACTGTACACGGGAGCCAATGATTACAGAGACATCAGAACATGGCCCTGGTCCACGAGGTGATTTGGCCTGCCGCGGGGTGTGGGAGCCTCAGAGGGAGGCATTGTTTGATATCCGTGTCATGGACACTGATGCTCCCTCTTATGCCTCACGCACCTTCGCAGCAGTACTCATCTCTGCGGAGGAAGAGAAAAAGAGAAAGTATGTTCAGGCCTGTGAGCAACGCCACGCATCCTTCACACCTGTTGTCACCCCAGATGTCGGCCCTAATAAAAGTTCTCTCGGAACGCTTGGCGGACAAGTGGTCTCGCCCGCAAAGCGTCGTGCGCGCTTGGGTGCGCGTCAGAGTTGCGTTCGCCATCCTCCGAGCCTCCAGCCTATGCATGCATGGGGCAAGAAAAAAGTGGAGAAGTGCAGACGAGCTTCTAGGCGGAGCAGACAGAGAGAGCGGGCGGCTCTGAGGGTTTAATATATGCATCATACATATTATGCTCTCATCACGAATCATCGTCACCTCAGTGGGCCCACTTACCAGGATTGAGCTGCGGGTTGTTAATCCCTCTGATTATTATGATTAACTATAAGGGCTCGGCAGGATATGACCAATAAAATCTGGAAATATGACCAATACATGCCCCAAATATGACCGTAATATGACCCCGAAATATGACGCTAAAATATGCCCGGAAAAGTAAAAGAATGATAGAATTATTGTTTCCTGCACAGGTATGTACCTACGTAAAAAAAGAAAGAAATGGATGTAAATAAATGAAATCATTCAAAATTACTGCAACAATTTTTATTTACTCAAATTCCATATTTACAAATCACCTTTTTTTTCAATCATCAAACCCGTTAGCTTGTACAATCAAATGTTTCTCCAAGTTTTCGGTTTTAAAGGAATGCCTGAGGTCTGTTAACAATTGCTTCATTCGAGAAAATGAACGCTCTACGTCTACCGACACCAGAGGTAAATACTTGAAATTTGACAGCTCGTTCGCAGTGTAGGAGAGTGAAGTTTCCGGTGTCTCGCCTTTCAAGCTCTTGCTGATGTCGATGATGGTTTTCCAAGCAGGGTTTCGGTTTAATACATATTCCAGTTTCTTTCTCACTGATGTACCAATGCTGCCAGGCCAGGATGTTGCTGTATCTTGAAATTTCTTCATTTCGTCCACAACTTGAATCAGCTCCTTCTCCGAATACTCGAGTTTTGAAATCAACTGAGGGATGGAATCCATGTACGCCTTGATGAATGTCAGCTGCGCTTTTGTTTCTGTACTGGCCAAGCTTTCTTTCGCTTTAGCTATGTACTGGCTGTCACTTTCATCAAACATATTGACCACTTCTTCAAATGCCTCCAGATTGTCGGCGTAATACAAGGCGGCTAACACCCAGGTTCCCCACCTCGTCAAAATCGGTTCGGGGGGGGGGGGGGGCAGAGCGAGCTCTGGATGTTTCTCTCTGAATGCTCGGGTTCGGCTTGGGGGCCTTGACGAAGATTTTTTTGCCTGATGAAATGAGTTTGTTGACTCTCGGGCACTGCTCTCTCAGTGCTTCAGCCACTCTATGGACAGCATGAGCCAAACAGGTCACATGTATCATTTTTGGGTACAGCTCTTTCAAAGTTTTCCCTGCCTTCACCATGTAAGGCGCTGCATCTCTAACAAGAGCCAAAACCTTGTTTTCGTCGATTTCTTCTGCATTCGGCCACAGCAAGTACAGTGCTCTTTGAACGGTGCGCACAACTGTGCTGTGGTTGGTTTCCTCCAACTCCTTACAGACGATCAAGCGGCCCCTACCAGGCTCGCTGGAGCTTAACTTTCCGACGATGACGTTCGCTATATACCGACCACAGCTGTCTGTTGTTTCGTCTACAGATATCCATATGGGGTTGTTACCGATTTCACATCTAATGCGCTGAATAACCTTCTCATATTCTGCCATAACAAATTTCTTCCGTAACGTCCATTCGTGGGGTAAATCTTTACCACAATAATCGTGGAAAAGCTTCCTTATCGATTCATGTTCCAATTTGTACAGTGGTATGTTGGCTTTCAGGAATGCCTGGCATACACGACTGTGGAATTCGTCCTGCTCGTTAGATTTGGACACCACGGGCACAATCAAGGCTTGTTTCTTATCGTTTTCTACTAGTTTCTTTTTCTCGTTGTTCTTCTCCATGTTTTTCCTATGCATGGCGGTTGCTTTGTGTTGTTCACACTGGAACATCTTCTTTACTGGTATCTGAAACAAGATGGGAATATTCGTCAGTTAGGAAACTCTTAATGTTGAAGGAAATCACCTAAATCCATAAGTACCAAGCTAAAATTTAGTGAGGTAAGTACATGGATGTGAACGATTTTCACGAATAAACTGGTCCGATAGTTTCAGAGAAATATTGAGTTGTTGACAGTTCAAAATATATATCTTTCTTTTAGCGAAATTCCGAAGGTGAAACCACTCGTTGTCTACGCATGGAAATTTCTATGGGTCAAGCATTTCTACAAAGTGGGGGTTTTTCGAGTTTTTTCAAATTTTGAAAGAGTGGCGTGTGCGGTATTGTTTTCCAAGTAATTTTTTACGCTGAATCAATTGGAACGGGTGTCCCACGTTCGGCAGATAGCATAATAGAATAATAGTAAAGAAGAAGCCGTCCAAAATTTCATTTTTTTCCTCGTGGTTCTTAGATATTAAGGAATGTATACACGTCGGATTTACGCGTCTCCACTCTGGGCGGTAAGGCAATGAGGAGCCATGAGTGAAATGGTGAGACCGAATTCAGCCCTGGAGGACAGCTGATCACGTCCGCGACGACTAAACGCAGTCGGACGAAAATTCAGGCTGAAATGCCTGCTTACATTGCTTTGCTGTACTTTTACACGTGGGATTTCAACGCACCCCGACTATGATTTTCAACCAGATAAATACTACGAGTATAAACCAGGTAAATATAAACTCGACTTTGCCGCGTTTTTTCCTTGACTGTACTTATTTCACAACCAAAATAAAGGCCTGGAGCCCGAAAGTATCAAACTCGAAATCTACTGATTGACTCAATGTAGGTAGGTATGATAAACGCCTCATTGATGTTCTAAAACATGTGGGCAAAAATGAATGGAGAAGTTTGAACACTCACCTGTTTTTCACATAACTTGCAGAAGAGGATTTTCCCGTCAGTGGAAAAAGCTTTAGGATCGGTCGCAACACATCTCCTGAGAACGGCACCGTGACAGTTCTTCACTTTGGGCATTTTCCGTCCGTCTTCAAACTCGCACTTTTATGTTTTCACACTGTTAACGTCACAATGCCAAAAATCGGTATGAAGAAGGTCACTGGAGCTGTAGGCAGTCAACCATCCCCACCCTCCAAATTCCCACCTTCATCTCTTCACCTTCACCTTAGTCCAGGTAAGTTGATGCCCACTAATAAGGCGTCACTTATCGACCGTGAGGCCAACGATCTGCTATCGAATGACTACCTGAGGGATTAGAAAGGAGGATGTTCCCTTCCAGACTTCTTGGGAATCAGCCCTGGGGACAAGACCACCCTCAGCTTATTGAAGGGAGCTGAATAAAAATAGTTGCAATAATCATCGACCGTTCACAAACAGGTTGAAATTCAGAATCACCACAAAATATTGGAAATTTCGAACTTCGACCAAAAATATGACCGTATTCCAAAAACTGGCAAAATATGCAAATATATGCCCGAAAAACTCGAGTTTGGATCATCAGATTCGCCCAATTCTGGTATAATTGGGCTTCTTACAACGTGGCCATATCACAGACAAAATATGCCTATATGCCGTTTGCCGAGCCCTAACTATAACCTATGTATCGATTCATAATATTGTCCAAATTAAGAAATAAAGGGTTGGAAATGCCAGAGGTAGTTAACGTTGACTTTGAAAAAGGTGCTCATGTCTTAGTCAAAGAAGCATTATTTCCTACCTGTCGTCTACAGGGCTGCATGTTTCACCTTTTTCCCAGGCATGATGGAGACGTATTCTTGACGAAAAAGCTTTGCGGAAGCACTACAATAAGAAAAGTGACGCTGGATTGTGGATGAAAGTTTTTCACGCTTCCTTTTCTCTTTCCAGAAAAAGTGTACAATGCGTTCCTCAGCCTGATGTATGCAGCACTTCAGTGGGCGACTCATTTGCTTACTATGTGCACACGACATATATTGAGGATGACTCGATGTTTCCCCCTCTACTTTGGGCGTGCCCACCGACCGAAGACGCGATACGAACAACAAATGCTGCAGAAAGCTTCCATGCAGATTTTAACCGTCAACTTTATTCACAACACCCAAGCATTCATGTCGTTTATTGACGTCTTGAAGGAAATTCAAACATAATCGTCCTTCAAGATTATCAGTGTGAATAAGGGAATGCACAATAAGCCAAGGGCGGAGCAGGAGCACTACATGGAAATTCTTCTCTGAGCTTGGGAGAAGTACCAAACTGATAAAGACGTTTGCAAATACTTGAATACAGTGAGTAACCGCTTCCAGTTCAACGAAATCGAAAGAAGCTGTGATGAAGAAGATGCCTAACTTCAGTAACGAGCCATTGAATCCAACACACTCAAATCTAGAGTTAGACCAACACGTTGTACAGGTACGCTTTTCATGAATAAATGCACGATTTCTTCTTTCCCCAAACGCATTGATCCTTGGCAAACGCCTTTCCCCAAACGCATTGCTCCCCCCCCCCCCCCCTCCCACCCCAACATTGTAATGTAATGTAATTTTCCCCAGACGCAACGCGCCCTTGCACAGTCCCGGGAAGTGAAGGATACACTTTGTGGGATGACCTGCTGTAACTGGTGTTCCCCTGCCTTGAATGGCAGGGCTGGTGTTCTGCCTAGAATAATTCTCGCGTGATTCTTTTATTATGGAAAAAGCTTTTACCACAGGGTTTAACATAGGAGAAAGGGAGCAAGAATTTTTTAGTCATGTCTGTTGAACTTATGAGGCGATCGACTGGAGCTGATCTGTGTATCTGTGCCCTGTCCATGATCAGCAAAGCATCTGGCATAGGGCGCGTTGCGTTTGAGGAAAATTACCGAAAACGCAAGGTTTTTTGGGGGGGGGGGGGGGTGCGTTTGGGGAAAGGCGTTTGTCAAGGATCAATGCGTTTGGGGAAAGAAGAAATCGTGCATTTATTCATGAAAAGCGTAGGTACCTGTACAACGTGTTGGTCTAACTCTAGATTTGAGTGTGTTGGATTCAATGGCTCGTTACTGAAGTTAGGCATCTTCTTCATCACAGCTTCTTTCGATTTCGTTGAACTGGAAGCGGTTACTAACTGTATTCAAGTATTTGCAAACGTCTTTATCAGTTTGGTACTTCTCCCAAGCTCAGAGAAGAATTTTCATGTAGTGCTCCTGCTCCGCCCTTGGCTTATTGTGCATTCCCTTATTCACACTGATAATCTTGAAGGACGATTCTGTTTGAATTTCCTTAGGACGTCAATAACGACATGAATGCTTGGGTGTTGTGAATAAAATTGACGGTTAAAATCTGCATGGAAGCTTTCTGCAGCATTTGTTGTTCGCATCGCGTCTTCGGTCGGTGGACACGCCCAAAGTAGAGGGGGAAACATCGAGTCATCCTCAATATATGTCGTGTGCACATAGTAAGCAAATGAGGTGCCCACTGAAGGTTGTATACATCAGGCTGAGGAACGCATTGTACACTTTTTCTGGAAAGAGAAAAGGAAGCGTGAAAAACTTTCATCCACAATCCAGCGTCACTTTTCTTATTGTAGTGCTTCCGCAAAGATTTTCGTGACGAATACGTCTCCATCATGCCTGGGAAAAAGGTGAAACATGCAGCCCTGCAGACGACAGGTAGGAAATGCTTCTTTGACATGAGCACCTTTTTCGAAGTCAACGTTAACTACCTCTGGCATTAATTCATTTTTAATCAAGGACCGGCATAATTCTTTTACGTGATTCCGGAATCGCAAGTACATTTCTTAGTTTTTCCCTTCAAAAACCCTTAAACAACAGGGATATTGAAGCCGTTGATACTTGCATGCACAGTGTACATTTGAGGGAGAAAATGTGGAACGTACGAAAATGTGCCGTCTACTAGGTAAAACGTGTTTTGATGGTGTAAGCAACTTGAGTTTGTCTGGTCGTAAAAATTGTTTCCCCAAACGCACTGTGCCCTCTGTCCCCAAACGCATTGCCTCCGCCGGCCCTCTCTCCCTTTCAGTTTTCCCCAACAAACGCATTACGCTCCTGTGCAAATTACGTATTGGACATGATCGTTTCGATTGCTTCCAACCACTGCTCTTGAACGACCTCTCCATTAAGTGTTGGCTTATTTACTAACTAGTAGGTATTGTTGTTTCGTTAACCGCGTATAACTCGCAGGGTAAGTTTTAAAAAGTTCAGTTTCATTACTGTGAATTTAAATTTATTGCTTCCGAGTCTGCGAAGCAGCGGAAGCCTTGTGTTCACTTTCGTGAGCCAAAAAATTTTTGTCTTCAGAAATCAAAATTTCCACTTGCATTTTGCGTTTCAAAGCCTACTGAACAAATTTGGTTCCGTGTCTGTCGGTCTGTGAGTGAGTCTGTGAGTCTGTCCGCATTTCCTTGTTACAGCCATAACTTCCACGATTTTGAATTGATTCAGCTCAAATTTTGAGGGATGGTGCGGATAAGGCCCCTTGAGGTCCCATACAAATTTCAACATGATTGATCCAGCGGTACGCCCTGCGCATGCGCTAACGTTAAATTCAACAAACACGCATAACTTTCACAATTTTGATTCAATTTCGCTCAAATTTTCAAGGGTTGTTTGGACAAGGCCTAGTGAGTTCCAGTATGAATTTCAGCATGATCGGACCCTCGGTGCGCTCTGCGCATGCGCTGGCGTGAAATAGATTCAATTTCCTTGTTACAGCCGTAGTAACCAAAGATTTCACCCAATTTCAATGTAATTCTCAGGGATTAAGCGGGTAGGGCCCATTGAGGTCCCATATAAATTTCAACATGATAGAGCCAGCGGTTCGCCCTGCGCATGCGCTCTGTCTGTCTGTCTGTCCTTCTATGCACGGCCAAACGGCTCGACGGATATCGACCAAATTTGGCACGAATATCCAGTAGGCTCCCAAGTTGTGCAACGTCGCATTTTCAATTCCCTGACCATAGCGGAACTATGGTCGACCATGGTCAACTCCTGAATGGCTTGACGGATATCGACCAAATTTGGCACGAATATCCAGTAGGCTCCCAAGTTGTGCAACGTCGCATTTTTAATTCCCTGACCGTAGTGGAACTATTGGTCGACCATGGTCAACTCCTGAATGGCTTGATGGATATCGAACAAATTTGGCACGAATATCCAGTAGGCTCCCAAGTTGTGCAACGTCGCATTTTTAATTCCCTGACCATAGCGGAACTATGGTCGACCATGGTCAACTTCGTTAATTGAAATGGTAACCCCTATTTTTTATCGCGTATTCGTAATCTACGTGAAATTCTATCTACGATCGACCCTTCGGACTACCCCCGCGGTCGACCATAGCGCATCCATGGGCCCCTCCATGGTCGAATCCCGAATTGCTCAACGGATATCGACCAAATTTGGCACGAATATCCAGTAGGCTCCCAAGTTGTGCAACGTCGCATTTTTAATTCCCTGACCATAGCGGAACTATGGTCGACCATGGTCAACTTCGTTAATTGAAATGGTAACCCCTATTTTTTATCGCGTATTCGTAATCTACGTGAAATTCTATCTACGATCGACCCTTCGGACTACCCCCGCGGTCGACCATAGCGCATCCATGGGCCCCTCCATGGTCGAATCCCGAATTGCTCAACGGATATCGACCAAATTTGGCACGAATATCCAGTAGGCTCCCAAGTTGTGCAACGTCGCATTTTTAATTCCCTGACCATAGCGGAACTATGGTCGACCATGGTCAACTCCTGAATGGCTTGACGGATATCGACCAAATTTGGCACGAGTATCCAGTAGGCTCCCAAGTTGTGCAACGTCGCATTTTTAATTCCCTGACCATAGCGGAACTATGGTCGACCATGGTCAACTTCGTTAATTGAAATGGTAACCCCTATTTTTTATCGCGTATTCATAATCTACGTGAAATTCTATCTACGATCGACCCTTCGGACTACCCCCGCGGTCGACCTTAGCGCATCCATGGGCCCCTCCATGGTCGAATCCCGAATTGCTCAACGGATATCGACCAAATTTGGCACCAATATCCGGTAGCCTCCCAAGTTGAACGTAGGCGCATTTTTAATTCCCTGACCATAGCGGAAATATGGTCGACCATGGTCAACTCCTGAATGGCTTGACGGATTTTGATAAAATTGGGCACAAATACCCGGTAGGCTATGGGATTTTTCCGTCGTTTGTTGGTTTCACGATACTGCGTACAGCGAATCTCGGATAGCGAGTGAAGCGAGCGGTCAGGCTAGTTATGTATAATGAACGTAATGTATTATGGAAGTCATGTTATGTATAATATGTATATTTCATGTAATGTTATGTAATGTTATGTTATGTAATGTAATGTTATGTAATATGTATATTTAACGTTATGTAATTTTATGTAATGTAATGTAATGTTATGTTATTTTGCTTCCGAGTCTGTTCTATTTTATAATAGTCACTCTGATTGTGACGAGGAAGCTCCTGTGCCATCACCTTGGCAGTGTATTTTTCTTGTGTTCGTTCCATGTTCCTGTTTGTATTCGCTCCATGTCTCGTATTGTGTTCATTTCATGACTTATAAGTTTTTTTGTGTTCTTCGATGACTTGCTTACAATAAATTTTGTTGAACATTCTGTGTATAAAATATATAAACAGACAGTTTTACCCAAGGTTTAATTCATTTTCCGTATAGTTTAATTCAAATTGCGAAAGGTTTAATTCAACTTGCGGAAAGTTTAATGCAATAGTTTAATTCAATTTGCGTAAAGTTTAATTAATTTGGCGAAAGGTTTAATTCAAAGAGCGAATGCTATATATGAGCATGTTGTCGATACGGGCGAGCTGTGCCATTGAACGTTCCCGACTTTTTTTTTTAAACAAATTTACGTTTTGTTTGAATTTTACGGAAAAGGCTCTAATGAGAATAGCAAAAATGGAAATTGAATTCCCCACCACACACTCATAGGTACCGCAGTCTCTGGCATTGTCGCAATACCGTCTGATCATCAGACCTCCATGTTTTTCGGCATAGTTTGGACGCCCCTTAAAGGGTAGCGTCCTATTTCAACACAAGTGTTTTTTTTAAACCTGTTTTGTATTCTCATTTCAACGATGATATTTTTATTTCAGGCCAGAAGCTGACCCGAACAACGTCTTATTGTTCACAATATTCAATCCAGTTTATCCTATTACTGTGGTAAGTGAATTATTTGATTTTCAGTTTGAATGAACGAGTTAGTTTGACTTTGTGTTATGGTCTATTTACCATAACGTTGCCAGGTAATCACTGCACTGTTCGTATGATCGTGCGAAATGCAAAAGCGAACTAAGATTTTTTTCGGATGTTCGGGCTAAATTTGGTTCGAAGACTCAGAGTAATTTAAATGGTTTCTTTTTTGGGTAGAAGGCCTAGAATTTTGAGTGGTTCATTTCTTTCGCCTTCTAGATAACTCAAAATGACATGGATCCAATTGTGAATTGGTCTTTAAAAACGTTTGAGCTCCGACTATCTCTGATATGAAGTAAGGTAGTCATTCAAATAGGAGAGTCTGGCCAGAGCCCACTCTGGCCGAGGGGGTTTGGCCGTTTCCGCGTGGAAGTTAGGATCCATCCTTTCATCCAACCATCGTTCCCGCCTTCCGCGATCGGGCGTATCCTTATCACTTTATTATCAGTAGGTACCTAATTATATAATTAATAATATAACGCTGGTTAATGGGAGTTTGAAGGACGATTGAGAACCAGGTGTTTTTGAAACCATTGAGAGACACAAGCTTCCAGCTGCCCTCAGACAGTCATCTTCAGGTGTACCAGAATTAAGATAAGTTTCTTACCAGGAACAACTGAGGGCAGTTGAAAGCTTGTGTCTCTCAATAAATAACGGTTTCAAAACCACCTGGATCTCAGTCGTCCTTCAAACTCCCACTAGAATTATATTATTGATAACTCTGTGATATTGGCGTGATATTCTGTTTATTTACAATAATTTTGACTAGTTTCACTATATCAAACTATATTCAATTTATTCCTTTAGTTTAGAATCGAGCATGACAAAAGAACATTTTAACGCCCCCTCAAATTTGATGGTTTCCGTTTCAAGGGACGTAGACTCCGAAAATGAATAAACGAATTTCTATCCGTCCGCCGTACTTCGCACTTTCCTTAGTTACCATGAACCAAAATGAATGCTAAATTTTATAAAATAGTATAAGAATATTTGTTTAGTATTAAGATTATAGCATGATTCGAAGTCAATGCATGAAGAATTTCTGGACAAAACAGTTGTGATAGGTTGATTACATGTGATATTGTCATGCTATAATAATTTATAATAATATTCTGTGATAGTTATTATAATAGTCAAAAGTTCTATAGGTACTTACCTAATTTCTCAAGAATAGCTGTGAATTGTAATCTCGTAAATGAATAAAATTCATTTAAAGATTCATTAAAAGGTTGATTACATGTAATATTGTCGTGATATACCTATATAATAATGTAAAAATTAAGTCGTTGCCTTGGGTAATTTTCCTCTCGATTTTTTTTCACGTTCAGTATTATAACACTAATCTAAGTACCTAGTTATAACCTAAAAGAGACTAAATTGTACTAAGTATTGTGATTTGATAAGCTTTCTCTAGAATAAAATTTTTAAGAGCGTGGGTAATACTGTGGCTAGTGTATAGTTTTGTCATCGTTAATTTCTCCAAGGAAAATACCTATATATTTTGTGATAATTATGGGATCTCGTAAATGAATAAAATACATTATTTTGCTTATGGTACCATTATTTTCAGGTCGTTGCCCTCCCAAATTGTTGTGTGGGCAAAATGGCTTTTTAAAAATATGCCATTTCCTTGCAAATTTAGTCGCCGCTAAGGTTATGGCCCCTAAATTTTGGTCACCTATCTGGCAACGATTATTATTTGTGCAGCGAAAAGTTGGGGCTAAACAGCTTGGTTTATTAGGCAGGCCCTAATCTGTCAAGAAAATCGTGGTTTCGAAGCTCTAACGCAACAAAAACTGATCTTTCGAAAGGGGACAAAAAACTTTCATCTTACCTAGCCAAACCAACGTTTCGAAGTACGGGGTCGTTACCACTAAGCTACCAATCTATCTCAATGATTATTGATTTCTGTAAATAGTAGTAGCAGGCAGTGCCTACAGGCGGAAATGGCCGAACCCCCTCGGCCGGAGAGGGCTGTGGCCAGACTCTCCTCATTCAAGTCACCTCTGTCCCTCAAACATTCTCGGATCGTCGGATTTTTTTTTCCCCCAAGTCAAGCTTGTTTGAGATTATAATTGCGTTTTAAATACTAATTTTTCAGTCCTGGGTATTGTCATGACCATGCCTCTCGTGCTGTCTATCTTAGTAACTAATTCACGATGGATGTCGGACGGGTGACGGTGTTTATTGCGAGAGGAGTTTTAATGGAAAAGTTGTTCTTTACTCGCGGGATACTAATCGTTAGACCTCAACCCCCTCGCTAGCCCGCGCCACTCACAGGTTTCATTTCACTATGATCTGAAATGTCACCTCCCTATTGTTCACACATAATTTGATTCCTCTGGTCTAATTGATTTTATACTTGGCTCAAGGAATTAGATCATGTTTCCCGTTCAGTCGTTAGTTCCGTTTATGATCTACTCAGGTTTCAATCTTTACACGAATGTGTCTTAAGATGATGAAGTGGCAAGTGAGAATAATGAAACGCCTAATAACTCTCGCCTAATCTAAAATTAAAGTTATGTACCTACCTCCGAACAGGAGATGCTTTGGATACAAGGGCTTCAACTTCATTCTTGTTTCCACTTAGTCTAGTGACAACAAATGAGACTGCGAAAACTGATATACCTATAAATATGTTTTACGCCAAAATACTGTACCTACCTACTGCCAAAGTACTGAACTACAGTGCCTACTATGAGGTGGCTAGGGTTGCCAGACATACTATAGGTAGGTAGCTTTATTAAATGACCATATTACCTACTCTTCACAAAGTTATATTAGCCAAAAAATAATACTACCTATATTTTTGAGCCTAAGGATGCGTATTTTTGAATATCAGGCTCAATTTTCGTAGCAGGAGCTAGAAAATATGTCTTGGTAGTAAAGGTACCTTCCTTCGTGAATAGAATTCAGCGTTTCACTCCATCAAATTGATTATGCAAAATTTAATGGAACGTCGACCTCACAAATGGTCTGTTTTTCTTGTCCGGATTATTTGTTGACGTGAAAAGTTTTTACGCTCGCCCCTAAGAAATGGCCGAGGCTTTATGTTTAGGCTGGAACCCTCAGAAGTGACCGAGACCTTATATTATCGTTTTTACACTTTTTAGACAATTTTCATTATTTTGAGGGGGGAAAAGCGGATTCCGCCATTTTCGACCATGCTGAACACGAATCCATAGAAAAAAATGAATTTCAGCTCCTTCAGGTAGTTGAGCAGGTGCGCGTGTACGCATTTCTGTGAATCGCCATAATTTCGAGCCAGTGGTAAAAAAATTGGCTCAGATTTTGATTATAGTTCGGGGTTAAGTCCCATATAATATATGAATTTTGTCGCATTCGGATCAGTAGTAGACACTGCGCATGCACAAACGTGAGCAACGTCGAACTCACAACCCAGTGGTGTATATTGGCTCAAATTTTGATGGTATTTAAGGGTTAGGTCCGAATTTGTCCCAAATGCATTTCCTCGCATTCATATCAGTGGTATAGCAGTAGTGTCCGCATGCGCAAATATGAAACCGTTGAACCGCCTTATATAACCCACTACCTTGCGGTCCACACAAACCAGTTTTATGTAATTCTGGTCCAGTACACTCCGGTTCCATATGTTTAGATCATTATTCAAACCTTGTTACTACGGGGAATGTCGCTTCTTAATTTCCCGATAGCTGGATTGTTAATTGAAAAATACTCTGTTTCGTTCTATCCTAAAAATGTCTTACAAAATACTACCTATTATCAACACGGACATCTAATTCCACCCATAATACCAATGCCGAGCCATGTAATCCATTATCCATGGATTACTCCTAAGTTTCTTTTACTGTTCTACTGTGCTACAGATTCCCCCCCCCCCCCCCCCCGGCCAATTCATTGAAAATCACAATCAAACTTTTTCATGTTATTCAAAGATATTCAACTACGTTTTTTTCCACAGCTTAGTTATTTCATCTCTTGTATCTTTAAGATCAGGATATATAGCTGCCATTAATGATAGTGTCCATTCGACTAAGACGCATTGTAGTTTATTGGGCGTTCAGTTTAGGTTATATAGGTACTTTCTATCAGTTTAGTACCGGCAATACTACAGAAACAACCATACGGCCGTGTTAGATTCATGTATTTGACATAGTACTATGAAGCAACGATGTTTTCCGGGTGTTGAAGTATTTATCAGCGCTGTATTATAACCGTGACGCTCCTATGGAATCCCTGTGGTTGTAATCTTGCTTAGAGAGACGGTAGGGGTTTATAAGGGTTCACGGATAAGCACTTGTCGATTCAACTACTCTGGTAACTCGTAAATGCTATTGTCCCTATGAAATTTTCCCCTTAATAATTATCACCTACCTCGTAATTATTAATAAATAATTTGTTGCTTAGTAAATGCGACCACCAACTCCTCAATTTATTAGCATTCACTCACCATTTATAGCCAATTCACTCACAAACTTGAACAATACTACTGCGAACCTTTTTTTTCTTTCAGGTCTTGAATAAATATGTTTCTCAATATTCTCATTAAGGTTCGTTGTGGTTATTATTTGAATAAATTCTCTCGTACCTTGGCTTGAATAAATTCGTACTGAACGTATTATAAAACTACCAAATCTTGGTTCTTGGTTCAGTGTAGTGTTGTATAGATTATACTTTTTGAGCGGGTTATATTGTTGATGAGATTTGTGATGAGGGCAAGCGAGTTAGTAATATAGGTGTAGAAATGGTGGACCGGAGTGTAATGAATTGGAGAGCTCGTGTTTACCACAATAATTAGATAGTCGTTTGAAATTATTTATCGTTGTCTAGTTATGCTTAGCTATTACGGTTTTAGTTTTTTCATCACAAAACGATTGCCTATTATCCTCAGTGGTTATGACCATAATGATAATTATGATAATTATTTAGTTAGGTTCATTGCAGTTAGTAGTAGTGTTGTTTCCCTATCCAGTTTCTGATTCTCTATTCTTGATTAAGTTTATGAGTTTATATAAATGGAAGAACTTTTAAAAGTGGTATTATGTTGTATATAAGTTGCAACGAGGCTTGGAAATTAGGAAAGTAGGTAGTGGTTCAAACTCGCATAGATGGAAATGTAGATGTTCATTACGGACAATAACCGGCATGAAGCGGCATTTTATGCAAGTGGTTGGTTTTTATATTATCATCATCGGATTGTGGTATGACAAATACAGATTTTTAGTTGCCGCAATAAATTAAAACAATCATTCAATGGTCTTACCTGGATTTACGCATCATGGCCTCAGTGCTCATTCAGCTGATAGGGTCGGCTCCATGTGTCATTCACTCACACGTCCCTCCAACGCAGTATAATATCTTGTGCAGGGTTTTTCTAGATGGGTCAGGAGACAGATGATGATTGACGTTCAACAAGAATCAGTTTGAGCAGCCCTTCGTTCTCCAAAACTTGCATAAAACACACATAAACACACTTGCATGCTCAAAATATAATTTTGGTTACAATATAAAAGAAATATAGTATACCTACATATCAATGTTGGTGGTAAAGCGTTTTTTGTAGTCAAGAGGTTAATAAATCTGTTTATAAATTATCACCAACCTAATAAGCATTTATGCATTCACATTCAACATTTATTTGGTCGCTTACGCGAGGCTTGTAATTCAGTGGTACTGACGAATAGAATATTATTTCAAATCATTTTTAAATTTTAGAACAATTGATAACTCAAAAGGGCTTCAAATTATACTCTGCAACGGCAACCCCGTTTTCGTTCTCGATACAATGTTACTAGAGTAAAATGTTTTATCTGAAATAAAAAAGCATAATAAATTGTGTCGTGAGTCCCTCCAGGAATCACTCCTCTAGTAAACTCAAGTTCTCACCAACATTCAACCACAAAAGTTAGATTCCGTTAATAAACGATACGAGTGGGGAGACAAGCCATAGGACCCAGGGTACACAACCTGGAGCCCCACCATCAACCCCCAACAGGGGGTTGGAGGGAGAGGACTCACTTTCCTATAAAACCCCGGATCCTGCGACTTTAGCTTCTTTCGACACTTCCTCTAACCAGCTCTCTCTTCTCTCCTCCTACCTTGCTCTCTCTCTCTCCTCTAAAAGATTCCAGATGTCGGTGGTGATTCGCTCATAACCGCCTGGACACCTCCTCTCAAAAGATCCTCTCATAACCGCCTAGGCAAATTCACCTAAAACCTCTTCCAAAAAGATCCCAGACGTCGGTGGTGATCCGCTCATAACCGCCTGGGCAGTTTCCCTCACACCACCGTGATGCCAATTTTAAATTCATCACAAATTGTAAATCAATAAAGCAGTGGTTCATTGTGTATATTTATCCGGTAAACTTCTCTACAAATCACCTAGGAGAGAGAGAAGCGAGTAAAGGATAGGCATGTTTAAGTAGTTGTCTCCATCCGTCTTCTAATGGGGGGGGGGGGGGGGGGTCGTAATGGTAACGCATTGGCCTTCATATCTTCGTTAAAAAGTTGTTTGCCCTGTGATATCTTTTTCCGACTCGCCGCGACACCTTATGTCAAGCTTTGCCCTCAGTTCCGGGAATGACTCAAGTCTGTCTTGGTCGACTTGCCTTTTTCTTCCAAGAGTGGCGCTTTCTTGGATTCCTGTCAAAACACGTCTCATCCTCCGTTAATACCAGCATCTAGTTTCGCGTTTGCTATTTTCTAGTTTGCCTCATTTTCATGTCACCAGCCACGTCGAAAGAAAGTGGCAGTAGCCGCATCAGTCTGTGAGAACACTGAATGAGTCTTCTAATGGGTCGATATTTGGAGACCGTGAAACGTCGACAGAGTGGGCGAGAGTAAATTCTGAGGAACCTTGGCAGCATCGTATTATTCGAAAGTTGAATGATCTTATGTTTACGGGGGAATGGTATTTGCCCGATCGTTTATCACACTGTGTAGGTGTGTTTCCAAAACCGACCCTACGAACGGGTTTTTCAACTAGAAATGTTCATAGTAAGTATGCTCAGTGGAATTCGGTTTAGTTTGGTCGTCACAACAATGCTATGGAGTGGCACCACAAAATCCTTTTTAAAAAATCAATTTTGTGTCCTAGCACTCTAAATTTCAAGGGTAATACGTTCACCAAGCTTTGCTGTGCCTATAGAATTTTTTACCACGATGGCTCGGAGCAGTGGCGTCACAAAGAACAACCAATTTTTGGTCTTGACGATTTGAAACGTGGACCACTCTGCTTTCCCGATGCGGCTGATGTGATTGAATTCAGCTGGTGGAAAATATCGATGCCGCTCAAATCTTAATGCTTTGTCTCTTATGCACCAGTTCGTAGGAAACTGGGAAATGTCCATGCTGGAGAGGTCTAAATTGACCTTTCTCGTTTTATAGCAGTTTGTCCTAGCACTCTTGAGCACGAAAATAATCTCAATTGCCAAGATTTCAACAATAACTAAAAACAGATTTTCCTTTTATTAACGATTTATTTTAAATAGGAAGATACCAATAATAACTCATTTGGCCGAGGAAACTGCTTGAAATCGCCCGCGAGTCGTAGAGGCTAGGTAGTTTTAACACCCGCGCATTCCTGGTTCACATTCGTGTCGCTGATATCTAGGGACGTGGGAGCATCCCGCTCGTCAAGAAAACCGAATAACTCGAAAACGACCAAGAACACTGTTTACACGACAGAACAAGTAAGCCCCCCCCCCTCCCCATAACACGGCTCCATGGGGGTACCCATTCTCGAGGGACCCCAGAGGACATGTACCAAATTTCAACCCTCGGGACCATCAGGTATGGAAGTTTGAAAATACGATTGATTGGTACCTAGTCAGCATTCTCGGAGCGGTGGCCCTGATACGAAATTAATTTATTCCCGACAGGAATTGTTGACCAATAGGAAAGCATGTAGGTTCTTGTAGGACATTGCTTATTGGTACCAATCTATCGGAGACCCCCCCTGACACCATACCCAAATGATATGGTGGCTTGTGAAATGATTGCCATTTCGAATATAGCAAGTTACTGCATTTCCCAATTCGCAGGTTCGTTGCTCATTCTAGAAGCCGCGCGCAGTGGAGAGAAAATAATAAAAACGGAGTTATTGAAAGGTTGTCTATTTCCACTGATACACGAAACACACCGTTATACCGGTTTCTGTGATCAAACCATCGTTAGTAAAAAAAGAGTAACTTAGTTGTCAGTGGAAATAGACACCTTTCGATCAACTCCGTTTTGGTTTATTATTCTGTGAATAATACGTACCTATGTATTTGCTCAGCAAAACATTTTTATAACACCCCTTCAAAATATTTTCTTTTTTACGTTTCAAGGTGTGTATATTCCAAAAATGCCATGTCCGTCCGCCGTATCATCTGTATCTACTTTATTTTCGGTCTAAAAAATTCGTTCTATCGCGCACAGGCTCCATTTATAAGCCTTAGGACGAGGAGACCGAATATGAACTCGATTTTGACCAAAGAGTGAAGAATGGAGGTTGTAACGAAGGTTCAGCTCCCAAAATTCATTTTTTATGAGTCAGAAACTTGGGACGTTGTCTGAAATAACGATAATAACACAAAATAATCAATTGAGACAATTATATTGCTCTATCAATTATCAACGAGAATTTGTCAACAATAGAAGCCTAATTCCTGTTTTTGGGGACCAAAATAGATGGAAACCATCAAAAATAGCTATTTCAATTATTGGTTCAGTGGAAAGCAAAAACCCGTGAAAAATCCATTGAAACAGTAATGTTTACACCAATTCATCGAATTTTATCACACACCTTTTGTGGTATGCCATCTTGCAATGTGGAATAATCAAACAAAAAATAAACCTTCAGCTTACCACTAATTTAAATTGGTGGTAAGCTGAAGGTTTATTTTTTGTTCGACTATTCCACATTGCAGTAATGTTTACAGTTCGTGCGAGAAGGAAGAAAAATTATATAATACTGAAAATGCAATCTTGCGTCATTTTTTGTGATTCTATTATGAATGAAAACAAGCGGCTTGTAGATCTTCGATTCCCGCTCATCATATTTTGTGTCAAGTGTTGTAATTTCTGGGAATGTGTAAAAGAGATAGAACTTCAGTCACTTCTTTCCTGACGCAACGTTTCACTATCTTCGTTTTCAGATTCCTTTCGACCTTTTGTAGATGTTCCATTTTTCACGAGATAGTTGACATTGTCAAATCGGAATTCTGGACATTTGGATTTTAATGATTAGATTAGTCTTTAGCTCACTCTAATGTTCAGTCTTTCTTGCCTACAAATTTCAGGCCCTGTGAACTTGTTTTTCTTATTTTTCTTGCGTTTGAGGGTGTTTTATTGCAGCACGCTACTGTTTTATAGCTCACTAATACAGAATGTGTGACAACACTTCGAGTTAATGCTCAGCTGTAGCTCTAAAACTTGGCCTTGGCTCGTTTTCCCAACAGTCAGAAAATACAGAAAAAAGAATTTGCTATAGGAATTGAATCGTTAGCTAATTTTCATCAAAGTAACTCGTAACATCCCCTTCGTTTATTAGTTGCGTATCTGATGATGAAGTAGAACAGCAGTCTTCGTATAATGACTAACTACCTACTGCATCTTAAGAGCTGTGAAGTTAACTTTTTAGTCAACTCTTGTTGTTAGTGTTTATTCCACAACGAAAATATATCTTGATAATCCATGCCGAGTGATTATTGCCCTTAGTACATTCCAGGAGTCCTGTCGAGTTACAAGAATTAGGAAGGTACCTATTTTACTATGACGTTAATATTTTTTCACGGCTCTCATATCCCTGTACATAAGATGACTTGGTATGAGAATACAGTGGCATCGCATTTGAATCAAATTGTTCTTGATATTTGAAGCGATCGATTTATTGTTTGATAGTAGGTTGTTCTACGCCATTCTGCCAACAGTTCCGATACACATTTATGCGCCATTCACGACAGTAAACGGCTGAATATTCATATAATTTACTTACATTGCGTTCTGATTGCTCGACTTGGTAGGTACCTAACCTTTCAGAACTTGGTGAAGAATCCTTGATATTGTGGATGAAATTGTTCATTTCATAATTATTTTCCGTAGTTTTCTGTAATAAAGAGAGATAATAAAGGAAAATCGCTAATATAGCTGTTGTTTTATATTCTTTATCATATACCGGGTGATACTGACGAGAGAGTTATGGGTAGTCTCTATCATTAATCTTTGGAACAAGTTTGAAAGGGTAGTGGTGATTTAATTGAAAGGCGAAACTTTCGACCTCACCCCTTGGGTGGGGGGGGGGGGGGGGGGGAATAAAGTTGCAAAGTCGACCCTGGTTGTGGAGGGAGGGCTATGGATATTGTGTAAGGGTGGGGGTTGACGTTAGAAAGTCCTGGTCCCGGGTTGTTGATGGAACTTTTGTTACTGATAGGACTCAAATCACTTTTCTGTCGCGTTCGACCCTCCACTCTCCGCCTCGTCTCTTGCTTTTCTTTTCATTCTCATTCATGTTCTGTTCTGAGCACAGTTGAGGATACTGAAGTGCCTAATTGCAAGTACAGTTACTAGAATATGAAGACACCTTTGCATAGACTGGTGGGGGGGGGGGGGATAAGCGTGGGTCGAAATTTAGCATAATTGAACTAATAATACAGTAGACCCTAAAAATACCATGTGCCAGTTTTCTGTGCCAAACTCCTTCAGGTTGAGCCAATAACGGATCTTTCATGGCCACAGCCACACACACATCCTATTACATGGTTCCCTCCTTGGTTGTTTGTGGTAAGTGAGTGGTCGACCAAAATCATTTCTTGTGAACTATCCTCCTCCAGGATCTTCATTTTTGTGTAAAGGGTCCTTCATTTTCAGCCTGAGTTCCTCCCACATATTTAATTTTGTGCTTAATTTACGTCATTAGTTGACTTATACAAATAGTACGGTAATGGAAAAATGTACCTACTTGGCTTCTATGAAAAAGTGGTACCATGGTACCATGAAAAAGAGGAAATGATGGTATACCTACGACACCTTGCGTCAAGTGATTTTTGGTCCCTTGGCAGCATACACATTATTTCCAGCCCTCGCATCCCGCTAAACTGCTCGGAATCCACTATGAAAATTTGCTTCCCCCCTCCCCCCTCGGTAACGATTCCATTAGATACTTGAAAATGACGCCCACTAATTTTTGAAATAGAGCTGAATCGGTTCATCTATCTATTTGTCCCTCTCATATTGAATGATTCTTCAACCTACGCTACAACCCGGGCTTGCAGTTCACGTTTTAGGAAATCCAAATCGCGTTCGAATATTATTTACTTGCGGTTGTGTGTAAAGAGGAGATCCATTTGCAGTGGGCGAAATTCGTTTTAGTCATCGGCTTTGAGCTCGGCATCTCTTTTGGTGATAGTGAGTCATCATGAAAATAGAGGCGTGCGCTACATAGTCGAAAAGCGCATACCTTCTACCACTGCGGGACGCCAAAATAAATCTCCGCCTCAGGCGGACATTCCTTGTCATGCTCCGATAAATCTTCATTTGGAGAACACTTTTGGCTTGTAGTGTTCTTGGTCTGTGGCTGTTGTCTATGGGGTTGGCTGAAGAGTGGAGTCGGAGTTGCGAAGGCCCTCTCCGAATGACTCACATTATTGAGTTCTATTATGACCTCTGTTGAACGTGATTAAAATCGATTTTTTTTCCTTTTCCATAAATATTCCTTTCAGTATACCGAAGGCAGTAGATTAACTCAGGTTAGCTGTAATCATTGCCGCTCTGTGGAGGAGAGTATCTGAAGATAAGGGTGTTTCAGGTGAGTTTTATTGATCAGTAGTTCAACATTTTATCACGGAACATCTTCAGCATTTACGTGAAACTATCAAACGAAAGAAAAATTGCGACATTGAAACATCCTCGATTTATAATAATACCTATATCATAAAAATTTTCATTTTCAACATAATTATTGTTTTTATTTCAAATTTTTTTGATAATTATTGTTCATTCGGATTCACTTGTTTTGATTCGGGTTGACTCAGCTGGTGTGAAGACATGGAGACCACGATTCAGATTCGCCTTGGTTCTGATTGATTCGGATTCGTTTGGTGTGAAGGGGGTCTCAGGGTTTTCAAATTTTCTAACTATCAAAATAAAAACCGTAACCGTCTATACATTGAAAATGACCTTGGAGTTGCCTTATCAACAGTCCCTCCCTCCCTAAAAACGCTGCAAACTATTACACTAAGGTTTATTATTATTTCAGTAAAACCGGATTCGAATTGAGGAAATCATGCTTGTCGCAAGGATTTGGAGACACCCAGACAGAAAATTTGTTCAAGTTACGATAACAAAAGTAGGTACCCTATCAGCAAAATCCAAAAAACGATCGTTCTTCAAATGCGGCGGTGTCTTAGAAATTTCAGCCCCCTGTTTTTCACCACTTAACACTAGAGGTCGTAACACCGCGAAAAGTAACACCGATATCGCGGGCCAACTAGACTGCAAATTCGGACCTATAAACCAAAAAAAAATCTTAATTTCTTGGTAACTAAGAAAAGTTTATGGTACGTGTTGTGATCGGCTGCTCCTCCACAACTCAATTTGTGTCTGAACATGCTGTAACCCAGAGTGGGGACCCCCCGACCCCCCTCTGGTCTTGTCAGGGGAATATAAAAGAGCCAGGCTGCCATCAATAAACAACCATTCTCTCAAATGCGATCGACTCGTCTATCCGACTCCCAATCACTACACTGGTGACATCCGACGTGTGAGCTCCACCGCCAGCGCCCGCCGTTTGATAGCGTCGCAGCCTCCGTCTCCGCTTCAACGAGCCCCACCACGCGCGGCCCCCACCGACGCCACAGCGGCGCCCCACTCCGACGCCCGCCTCGACGGCTATCGCAGCGCCTCCCGCTACTTCGCCCCACCATCACCGATCCTTATATAAGGAAACGGACGCCGGCGCCGAGCACACTTCAAGCTGACACCTCACCGGACTGGCACCGAAGAGAAAACCGAAGATGACGGAGCAGAAACCGCAAAAAACGCCCGAAGCGAGCGCTCTTTCGATTCTCAAGCTCCAGCCGTTCGACCCCGCATTCCCGCACGTCTGGTTCGCCCAACTCGAGCTCATCCTCGCACACGAAGGCCTCACGACGCCACATGCGAAATTCGCCCGAGCCTTCCTCGCCCTTGAACCTCGACAAGCGGATCTATGCGCCGACATCAACCCCTCGCACACCAGTAGTTACCAGACGCTCAAAACTCGCCTTCTAGCGACACACGCACCTTCCGATGGTTCACGGCTCACCGCCCTCCTCCAGCCGACATCCGACGACGAACTACCGTCGATCCTCGCTCGCCGACTCACCCGAGCACTTCCGGCTGACACACCCGCACCGCTCGTCCGACAGCTCTTCCTCCGCGCACTACCCGAGAGCATACGTCTACACATAGCGGCCCGTGACGAACCCGACATATTGAAACTCGCTGCGCTCGCCGATCGCCTCCTACCATTCGCCCCGCCTCCTCGGGTGGCTACCGTCTCCGAAGAGGTCGAAGTGATCAACGATAGACGACAACGGCGATCTCCGACGCAGCCGGCGACGAACACACGCCGAACAACGAACACGCTATGTTTCTACCACCGCACATGGGGCCCACGAGCACAGAAATGCCGCAGCCCCTGCACCTGGCGCCCGAAACCGACGGGAAACGACAACGCACGGCCCGACCAGCCGTAACGGCCGTGCGCAACCCACCAACATCTCGGCTCTTCATCCGCTGTAAAAAAACCTCGCTACACTTCCTCGTGGACACCGGCTCCGACGTCTCGATCGTCCCGAACACCCTGCTCAACCGAAAAACAACACGTCCAAGCGCTCTACGTGCCGCAAACGGCACCGAGATCAAGATGTACGGCACACACTCCGCATCGGTACACCTACCAGATCTCCCTCCGTACGAGTGGACCTTCACAGTCGCCGACGTATCAACCCCGATCCTCGGCTCCGACTTCTTGACGTACCACGGCCTACTCGTTGACCTACCCAACGCCCGACTCATCAACGCGGCCACGCAGCGGTACATCACCGGGACAGTAGACCTCGTACCTCCGAGCCAGTCCATCTGTACGACAACAGCGAACGAGCCCCGTTTTCAAGCCCTCCTCGACGCCTACAAACCTTCAACGACACCATGCGATGCTCCTGTCGAACATCACATCGTCACGAAGGGCCCCCCGTGTCACGCGAAACTTCGCCGATTATCCCCGGACCTATACGCGAAAGCGAAGGCCCATTTCGGCGAATTACTAGCGGCGGGGGTCATCGAACCTTCGGAGGCGCCGTGGTCCAGCCCGCTCCACATCGTTCCGAAACCCGACGGTGACATTCGCCCCGTCGGTGACTACAGAGCGCTGAACCGACTCACTGTGCCCGATCGCTACACCGTCCCACACCTACACGATTTTACAACGGCCCTGTACGGGACTACAGTGTACAGCACATTCGACCTCGCCCGTGCATTTTTTCACTGCAAAATCAGCGAACGCGACGTGCCAAAAACGACGATCTTAACACCCTTCGGCGCCTACCAATTCAAGCGAATGAATTTCGGCTTACGAAACGCAGCGCAAACGTGGCAACGCTACATGGACCACGTCCTACGCAACCTACCTTTCGTGTACTGTTACCTCGATGACATACTGGTCGCCTCGGCCACCCCGTCTGAACACTACACCCACGTACGCACGCTCCTCGAGACCCTCGCTAAATACGGCCTACAAATAAATACAGCCAAATGCCAGCTCGCACGGCCCTCAGTCAAATTTCTCGGCCACAACGTTTCAGCCGACGGGATAACACCCCTACCGGAACGCACGGACCTCATTAAGAAATTCCCGCGACCCGCTACCGTGCACGAGCTTCGAACATTCCTCGGCCTCATTAACTTCTATCACCGAGCGATACCACGAGCCGCACCTACACTCCGCCCCCTAGTGGAAATGATTCCACCCGACGCGAAGAAAAAGGACAAACGCACGCTCACGTGGACCACCGACGCAGCTGACGCATTCGACCGCGCAAAACGCTTACTCGAAACCTCCGTCACACTCGCCCATCCGGCCCCGACCCAACCTCTCGTCCTACACACGGACTCGGCGGATTTCGCCGTCGGCGCAGCGCTGCATTTCATCGACAATACGCACTTACGCCCGCTAGGTTTCTTCTCACGCACTCTCAACCCGGCTCAACGTAACTACAGCGCATTTGACCGCGAACTACTGGCTATTTACCTCGCCATCGTACACTTTCGCCAACAAATCGAAGGGCGCCCACTAACCGTATATACGGACCATAAGCCCCTCACAACCTCACTAGCGACACAATCGAATACGGCCCCACCAACACGGCTACGGCACCTTCGATTTATATCAGAATTCACAACTGACATCAGGTACGCCGAGGGCCCAACAAACATCGTCGCCGATTACCTCTCGCGACTCCCACCGACAGCCAACATGGCCCACGCAGTCACAGACTACGGCACCCCCTTCACGCTACAACAGTTAGCCGACGCACAAGCCGCCGATGACCACATCGCTACAATGAATCTCACACCGCACCGAATACAAGGCCACGAGATCATGTGCGAAACTACCGACGCCTCGCCTCGCCCCTACATCCCTACGCCGCTACGCCTCGCGGTTTTCAAACACATACACGGGATGACACATCCGGGGATAAAGGCCACCACAGCCCTCATCCGCGCTCGATATTATTGGCCCGTCATGACCTCGTCGATACGGTTGTTCACCCGCGCCTGCCCGAGTTGTAACCGAGCGAAAACAACTCGACACATCAGGGCTCCCCTCGGCGAATTTCCCGACGCCGCGCCACTCGAGCACCTACATATCGACCTATTCGGCCCGCTACCGCCATCGGCTACCAAAAAATACATATTATCAATGATTGACCGCGCCACTGGCTGGTTTGAATGCGCACCCCTCTCGACCATTTCCGCCGACGCAGTGATTACGGCCCTACACAACCACTGGATCGCCCGCTACGGCTCCCCGGCACGCGTTACCACTGACCAGGGCACCCAGTTCACCTCAGCCGAATTCCATAAATACTGCACGTCCATAGGCTCGGAGGTACACCATACAAATACCTACCACCCTCAAGCCAACGGCCTCGTCGAACGACTACATAGGGTCCTCAAAGACGCAATTCTCGCAACAGCCACTTCCCGCACATGGGCCACCCAACTTAGCGGCCTCCTCCTCGGCCTACGAAACCGCCCGGGCCCCGACGGCTACTCACCGGCCCAACGCCTCTTCTCGGCCACCCCACGCCTCCCCGGGGATCTGTTCACTCAACCGCCACCATCAACTGTGCCCCTACGCACCAACGAATCGTACCGCCACTACACACAGTCATACGTGCCAGCAACTATGCGCACAGCGACCCATGTGTACGTGCGCGTAGACACGCCAAGGGGTAAACTCGAGCCACCTTACACCGGCCCCCATCAGGTGTAGACAAACGATGGAAAAACAATAACTTACCTCACGGACGATCGACGCACACCATCAGTCTCAATCGACCGATGTAAGCCGGCACCCCCACCCACGCACACAGTGAACACCCCCAACACGCCGACCAACGCACCCCACCCCACGGCAGCGACTATAAAGACGAGCGCCGCCCACGAACATCAACCACTACAACGCTATGTCGCCGAAGCAACCTACCGCCTCACAGCTCCTACGAGACCTCGCCGTCACGCCGTCTCCTCCGGCTCCGGCGAAAAGGAAGCCCACTCGGCCGAAACCACCGGGCAGGTATGGCCCGATCCCCATCCGCCAGGCTATGGCCATATCGAAAGCCGGCGCGATACCTATCCACGCGCGGCCCCGGGACAACAAGACGCAGCAGCGTCAACCACCCACGCGTCAGCTACCGCCGGGCATCCGCCCGTTGACTCCACGCCCGTCGACTACCACGCCAGGCACGCCGGTTATGACGGTGACCGCCCCGTCAACCACAACCGTCACCCTGCAACTCCCGCCGTACGCAGGGACGTGCTCGGACTGCTGCATCCACGGGGTACGCCGCCCCCAGCAACACACTGCCGCAGTCCAAGCCTCGCCCGACGTCACCACGAAATCAACGTACGCCCTCAGCCTCGCAAAGGCCCTCGTAGCGACTACAGAACGGGCCACGCAAACCCCAACCCTCGGCACGTCTACCTTCGCCACGCCTCCGGCACGGCCGACGTCGCCAAAGCCGGCACCGCCGCCAACGCCGCAACGTCCCCGACCACAGCGCCCGACCTACCGCACGAACCACATACGGCACCGGCGGGACATTTCGCGCCCGCACCGGCACCCACGCCACTAATCAACCGCAACCCATCGCCGCCCCACGACATCGACCACAGCAGCCACCCGGACAGCCCAAACGGAACCAACACACGCACCTCCCACGCCCGGCCACCGCCACAGCGACAACAACAAAATTTAATTGAAATTGAAAATTACTTAAATTCTGGGGGGAGCAGTGTTGTGATCGGCTGCTCCTCCACAACTCAATTTGTGTCTGAACATGCTGTAACCCAGAGTGGGGACCCCCCGACCCCCCTCTGGTCTTGTCAGGGGAATATAAAAGAGCCAGGGTGCCATCAATAAACAACCATTCTCTCAAATGCGATCGACTCGTCTATCCGACTCCCAATCACTACAGTACGTAACTAAAAATGCTGCAGATTATTACGCAACGGTTTATTATTTACCTGTGTCTTATTATCTTCTGCGTAGATCACTGTATAAATGCCCCTTCTGCGTAGATCACTGTTTTCTGTGGTCAGTACCCACCCTCAAGCTCCCCCCAGGAAAGCCCTAAATCGAGTAGTGGAGCCGGCACGGGAATTGTAGTTTCATAAAAACGCGCGGGATTCAATAATTAATTATTTCTGGTAGTTATTCATGAAGCATAAGGTAAATAATAAACCGTTGTGTAATAAACCGTGGTTATTAAATTATTAATCTATACAGGTAAATTATTAAATTTACCTGTATAGATCCACGTAGATCACTGTTTTCGGTGGTCAGTACCTACCCTCGTGCTCCCCCCAGGAAAGCCCTAAATCAAGTATTCGAGCCAGCCGGGGAATTACATTCCATAAAAATGCGCGGGATTCAATAATTCGATCATTAATTATTTGTTGTTATTCATGAACCATAACGTTTGTTCAAGTTCTAAAAGTACGTCTATCAAAAAAATCCAGAAGATCCATAATTTTTCAAATGAAATAACATCACAGAACCACCAACTCGACTTCATACAGCCTTCCGTGATTATAATCAGGTGATCCCTAGCAGTGATATGTGGGCCGGATTCTTACCGTTTCATTCACGATCTTGTTGACGAAGCTTTCCGCGGTACAACGATCGGCTGGTCGTACAATGCTCCGGGTGGTCTCGAAAAATGCTTTAGTTCAAGGTCAATTTGAAAACATCCTTCTATTGAAAGTTTTCGAGCTACTGCGTTCTGAAAGTTTCTACCCCTATTTTTCACCCCTTATAGATGACTGACAGTAACGCCCAAGCTGCGCGGACCAACTAGACCCCAAACGGGACCTACTAACCCAATTTTCGTTAATTTTGGTTCATGGTAAAACTGCAGAAAGTGCGAAGTACGGTGGACGGGGAGAAAATTTTTATTCCATTTTCGGATTCTGTATACCTTGAAACGTAAACCATAAAATTTTGAGAGGGCTAACACTTTTTTTTTCATGCTTGTTGATTACAAAGGTTTATTATCGTAAATAGTAAACCAGAAAGTGCAAAGTATGCCTGACGGCGGACGGACAAGATATTTTAATTGGTTTATTATTATCAAAATAAACCTTTGGAGTCGAGCATGAAAAATTTGTGATTGTTAACCCCCCCACCCCCCCCCCCCCTCAGAATTTGATGCTTTCCGTTTCAAGTATGTACGAGGGTGGATCAAATATAAACGGGACTTTGACTTCTGAGCGCCGACGGTTGACAAGCGGGCCGTCACTTCGAGATTGTTTGGGCAGGTTCATTAGAAGGTTGATGAGGGGGACGTCTCCCCCTTTACTACCTTTCATGAGTAGTGATCGCGATGTCTGAACAAAAGGTGCCCGTTTCCATTGAGCAACGAATTATCATAAAATTTCTCGCCCTTGAAAGAGTCAAACCTTCGGAAATTTCTCAAAGGTTGACCGCCCAGTTCGGGGACCAAACCCCTTCTAGGACCCGTGTGTTTGCCTGGCACAAAGAGTTTCAGGAGGGAAGAGAACGAGTAGAGAATGAGGAACACGATCGTCGTCCCCGGAGCAGCATTACGGATGAGAACATTCAAGCGGTTCGTGACATTCTTGAAGGTGATCGACGTGTGACTGTCTCCGAAATTACTGAGCAGGTAGGGATAAGTTATGGGAGCTGCCAAACGATCATTACAGAGCACCTAGGATTCCGCAAAGTGTGTGCCAGATGGGTCCCTCGCCTTTTGACTGCCGATCAGAAGTTGAGACGTTTGGAGGTCTGTCAGAGGCTTTTTGCAATGTTTGAGGAAGAAGGGAGGATTTTTGGCTAGCATCGTCACCTGCGACGAAACATGGGTCCATCATTACACTCCCGAATCGAAGCAAGCCAGTATGGAGTGGCGGAGGAAGGGGGAGATAGCCCCAGTGAAAGCGAAAACTCGACCGTCTCCTGGCAAGGTCCTTGCAACTGGTTTTTTCGACTATCGAGGCGTTTTGCTCATTGATTTTCTGCATGAGCGAAGAACAATCAATGCTGCCTACTATTGTGAGCTGCTGACTCAGGTGAGGGCTGCATATTGCAACAAAAGACGGAATCAACCAATTCGTGACGTCATCCTCCTCCACGACAATGCAAGGCCCCATACTGCAGCTCCAACTGTTCAAAAATTGGAAGACCACTTGATCATCCTCCCTACAGCCCTGACCTATCGCCCTGTGATTTTCACTTGTTTGGGCCGCTTAAAGAAGCGCTAGGCGGACAACGATTCGAGGATGATGAGGGGGTCGAGGGGTTCGTGCGCAATTGGCACAGACGCAACCTTCATCGTTTTTTGATGCTGGGATTAAAAAACTTCCTACTCGCTGGGAAAAATGCGTCACGAAAGCAGGAGACTATGTAGAAAAGTGACATATACCTGGTTTTTATTTTCTAACGAATAAAATATTTGATCCACCCTCGTATAATCCGAAAATGGAATGAAAAAACTTCTGTCCGTCCGCCATGCGCCGTACTTCGCACTTTTCTTAGTTACAATGAACCAAAACTAATGAAATCTGGTTTGTAGGTCCCATTTGGGGTCTAGTTTGTCCGCGAAGCTCGGCGTTGCTGTCAGTACTCTCTAAGGGGTGAACAATAGGGGCTGAAATTTTCAGAACGCCGTAGCTCGAAAACTTTCAATAGAATGGTATGGTTTTTCGACGTTTTTAAATTGATCTCAAACGAAAGAATTTTTGAGAACACTGGAGTATTGTACGACCAGCCGTTCGTTTGCACCGAAAAGATTCTTTAACATGATGGTGAATGAAACCGTATAAATCCGACCCACATAAATATCATTGCTAGGGAACACCTGATACCAATCACGCATGGCTGTCTGAAATCGAGATGGCTGTTCTGGTGTTATTGCATTGAAGAATGATGGCTCTTGGATTTTATTGGTAGGTACTTTCGTAATTTGAACAAACGGAATGCTTCATGAATAACAACAAATAATTAATGATTGCATTATTGAATCCCGCGCATTTTTGTGGAACTGAAATTCCCGGGCCGGCACCGGTATTCGGTTTAGGGCTTTCCTGGGGAGAGCTCGAGAGTAGGTAAGAGAGTAGGTAGTAGAAAACGGTGATCTACGCAGAAGGGGCATCTATAAAAGTAAATAAACCGTTGTGTAATAATTTGCAGCGTTATTTAATTCCATTTTCGGATTCCACGTTGGCATCTTGCACAGAAACCACCAAATTTTGAGGGGGATTTACTTTTCTTCATGCTCGATCCAAAGGTTCATTATTGAAAATAACCGAAGTCTTGTGAGTGAAAAAAGACAGGTCTCCCATTAAGGAAGCAACTAACAGTGGTTTAAGTTTTTTTGGTGTATTTTTACTAGTAAATTTGTATATAAAAATGGGGAGGGGGCACCCAAGCTGCTTTGTAGAAGATCTACTTAGGCCAGTCGTTGATTCTGATTTTTTAGGCGGCTAATACATCTTTAACCCTTATCGTTGGCAGGGCTATGAAAAATGGTGAATGAAAACTAGGATATTACATAATATATTATATATGAATTGGGTTCGGGTGTTCTCTCATCGGTTGGTGGTGGGGGGGGGGGGGGGGGGGGAGAGTGAGTGAGTGAGAGAGAGTGAGAGAAACATTTTCGTTTAATAAGTTAAATCTTTGAAGAAGATAAAATATTGTTTTACCCTTATAATAAAGAATGAAATAGTGGTTTACAATTTTAATACAGAATAAAGCATTTCTAAGGCTTTTCGTACACATTATGTTCTCGATCCCTAGAAAAAAACTCCGGGTGAACCGAGGAAACTATGCGGTACTTTAGGAAGTACACTTAGCAAGGAATGCGCTTTAGCAAGTACACCTAGTCATTCAGAAGTTTTCGAAGTAGTTTTGGTTCAGGTATCGACATCTTGTAGTATACTGTCATTACATCAACACTTCAGACCCAAAGACCAAAGATTTCTGAAGGCCAAAGACTTCAGATGACCAAAGATTTCAGATTGGTCGTCTTCTTTCATGACGGCCAGGTAAAGAAACTTTTGAGTCTAATATTGTAATGTCATAAATGCACATTTAAAATTCGGTTGTTGTCAACCGAACTTGTTTCCATCTGTGGGGCGAATTAACCATCATACTATTGATCCACTATATTCCATATCCAGGTTGATTCCAAATTCAGGCTTGCGATCGTTACAGGAAGGGTCAGGTTCTATACGGCTTCTGCAGTTCGGACTCACGCCGATACCCTATGTGTGTTGCTTTTAATGGATTAACGCCAACGCTTGCTGAGTCGGCGCGGCATTGCAGCCTGGACTAGTATTAATATAACATGAGAGGAGGGTTGGTTCCCATTTGCGCATCGAAGGGCTAAGCTTGCTATGAGTTCTTGATTATTCCACGTATGATTACGTGGTAGTTTGAAGCTCACTCGGATATTTAGTCTGTGTATTGTAGCTACGCTTCTCGGTGTATTCATGAATATATATATATTATTCTCGTGCACCTGCACGTACGTTGGAAGGTGATTATGCGGTCAAAACACATAATTACGAGGAATGTTTTTTTAAACATCAAAATAAATTAGTTGCCATGTTCAAGTAGGTAATTCATATTAATATGGGGTTAGCTGTTAGTGGATAAGTCTTGAGCGAAATGATCTAAACGAATTCCTCCTGACATGTTGATAGCCTATCCTGTCCGCGACGCCTGTAAGGCAATTATAAGAAAAGCCTAGCCTGGAATGACAATATTTATTTTCTGATTATATTTATTTGAACAAACACGCACGATAAATGTATTATTATTACCTTCATCGTAATGGATCTATTTCCTGGGAACCTGCTGACGTGTATCAAGTACCTGTATCTCGTATCAATAGAGAGGGATAGGACTCAGCATGGCTTGGTCTTATGGCATCGCGGGTGTGCCCGAAGTGCGCAAGTTGTGATCCCATGTAATCCTTTCGCAGTCCGATGGTGCTCTCGACCGATCTCCCAGCTTCTTGCAGGAGTGTACAAAATGACAACTACGGACTTGCACAGGCGAATTTATTATGCTAATTGAAACGTTGTCAAAATTACAAGGCAACAAATAGGTCACATCTTCTTGTCTGTTTTTAGGTAGTGTAGGTAAAGTTTTGCTTCTTGCATAATACACGTTGTGTTACGCGCTTCTTATCGTAGGTTGTGATTGTAGACATGCTGCTTACTCCACGGTTCATTTCTCTGCAAATCAGTTCTGCAGGGCGGTCGCAGAGTTCGTCGGTGGGTTTCCTTTTTAAAATGTTCGATATAGATCGCCTGGTTATCACATTGTCTGGTGCTGGCGGGTGTGAATGCTCTCTGTGACGTCGGCTACCACTTCTTCTTAAGCAGTAGGTACACCTTCGCATTACAGTTTTTCGTACACTTCAATCCTTCCTCCCCACTACTGACTACTTAAATATCACAAGAGATTTTCCGCGTTGGCTAAAAATGTTTTGATGCGTTCTTCCGTAATGGCTCACTACTACTAACCTCGATTACGAGCTGCTACATCTGATGTTTGCTGTTGTTATGTTGACATGGCCCGGTATTCATTGTTGACGTGGCCTTCCACAGTTCGATGTTCATCAAATTGGTCTTTCTAGCCACAGGTTTCTCACCCTTGCGCAGATCGGTACATGCCTTGTTACCAGCGCCTAAAATCAACTTACGGGCTCCCCCGTGACATCGCCTATTTTCATTTTAGTGAAAGCTATGTTTTGTGGAGGGGTGTACTCTGTTAACAAATTCTACCCCCCCCCCCTCCAAATACCAGTCGTGTAAGTTACAAATTTTTAAATATTTACATTCATTGCAAATGTTTGGATAAGATCTGTCATTATTCTGAAAAAAATAATAGAAAATGGAAGTCTGCTTCCCATCAGTTCTGTGATTTATTACATGATATTCTGGTACTTCACAAAACAACTAAGAGTGCTTCTAGCGGATTTCTGTTAACGTTAGGCCAAATTATAGGTGGCTTATAGGGGGGCTTATTATTGAGTGCGGCTATCCTACAATGTTTCGTTCTTGCTTTTGAGACACTCTGAAAAGTACAGAGCCTCTATGAATTTGCGATTAGAGTAAGTAACCGTTGATCTGTGCATGCGCCAGGTCACCTCTCAAATTCAATGTTTTGTGAATGCCTCTTCCGATCTTCGGATTATATGAATCAAGGTAACAATGTAAGGAAGATACACTGACCACCCACTCGCCAGAAGTGTTCTCCTTTTTCGTGCTTAAGAGCAAGGCGGTCGACGAGCGTATCTCCTGACTTGGCTGTTCTGTCTGAGGGAAGCCGTCATTCAGTGTCCCCCTCGCTACCGTTCTCCGAGTATTTCCCTGCATCAAACTTCTAGGTCTTGCGTTAGCTGACAGGGCGTGATTCACGTTACGAAGCTGAAGCCTCCATTTACGGCCTGACATACGACCCGACGGCCCATGACAATTGAGTATCCAATCATAACGTGGATGCTGCGTTGCGTTACACGCTTGACCGTTCGTCTCTTATCGGTCGCTTCTGCCTTCAGCCGTTGCTGAGATATTGGGATCGAAATGTCCAGTCGTTCAGTGTAATGGTGTATTATGATGAAGTACATGATGTTCACCGCATGTAGGTATTGTACGTAAATCTTGAGGTTCCCTTCCATAATTCATGACGTCCATTTGTTTTGGCAGCTCCAACTGCTTGTATATTCCAATTGATCATCACGAACGGATGCCTCAGTGTGTCGCTGCTCTTATCATTCAATCATTACCCCTCATCGTGATAACCTAAGTTTACTTTGAAGGACAAAATACAAGGATGAGAGCATTTTTGGATAACGGTATCTAGTTTTAATAATAAGAGTGTCAAAAGCATGGCGAACCGCCACGTTTTCTGTGCTGGGTTCACGTTTCTGAAGGTCTAAATAGAGAATTCCCCAGTACTTATAGGAAATAGTAAGAGTCGCCATCCCTTTCACTTTTCCGACTGAAGCAATATAAGCAGTCACGTTGACCTCCCAGATTATAGTGGGATAGACCTAGATTCTAGATCACAACAAGGGTTGTGCGAACATGAGTCACATCACTTCTTCGAGAAGTAGAAGTTCCTTGGTAGCCAGACTGAGACATCGTGAAAAACCGCCTACACCGTTTCGACAAAATGAAATGTCTGTACGTAGTTGGGAACTTGGACAAATTTCTGCACTGTTGGTAACGTGAAAACGAAACCATACTCTTTCATTTTGTTCAGTATTGAGTGTTTCGCGAGATCATTAAACTCATCGTCGTGGACTAGTGTGTGACTCCCGAAAGAACGTTGCTGTCGACAAAGGTTATTGGAAAACGTGGTTTCATCCACGTGTCCTATGAGGGTCTCCTTTCTGTTCGGAACCTCGGCAAAGGCTCGCCGATTCTCCGCCCAACCGATGCGATCGTTAGACGCCTGTGATTAAACCGTCGGAATGATTTCTCCTTCATTGAAACCAGGTTATTGCCTAAAGTAACTTGCGGTTCGAAGTTAGAGCAATCGGATTGTTGAGGAGTGGTCGCTCTGCCACCAACCACCTCCCCCAATTACTGTTTCGGTGATCAGTTCAACCCTTTGACATATTAATTTGTTTGCTCACTCCTACACCGCTGCCTCCTGCAGAAAGAACATTCAAACCAAACTGTGTAATTGAGACCGTGACGGAAGGCGTTTGTTTCCGTCGGTGCAGCGATAAGTTTACATCGAGCGAATCATTCGTAATTTTGTCCGTATTAATTGGGGGAAGATTGGAGGTGTTATTCCTACTCAATCTAAACCTGCTACTAATAGAAACCTGTCGTATATGTTTTCATTTGGCCTTACTTCATTTCGGGAAGTTTTCGTCTTGTTTTATGACAATTTTTTTCGTTTTCCTTTGTAGCGCCTCCTTAGGTAGTGCTGGTAAAGTATTACGATATTCTTGTAAATAGCGAAACAATAAATTACAAAAAATATATAACCGCCACAGGTGGTATGCACAACGGATTGTTAGTGTCAACAGTGAAAGATAAAAAGAAAATATAAAAAATCTAGTTGCTTGAAAAACGCTGAAAATCGAAGGAAGAGGAAAAAATTGAGGAAAGCAAGTGCGAATTTCACAGTAATTACCTACAATAAAAAAAAATACTTAGGAGTTGAGTGGTCTGAAGTTGTTCTGCTGAGCCTGAAAGGTTCGTAAATGGTATCACACTGGAACATTGTATTGCATAGTGTGACTGGGTAGAAGAAAAGAATGAAAGATACGAGAGAACGGTTGGCATTATTGTACTTATAAAAAATATAGATAACGAGTTGAGAAGCAACAGAAAATGCTTGGAGAGAAAAGAAATCTTCAAGTTTTGGAATAATTTTATTCACGGCCAACTCCAAAAGGGACCTGATTCACAGAAAAGGAGTTAACCCGACGTTAGGTCTAGTTCAGATTCCCCCTTTCGTCTGATTTTGCACAGATTCTGATAGTACGTAAATGGATGATTTTATTCGTTGAACTGAGTTTCTGATTATGCTTTAAAATGGTTCAATGTCAAACCATGTAATCCACGGATTACTAGTAGACTATTTCTTTGTTTCGAGGATCAGCTAATTTTGGATGCGCACGTTACCTGTCGTGGGTGATAGTGCTTGGTGGTTACGTCGTTAACTATCCTAGTAAAAGAGATTAGCGTAGCTAGAGCTTCTCGTTGGCCGATATGCGATTAGTTTATCTCGTTAAATGATGTGGATTCACCGTGGAGCCCAAAATCCGTGGTCGGGTTAGTGCGATGCATTGTGATGGCGTTGGGCTCAAACCAGACAAAGCGGCACCGCTGTATCGCGTGCAGGTGGACATCAAGTGCTATCTTGCTGCTCAGGACCTGACTGGAATTGATGGGCGGCCATTAAAGTAGCACTTCATTGGACCTCATGAATGTAGTAGTAACATCCTTCCCTATTCCTATTCTTTTATCCCTTCACGAACCCCCTCCGCATCCCCTCATTCCTTTTCTAACCATTCTTTTCTCTCGCCTGTCTTGGCTCACTCATGCAAGAAACTTTTTTCCAGTTTTTGGGGCGCCTAGTGCTTCCGTAGCTAACTCAAACATGCTGATGAGAATTTCCTATTAAGAAGACCCTAGTCGCACTAAATAAATTGCGGCCTCGCTGCCAGGTGTCACCTTTTTCACGGAGATTGCGGTGAACGTGGTCTCGTCGTGTCCCTTTTCTGCTAACTCTGTGGAAATCTCGTTATAACTTTGCTCTTTGAACGGTCCCCCCCATCTCCCTGCTGTATTCATCGTCGTATCCGTAGCTATGGCCTCGTGACAAATTACTAATTCTTCACTGTCCCCACCACCGAGATCGATACATCTCCCAGCGGAACAAATGGTGTATTGTATCCAGTGTTCAGACATGATTATGAGTTTTCATGGTTTATCGAATCTGATGTTGTTTATTATGTACGCGAATAGTTTGAAGTAAGAGATTTTGGCTGGAAATGTTTCATATTTGACACTCACATACCATTCATCAACGCAAATAGCTCAAGGAATCAAAAAACCTACGATTGAACCTATCGGTCGATACCTGCTGATAAGCAGTTGTGCTGGTCTTGAATTTACTTGTCATCCAGCATTCCGCGAGGTATTTGAACACTTCTCTTTCAACTTGCCCCTTTATCAGTATGATTCGCAGTATGCTATGGCAAAGTTCAGCAAATGCCTGGGCTGCTGTAGCAGCTTCTATGGTAGGGTGAATTTCACCCATCTGGTGGGGTCCCTTTGAGTTCTTGTTAGTTGTTGTTCTATCAGATAATGGACAGATGGAATGACAATCGTGGTTGGACCATTTTCATCTGAGCTTGCTATCGAACTTCACGGGTGTCTTTTTAGCCTCACACGACATACATTGTTTTATTGAACCATCTTGCCTGTCTCAACAGAACCAACATTTCTTCACCTCCTAACACGAATTTTTAGAGTTGTTGTTGATGTACGATAGTGTAGGGGATGAAATGAAAACTATCGAGAGCCGTAAACGATTACCCTTTTATTGAACTTGAAATTAAATGAACACAGTACAACTTCTTATTCTCAAATAATTCACTTTCCGAAAAAACGACCGTCTCCTCATTTCGCGTTCCACAACTACTGACTAGTCCATTCTTCTTATTCCCGGAGGAGGTTGCCCTTTTGGTGGACGAGTCTATTATTCGTGTACGGGTACGTCTCATAGGTTTCGCGCGCCCGATTCAAATCCTACAATAGTAATATAAATAGCAATAATTATTACCTATTGTTGGTGACCTCGAGGATGTTACAGATTGAATAATTGATGAACGATTATTGATTGAGACTAAATTACTGTGACCTGCTCGGTTAACGTCCCAACTTCACATTGGGGATTCTCGCTAAATAATTACTGCTTTGACGAGTTACCGTCGGTGAGTTTCGAAGCTAAGAGCATTACCGCCTTCCCCAACTTTTCCACTTCCACCGTTTTCTCTTCATAATTATTTAGGAGTCATTCAAAGTCGGAGGGCTGCAGTTGGCCCGTGCACTTGCCGTATAGTCTTGAATAAATTACGATAGAGAGAAACGTTAAAAAAAAGTGGATTTTTACAAGTCATTAACTCGCTTAGCAGGTGCTGTGCTGAATCAGGCATTGATTACTTAGCGGTTCGGCGCTTCGATAACTAGTTTCTTACGTTCTTCAGTTTTCTTGACTAGTGGACACTCCATGGTAGGTAAGCGTTTAATTTGTCGCAAGTTTTTCCTTCTTATTATTCTTATAGATACTATCAGGTCACCCGTGCTTCGCTCGGAATAATCCGTATACTTTTTTTCTGCGTTGATTAAGTTATTTTGGCTGCTGTATGCTCAGTATTATATTTAGTTATTGATTTTGATAGTGGAATAATTGGGAAAACTATTTCATATTATAAATAGGCTCTGAACGCCTTATCATTGTGACAGTGTGAGGAAAATGACGGTGGGCCCCCGAGAGTCCCCCTTCTATGACTACCGATATTATCACCAGTTGAGAAGGGATATCGATAAGGTTTGAAACAGAAAATAATTCGCTTTTTCCAAGGGCTGGCAAATTTTTTCAAGAACTTCTAGGGAGTGAGGTGGAAACTGAGTGACAAGCATAAAAATTGATGTAAACTCAAATGTGTCATCTGTATTCCTTCTTTATGATCATATTCAAATTGAGTAACATATCCTCCAGTGGAAAAGACTTCTATTTGGTTCAACATGGTACAATAATTTGAGATAAAATTACCTAAACCTGAGAAACTCTTGGTTGTGACAGTAGAGTGGTCACAAAAAGTCAACTTTCGAAATTCAATCGTGGCAACCCCCTAAAAGGTGCCATTTGACTAGAAAATGAGATTCGCAAAGTTTTAGGTCGATCGGATAACGTTAACCCGTGCCGCATTGAGGTTGAAGATCAGAAAAACTCACTTTGTTTCATAAAAATACTCTTTTTTCCTCATAACATAGTAACCATTTGTCCTAGAGACTTGAAATTGGTCTCATTTTATTTAAAATGTTATCTTCTTCAACTTTTACTTCCATAATTTTTTCGCTACATCCTGTAGATTTTGTTATTCAGCTTTTCCCATCTCAAAACGTGGTCCGTTTCAGCAAATGTGCCTTTTTACGCATACCCCTAAAAACCACACTCCAGTCAATGAAATCGACCTCTAGGCAATTTGATACTTCTTTATCACTCTGGTATATTGAAAATTGATACATTTGAATCTAATATATAATATATGGAGGGGGTAGGGGGGAGATGGTGGGTGGTGGGTGCTATGAAATGCACAAAAAACAATAAAAATTATGTAAAAAGTGTTTTAATAATAAAAATTGAAAGTTTTTTGTATAGAAAATAATAGCCTGGAACTTATTTTACAACACAATATATCTATTCCAACACCACTGAATGTAGAACTACATTAATGGCTTAGATAGTGAGGCTTTATCGACATCAGGGTAAATATTCCTACATTCTGACACAACTTGTAATAAAAATTGGCGCTGTTCTTCGTCTTTTGTCAAGCAAGAGTTGAAGTCTTGTATCAATTTCACTCCTCTTTCAGCAGTGTCGTTGACTACCCTTAAACCGTTCACTATGTTTTTAGCATGCAAATAATGAGGATTTTTGTTCCATAAGCGTATATCGGTGTTTAAAAAATCTGTCTCTATGGAAAACCGCTTGAAAAAATTCAAGGTTTGAGAAGTGACAAAAAATCAAGTTGCTTATCCAAAATTTGCTCTACATGTGCAAAATCTAAACTTGCTTTTCTATCCCTACCATCAATTTCACTATCGGGTTCACCTAGGGAAAATAATTTCATGGCCATACTTTTTTAATGTTGTCGTCTAAAGTGTGGTCGAAAAACGAGAACGCTATTTTCTCTGAGCTGAGGTACCACAGATGGTTTACAAATTTTGACAAAGCCTTATCTGCTATTTCTGTGTCAATTTTCCTATACTGTACTAATGCTTTCAACATTTCCAGATCTTGTTTAGGGGCCGAAGCAGGTTTGGGGGCATTGAACCATGCCTTGGCGTAAATATTTATTATAAAAACACAAATTTCTTCTATTCCTTTCATTTCTTTTTGAGTTAATAACAATTGATGTCTAAAAAGATAAATTTTGTTCCATAATAAATATTTACGCCAAGGCATGGTTCAATGCCCCCAAACCTGCTTTGGCCCCTAAACAAGATCTGGAAATGTTGAAAGCATTAGTAGAGTATAGGAAAATTGACACAGAAATAGCAGATAAGGCTTTGTCAAAATTTGTAAACCATCTGTGGTACCTCAGCTCAGAGAAAATAGCGTTCTCGTTTTTCGACCACACTTTAGACGACAACATTAAAAAAAGTATGGCCATGAAATTATTTTACCTAGGTGAACCCGATAGTGAAATTGATGGTAGGGATAGAAAAGCGATTTTAGATTTTGCACATGTAGAGCAAATTTTGGATAAGCAACTTGATTTTTTTGTCACCTCTCAAACCTTGAATTTTTTCAAGCGGTTTTCCATAGAGACAGATTTTTTAAACACCGATACACGCTTATGGAACAAAAATCCTCATTATTTGCATGCTAAAAACATAGTGAACGGTTTAAGGGTAGTCAACGACACTGCTGAAAGAGGAGTGAAATTGATACAAGACTTCAACTCTTGCTTGACAAAAGACGAAGAACAGCGCCAATTTTTATTACAAGTTGTGTCAGAATGTAGGAAAATTTACCCTGATGTCGATAAAGCCTCACTATCTAAGCCATTAATGTAGTTCTAACTTCAGTGGTGTTGGAATAGATATATAGTGTTGTAAAATAAGTTCCAGGCTATTATTTTCTATACAAAAAACTTTCAATTTCTATTATTAAAACACTTTTTACATAATTTTTATTGTTTTTTGTGCATTTCATAGCACCCACCACCCACCCATCTCCCCCCTACCCCCTCCATATATTATATATTAGATTCAAATGTATCAATTTTCAATATACCAGAGTGATAAAGAAGTATCAAATTGCCTAGAGGTCGATTTCATTGACTGGAGTGTGGTTTTTAGGGGTATGCGTAAAAAGGCACATTTGCTGAAACGGACCACGTTTTGAGATAGGAAAAGCTGAATAACATAAAATCTATAGGATCTAGCGAAAAAATTATTGGAGTAAAAGTTGAAGAAGATAACATTTCAAATAAAATAAGACCAATTTCAAGTCTCTAGGACAAATGGTTACTATGTTATGAGGAAAGAAATAATATTTTTATGAAAAAAAGTGAGTTTTTCTAAACTTCAACCTCGATGCGGCACGGGTTAATGTTATCTGATCGACCTAAAACTTTGCGAATCTCATTTTCTAGTCAAATGGCACCTTTTAGGGGGTTGCCACGATTGAATTTCGAAAGTTGACTTTTTGTGACCACTCTACTGTCACAACCAAGAGTTTCTCAGGTTTAGGTAATTTTATCTCAAATTATTGTACCATGTTGAACCAAATAGAAGTCTTTTCCACTGGAGGATATTGTGATGAATTTAAATTTATCATCACGGTGGCGTGAAGGAGTGAATGGATGAGAGCGAGGGAATTTCACCTAGGCGGCGGTAATCCACCGATGTAGGTGAGAGGAAGGAAGTTCACCTAGGCGGCGGTAATCCACCGATGTAGGTGAGTGGAAGGAATCTCGTCTAGGCGGCGGTAATCCACCGATGTAGGCGAGAGGAAGGAAATTCACCTAGGCGGCGGTAATCCACCGATGTAGGTGAAGGAAGGTGCTTATCTAGGCGGCGGATATCCACCGATGTAGATAAGGGAAAAAGGTAGGAGGTGAATTCCCAGAGCGGCGGATACCACCAGGCATCTGGGAGGAGGAAGGTAGGAGAGAGAGAAGAGAGAGCTGGTTAGAGGAAGTGTCGAATGAAGCTAAAGCTCCAGGATCCGGGGTTATATAGGACTTGGAGTCCTCTCCCTCCAGCTCCCTGTTGGGAGCTGGTAGTGGGGCACCAGGTTGTGTCCCCCGGATTCTGTCGCCTGTCTCCCCACTCAGATGTTTATTAGCGGAAGGTAATTTTTACATAGGAATATTGGTGAGAGCTTTAAGGTTGTAGTGGAGTGTTCCCGGGAGGGACTCACGACAGAGGTCCCCCCAGTTCGAACCAATGTTTGAGGTAGCTGAAGGCTCAAGTTGACAGTGGCTGAGGGCTGCGGAAACAAAAAGGGGAGCTGAAGGCGCAAGGATACAGGAGCTGAAGGCTGAAACAAACAATTGCAGTGCTGAAGGCAGAAGAGTGATCGGAGGTGTCTTAAATCTAGGGTGATATACAAGAGGTAGGATAAGTAGACATAAGTAGACATAGGTAGACGTAAGTAGGGCTAAGTAGACAAAAAGTAGACATAAGGAGACCTAAGTAGACATAAGTAGATATAAGTAGACGTAAGTAGATGTAAGTAGATGTAAGCAGACGAAATTTGATGATGGGAAACATATGTACAAGGAGGGTGTGATGAAAAATTTGATGAAGTGACAATATTTACAAAGGTGATGAGTTCGATGATGGTGATAAGAGGAGTGATAGTTAGATAGTATGGTAGATAGCTAGATATTTACAGGTGCAAGGTATTTACAGGTAGTATTGACAGGTATGTACAGGTATTTACAGGTATATACAATTTGTAGGTACGGGTTCAGGGGAGACAGATCGGAGCGGGGTTGTGAAATCCGCCGTACCCTGGGTGTGGATAGTGTGCAGTGTAATGTGGTGAGTGTGTAATGATGGTGAGGTGATGGGGTGAGGGAGGCGACTCCCTCTAACAGTCTTCACGTTAGTGAAGACTGACAGAGGGGCCCCTTCACTGCCGGGGCGGTGGTGAAGGGGAAGAGCCGGTGGGAGCCGGTACCCGGGACGTCGCGGAGGTGGGTGGCGACGTTGGGGTCCGGCGGGTGATATGGAGGTGATGTGTGGCGTTTGTGGTGTAGGGGTGGTCGGGTGAGTGGTGTGGGGCGAAGTGTCTGGGAGGACGGGGGCTGGTTTACATCGGGCGAGGGGTACAGTGTGGGGCTTCCCGTCAATTAACAGGGTAGCCGTGGTGTTTGTGGAGCGGATGACGTGGAAGGGCCCGGCGTAGAGAGGTGAAAATGTTTTGTGGATGCCGGGCTCCTTCAAGTACATGTGAGTGGCTGTGTAAAAACGTGTGGGATAGGTGGTGTCGTTGTGTGGTGTTGTTGTGCGGAGTGGTTCCCTGTTAATTGACGGGGTGGGGTGTGGGGTGAAGATGTCGGCTGGCAAACGTAAAGGGTCTCGAAAAGCGTGTTGTGCGGGACTTGTGTTGTCTGAAGGACGGGCGGAAGTGCGGAGGCTAAGTAGAACGTAGGGGAGGGTTTTGGTCCATGAAGGGGAAGTGGCTGATGTGGAGATGGCTTGCTTGAGGACCGAGTGCCACCGCTCTATTTTCCCGTTGGATTGAGGGTGATAAGGAGTGGTGCGGATTTTCTGAATCCCGAGGGAACGGAGCAGGTCGGCAAAGTGGGCTGATTCAAATTGCCTCCCCTGATCGACCGTGAGTGTCCGCGGACAGCCGTAGCGGCTGATCCATTGATTGAGGAAGGCCGCGGCGACGGCGTCCGCGGTAATGTGGGCGAGTGGGATACACTCTACCCAATTTGTCGCACGGTCGATCATGGTGAGGCAATACCTCTTCCCCTCGGAGGGGGGAAGAGGGCCGACCAGATCCAAGTGGACGTGTTCCCACGGGAGAGAATCGGGGATAGGTTGAGGAGGTACATGGGGGTGAGCCGAGACCTTGAATTGCTGGCACTTCTGGCACCCAAGAACCCAGGTACGTATATCCGTGTTCATATGGGGCCAGAAGTACCGCGTCTTGATGAGGTCCCGGCTCGCCCGAATGCCGGGATGATGGAGGGAGTGGTAATGTAGGAACAACTGCCTCCTCAGCTCCGGTGGGACGTACGGGCGCGGTGTGTCGGCCGATACGTCGCACCAGAGATCGAGGGGAGGCAGCTGTTCCAATTTTGAGGCGGAGATGAGATTGGAAAGTGCGGGATCGGAAGTAGGAGTTTGGTGGTTTTTGAGGGTTTGCGGGGAAGGGAAGGGCAGTAACTCCGCCACCGGCGCAGGGGTGGGGCGGGAGAGCGCGTCGGCGACGCAGTTGTCGGCCCCCGGCAAATAACGAATATCGGACGTGAACTGTCCGATAAATTCGAGTTGCCGGAGGCGACGGGGGGAGGCTGATTTTCGGTTTTGGAGGAGGGCGTGGGTGAGGGGCTTGTGGTCGGTTATGACAGAGAACTGCCTGCCCTCCACGAAGTCACGGAAGTGTTTGATGGCTTCGTGGATGGCGAGGAGTTCTCTGTCAAAGGTGGAGTAATTTTTTTGTGTGGGGGACAGAGTTTTAGAGAAAAAGCCGAGAGGTTGGGGGGTGGCGCCGGTGTGTTGGTGGAGTACTGCCCCGATGGCCCAGTCGGACGCATCTGTGGTGATGGAGAGGGGGGCATGGGGATCGGGATGGGCCAATAGAGCGGCGTCAACTAGGTCCTGTTTGCATTGTTGGAAGGCGGTTGTGAGGGCGGGGGTCCAGGAAATGGGGCGTTTATCGTTTTTCTTTGCCGGTTGTGGGATAGCGTGTATGAGTGGTTGTTGGTGTTGTGCTGCGTGTTTGATGTGTCTACGGTAAAAGTTCAACATACCCAGGAAACGGCGGAGTTCTGAGACAGTGTTGGGTTGTGGGAAATCGGTGAGGGTGTGCACCTTGTCCGGTAGGGGTTTTATTCCTTCGGACGAAACCTGGTGGCCGAGGCAGCGGACGGAGGGCTGGGCGAGGACGCATTTCGGAGTGTTAATGGTGAGGCCCTCGGCGGCGAAGATGTCAAGAACCTGTTTCAGGTGTGCGAGGTGTTCCTTTGGGTCTCGGGAAGCGATCAGGACGTCGTCTAAAAAACAGAAGACGAAGGGTAGGCCTCGTAGTATGTTGTCCATGTAACGCTGCCATGTTTGGGCAGCGTTACGGAGGCCGAAACCCATTTTGATATACTCGAACAGGCCGAAAGGGGTGATGATAGCTGTTTTAGGAACGTCAGGGGGGTAGATGTGAATGTGATGGAAGGCACGAGAGATGTCGAGTGTAGAAAAGATGGTTGTGTTGTGGAGGTGGGAAGAGAAATCCCGGAGATGTGGGACGTTGTAAAGGTCTGGGGTTGTACGGGCATTGAGGCGGCGGTAGTCGCCGCACGGGCGGATATCCCCGTTAGGCTTCTGCACAATATGTAGTGGAGAAGCCCACGGGGATTTGGAGGGACGGATAATGCCCTCCTTGATGAGAAGATCAAAATGTTTGCGGGCCTGTGAGAGTTGGAGGGGGTGGAGGCGTCGTGCTTTCGCCGATATTGGGGGGCCAGAGGTTTCTATGTAGTGCTGGGTCTGTGAGATGTGGGCTGAGGGGCGGCGCTGGGGTTTGTAGTGGAGGAGGAGCTGTTCAAACTGGGACGGGGGCCGATCCACCGCATGAATGAACCCGGGGATGGGTTTCTGGGTGGAGGGGTCGAGCAGGCGCGCGTTACGGACGTCTACCTGGAGGCCGAAATATGCGAGGAAGTCGGCCCCCAGGATAGCTTTCTCTACGTCCGCCACGGTAAATTCCCACTCGTACGCGAGCCCGCTCATATGAATTGATGAGCGGTACGTCCCGTACGAGGGGATGGTGGTACCGTTGGCGGCGTAGAGGAGTTGTCGGTAACAACGCGCCTGTCGCCGGAGAATATTATTGGGGAAAATAGAGAGCGCCGCCCCTGTGTCGACGAGGAACGGGACGTGCGTTTTCGAGCACTTCAAAAACAGGCGTTGGTGAGCTGGGGCGGAGTGAGGTAGAATTGCTGAGGTGTTGGGGTCCGTCGGAGGGGGGGGGCTTGGTTCGTCCGAGGTGATGGGCGGGTGCGATGGCGGTGGTTGGTCCCCCGTGAAGGAGACGCGGGGGAATTTTTTGCCGTTCCGGGGAGGGGGAACGGTAGTGGCGGCGCGAGGGGCGGCCGGAGGGGTGGTTGTCTTGGGGGTGGGGTTGGAGGGGCCGTTCCGTGGTGGGGGAACGGTAGCGGCGGCGCTAGCGGCGGTCGGGAGGGTGGCTGCCCTGGAGGCGGGCTTGGAGGGGCCGTTCCGGGGTGGGGGAACGGTAGCGGCGGCGCTAGTGGCGGCCGGAGGGTTGGCTGCCCTGGAGGCGGGCTTGGAGGGGCCGTTCCGGGGTGGGGGAACGGAAGCGGCGGCGCTAGTGGCGGCCGGAAGGTTGGCTGCCCTGGAGGCGGGCTTGGAGGGGCTGACTCGGGGTGGGGGCTCAGTTGATGGAGAGGTGGTGCGTTTAGCGGCGCCGTCAGATGCGGCCGGGAGGTTGGCAGCCGTGGCGGCGGCGTAGGAGGGGTAGCGAGGTTCGGTGGAGGTGGTGTGAATGCGGGCGGGGAGGGGTCGGTGGTGGTCCCCCCCGTGTTGGCGAGGAGGGGGGCCCGCCGGATTCACCGGCGGGCGTCCGCGTTTCCCTGCTTGGTGGAGTAGGAGCAGGGGGGCTGGCATTTGCGGGCCTCCCCACCGAAGTTCACATGGTAGAAACATCGGTGGGGGGGGTCCGCCGGGAGGTAGGTCCTGGTGGGGCGCGCGGAGTTGGAGGGGGCCGCCGTTTTTGGGGACCTCCCCCTCCGTTGCTGGGCGGGGGAGACGGTGCGGCGGTCGGCCGAGCGCTGGCGTCGGTGGTCGGAGGAGGGGGTTGGCCGGCGATCGACGGAGAGGGAGCGGCGCCGGTGGAGGGAGGGAGGCCGGCGGCGCTCTTCAGACGGTGACCGGTCCCTGCGTGGGGTGGGGAAGCGGGGTGCGGCGACTTCCGTGACGCTGGCGGCCGCGGCGAGGTCGTACACCGTGTCGGCTAGACGGAGTAGCGGCTCGTCCGGTCCGTCGAGGTGGCTGGCGAGCGCCATCTGGATGGGGTGGGGGAGGGCTCGCAGCCAGAACGTTCGAGCGATGTCGGCCGTCACGACGTCGTGTAGCTGATGACGTAGGCGACGGTACAGGTGGGAGGGCTTCAAATCGCCGAGATGTTGGGGCTGGGATAGCGCTGCGACACGTGCGATCTTGGAGGGCTGGTATAAGTTGATGAGGCGGCCGCGGAGGTCGTCGTAGGCGGCCGTGGCGTCGGGGGAGATGTCAGACGTCTGCAGGAGGATCTCATATGGTAACAGGGAGATGATGCGGGAGTAGCGGGTACGCTGGCTGCGGATGTTGGCGGCAGAAAACGCAGCGTCGACCTGGAAGAACCAGAGTGCGGGGTCGTGCGTGTAGAAGGGGGGCAGCGATAGCGGGAATGACGCCGAGGCCGTCGTGACGTCGGCGGCGGCGTGTGCGGCAGCTGCAGCGGCGGCGGCAGCGGCGGCGGCGGATGCGGTGGAGCCGGGTGGTGAGAGGCTTGTGAAGGGGTTGTCGGTTGCGTCAGAAGTCGCAGCGGTCGGCGGCTGCAGTAGGGACGGCCGGAGGAGCGGCGGCGATGGCGAGTTCGGGTCCATGGTGGAGGTGGCTGTGAACAAAATTCAATTTGAGCGGTTGAATTTGAAAATTCGCAATGAGCGGCGGCGGGTTTGGATGCGGCGGAGAGTTGAGAGTTGTGTGGTTGCGGGTGGGCCAAAAATTGCGAATTTAAACTGACTATTTTAAATGTGAATTTAAAATGCGGGACACCGAACTAGACTGGGGGCGACACATGAGGTGGTAAGAAGGGAGGAAGGGTAGAAGGTTGGATGAACGTCGGGTTCACCACTGTGATGAATTTAAATTTATCATCACGGTGGCGTGAAGGAGTGAATGGATGAGAGCGAGGGAATTTCACCTAGGCGGCGGTAATCCACCGATGTAGGTGAGAGGAAGGAAGTTCACCTAGGCGGCGGTAATCCACCGATGTAGGTGAGTGGAAGGAATCTCGTCTAGGCGGCGGTAATCCACCGATGTAGGCGAGAGGAAGGAAATTCACCTAGGCGGCGGTAATCCACCGATGTAGGTGAAGGAAGGTGCTTATCTAGGCGGCGGATATCCACCGATGTAGATAAGGGAAAAAGGTAGGAGGTGAATTCCCAGAGCGGCGGATACCACCAGGCATCTGGGAGGAGGAAGGTAGGAGAGAGAGAAGAGAGAGCTGGTTAGAGGAAGTGTCGAATGAAGCTAAAGCTCCAGGATCCGGGGTTATATAGGACTTGGAGTCCTCTCCCTCCAGCTCCCTGTTGGGAGCTGGTAGTGGGGCACCAGGTTGTGTCCCCCGGATTCTGTCGCCTGTCTCCCCACTCAGATGTTTATTAGCGGAAGGTAATTTTTACATAGGAATATTGGTGAGAGCTTTAAGGTTGTAGTGGAGTGTTCCCGGGAGGGACTCACGACAGATATGTTACTCAATTTGAATATGATCATAAAGAAGGAATACAGATGACACATTTGAGTTTACATCAATTTTTATGCTTGTCACTCAGTTTCCACCTCACTCCCTAGAAGTTCTTGAAAAAATTTGCCAGCCCTTGGAAAAAGCGAATTATTTTCTGTTTCAAGCCTGTGGCTACACTGATGCAATATGGCTACCAGCACCAGGTTTCAGCAGTGATTAATAGTGATTTGTCTTCCATCAGTTCAACATCCAATCTCAAGTTGTTAGAGAGTATTTTTATTGATTATCACTCCCTAGCACAACATATCTCAATGAAGGTAGGTTTTAAAAAAAATTTGACTGTATTTTCATTTGTTGTTCGTGGGGATAAGCAGTAGGGGCTAATTGAAATCACCAAAATAATTATCTGCCAGATACTGGAAGCAATTAAAGGGTGAAGTCTCACTCCCTAGCCACTCACTCCCAAGTTGCACTGACATATTCAGTGAACCTAGGGAGTGAGTTTTTGTTCTAGAGAGTGAGTAAGGAAAATGTTGTTGACAATTTTATGTTCGCTTTTTGAGTATTGACACTTCTGGGGGCACAGATCAAATTGAATTATTAATTATTGTGCATCCGTTTCAGAATGACACCGAAGAAGGAACTAACTGTAGCGTAACTGTAACTGTAAGGCGAAATCCGATTGAAACTGCCAAAATTTTCGATATGACCTCAAACAAACTATCTAAACCTTTAGCTTTAGGTGATCTGTATACTACACCTACATGAATTTTTTTATTTTTAAACATAACTTCTATAAAAATATATTCAGGTTCATGTGAGTACTCGGGTGATGATTTATATATTGTTTTATATTCTAGACTACTTTTGACATAAAAACAAACCCCACCCCCCCTTCTTTATTCAATCTATCATTTCTGATCAGTGAAAACCCTTGTAAATCGACAGAATGCGATTTGATAGCCGGCTTAAAGAAAGTTTCAGAAACACCTATTATATCTACTACATCCTCTGCAAACATTTCGCAAAATTCCGCCCAGTGTGTGGGGATATAATATAACATTTCAGCATGTCTGTCGATATTCGACATTTTATCTTTAAAAAAATTAGAGGTCCACAATGCACCGAAATTTTGAAATAACCCTCCTACTGAATTCTAGTGCCTTGTTTATTGCCAAAAGTTTAGTAAAAGTGATATTTTTCTTACCTAATTGAACTTCCGTCTTTCCAGTCTAAGTTCCTGTCCTGAAACAGCCTTATTTTAAGAGTGAAGCTCCTGGGTCACTGATCAGAACATTCACTAATCAAATATAATGTTTAAATAGCCTCTGACCTGAGATATATCAGACCAGGAATTATCAGATGGTGGGAACAAAATCCCAGTGCGGTGGAAACTGGGGTCGGGTTTGAATTTTATGAAATTATGCAGCATTTTTGGACGCGCTCGTTAAAAAAATGGTAACACTCCTGATTTGAAACCGCCTTATGACCAAGAATATTATTAAGAGCGAGGATTTCATTACGGGGAAACGGGGTAGTTAACATTTTCAATAGGAATCGCTTCCCCATTAAGAACAAACAAACGTTACTGAAATTAATTTTTGTAGTACTTGTGCTAATAAAAAAATCCCTAACTAATTTATTTAAGCTTGAGAAAACTCGCTGCGCACTACCTGGATCTTCAAATAGAGGATATAAGCTTCATCCACCTGACAGAATTTTCTGAGCATTTTGAATTTCGGGAAAATAGCCACTTGCGGAAACCCGAAATTGGAAATTTAAAGTGAAATGAACCTCTGCTTATGGGAAGTCCTACAAAGAGAGAGAGTGCGAGAGGGAGGGGAGGGGGGATTACGAGTGCAATCACAACCATTTTCAAATACTTTCGTGCAATACTCTAATTACCCCTGAAGACGGTATCACATTGAATGGTAAGAGGTTAGCTCAACATTTCCGAAGCTGTTTATTTCTACTAGACCGAGACTGATGAATTATAACCACAGGTAGGCTCAAGTATTAACAACACTATAATTTACGGAGTGTCAACAAACAAGAACCAGAAGGTAATACCAGTGGACATTACGCTCGGACAAGAAGAATTATCTTACGCCACGGCAGGAAGTAGTTTCATAGATTTTCTGTTTAACAGTGACTCCTGTCTCATTTTGGAAACTCCCGACTGATTTACGAGTATCTGGTCCCAAGTGAAATCATATGGGTATAAATATATTTTAGGTCAGGATAGCTACCTACGGAGTTTCATCGAGGTTTCAACCTATAACCTGATAATCATCTCGACTGTTTCTCTCCGCCATCTAAACTGTGGGGCAGTGAATAAAAAGGGTCTTTTCCCCTCTTCACTACCACTCAAACAAGTGTCTCAATCCTCCTCGGTTGTTTGAATTGATTTACTAATTTTACAGCGCCCTCAAATTCCTCTGGCCTCCGAAACCTCTCTCGCTGAAGCTTCAGAGTTCGCGAATGAAAATGAGAAGGTTCACTTGTTTTACAAATAGGGAGCACCGAGTTTCTTCTCGGTAAAATGAACTAAAGCTGGTTTTTAGTATCTCCGAAGGTTTATTTTTACGATCACTGGTTTTATGGTAGGCCACCAGGAGGAGGCGGGCTTGCTGGAGAGAAGCAGTTCCTCAGAATAACTTTCACCTCTTACGCTCCCCGAAAAAATACTCCCTAGTATGATATATATGGTTAGACATTAGCAATCTGGTTTCCAGTGTCCCAAAATATTCATCAATATGTTTCTAGACTCCCTAGAACGGGTTACTTTTCTTACAAATCACAATGTGTGCAGTATGATGGACAAAGGTGGGCTAGGGTCATCGATGTGCATGTTACTCTTAGTACTTAGAAGAAGAAGAACATTATTATGCATTTACAGATTTCGTGAATGTCGATCTAGTTGAGGAGGATGTTGGGAGGACATACAACTCACAAGCGCCGTATTTAAAGCCAGACTGCCCTGAAGTTGTATGCATATTCACAATTGAAACTTTGCCCTTTTGCTACGCCTTGTAATTTGGTAATTTTGAAATTCTTTCGGCGGGGATCTAATCAACAAAGGAAATGCTAGGAGGAAGGACTTGTTTTGAAATTTTGAAATTTGATCAAAAAATTTCATGAAAGTTTGAAACTTTGCCCAGTTGAAATCGGTATAAAATTTGAGATATTTGGTAATTGTACAAATTAATCCAATTAAGAAAACGATTCTCTAGGAGGGACCTTTGCTCGATTTTTGATATTTAAAATATAATAGGCAGTATAATTAGAATTTCGTCAGAATATTCGAAAACGTACATTTCCACAAATTCGCTCAGTTGGTGTGGAGTTATCTAAGGAATATTGAAACTTTTAATTGTCAATTCCGATAGAGAATACGATTCTCTAGAAAGGACCTTCACTCGATATTCGATTTTAATTAAAATCGGACGTTTACTTCGAATTTCGTCAGAAATAGACGTAAAAACTCCTTTTCGGCAACTTTGCCCCGTTAGGCGAGTGTGGCTTCTGGACTAGTAGGCGAGTGAATTTTTTTCGTATCATAATCGAATCCAATTCGCTGATCGGATCACTGAACGATTCTCTAGGAGGGACCTTTGCTCTAATTTCGATTTTTCAATCGTAATGGGTCGTATTCATCGAATTTCGTCTAAAATAAGCGAAAAAAGCCCTATGCGGCAACTTTTGCCTGGTTGGTACGACTAGTAGATGTGTGACATTTTTGATTCTCAAAAGTTATTCCAATTCACTGAACGATTCTCTAGGAGGGGCCTTTGCTCGAATTTCGATTTTTCAATCGTAATGGGTCGTATTCATCGAATTTCGTCTAAAATAAGCGGAAAAATCCCTATGCGGCAACTTTCGCCTGGTTGGTAAGATTTTTAATTCTCATAAGAGATTCCGATTCATCTTCAAAGTTCAGCACGCACCTTCTTAGGTGCTTGAGTTGACAACATCTAGCAATACATTATGGATGAGTGTGGCTTCAAGAACTGTTCATCGCATACTATCAATATGTGCAATCCCTCTTCGAAAAATGAATGAACACAAACAATAGCAGTAATGGTGAAATGCTACAGGTGAGGAGGACAAATTGCCGAATGTGATTTGAATTACGACCCCTGGCAAGAACATGCAAGATTCTATCCGGATTGTGCACATCTAATGTCAAATAGATCTAATGTCACATCTAATGTCAAAGGTTCTAGATTAATTAAGAATGCGTTAGAATTGAATAAATGGCTTTGAAATCTAATGGCTTATTTTATTTTCCCCGTCAGTTTCTGTTATCAGGTGGGTACGTACTTGTACTGTAGTAAAATTATGCAGCGGAGGTTATGAAATCTCAAGATGACAAGGCAGGCAGGTCAAATGGTCAGCAATACTAGATAGTTATAATTGTAGATAGTTATTATTGTAGGGGTGTAGGTCGCTTCAAGTCAGATGAAATTCTCTTCTGTAATTTTTTCAAACTACTCATACGTATTCGTGTGGGCTCGAATTGGGGGGGGGGGGGGGATAATAATTTATTAATCTGTATTCCTCAATTAGCTTTCGTGGAGGCCCGGGTTCGGATCCAAGCCCTTACGCATGATTTTTTGATGTGTCTGTGAGACGCATCTTTACCAACCAGCTAGGTGCAGCGCAGGGTTCCGTGGAGGTCATCTGTGCTCATACCCCCAGATTTCTATCTACTAGCGCACATCACAGGTCCTTCAGCCCCCAGCTAGCTGGGATCTATAGCTCTTTGGTTTACCTGACGGACTGATATGCCAAAGTTCCGGAGAGCGAAACCCTGCCACATCAACTATTTCCCTTCAGAACTTCATTCTTTTGAGTTTCTTTTTGCCATTTCCGCTGCTTTTTGTCACGACAGATTTATTTTAGCAACATTTAACACGCGATTTAGGTAGTAGGCACCTAGTAACGAGTACGGGGTTAGGTACGAAGCCACGGGGGGGGGGGGGGTCTGTGATCTACATAATATGTATGGAATAGTACATATATATATTATACAGAAGGATTATCTGTACAGAGCTGTGATTTGTAACAGAAGGGTGTTGTAACAAAATAGCAAACCGTTGTGTAGGGATTTGCAGCGTTTTTTAGTAGTTTTGATTTTTTCTGAATTTTTGAGACCATCCTGAGCATATTGCGATTTTGCCACAAAATTGAATTTGCCCTAAACAGCAGCGCGTATGCAGGCATCAACCTGGATTGAGAGGGCACATCACTTGCCTGGTACCCATGTGCCCCATAGCTCAGTGAGCTAGGGGTCGGAATCCCACGCTTGAAGGTCGCCGGTTCGAATCCCAGCTGGGACCAAAAAATATTTTTCACTAAACAATTTACCTTCAGAACTACATATGAATTTTGCCATTTTACAAACTGGTTTTCATGAAACTGTAATCCCGGGCCGGCTCCAGTACCCGATTTAGAGCTTCCTGGGGGTGCTCGAGGGTGGGTATTGACCACAGAAAACAGTGATCTGCGCAGAAGCGGCATCTATACAGGTAAATAATAAACCGTAGTGTAATAGTTTGCAGCATTTTTGGTATAGGTAGGTAGTACGATAAGTTACAGCACAATGACTAAACTCCAAATTGGCCATCATGCACCCCCGAAACCGAAACTCTTCCTGCCTACTGAAAATTGAAAACTCGCGAGAAAAGGAACATCGAAAACTACCTACATTTGGTACAGATTGGTCGGTACGTATGTACGTATACGTACATTACAAAAAAGGAATGGGAGAAGGAGGAGGCGGGACCCCTCGGAACATTCGGATGAAATCGGCTGAGTTCGGTGGGCTCGAGTCGGTCCCATCGAATTATATGACAGTTGTAGAATTCGATGGTTGGTCCCTGGAAGCCACCCAAAGAAAGAAAGTGTTTGGTTTTTGATTGTTCGGGGTCGAAATTTTCAAAAGGCGCCGCGCCGTAGTTCCACATCTTTCAGTAGAAGGAAATCTTTTTTTTAAACGCAGTTTTTAAATGGACTAAGAAATTCGAAATTTTGTGTGAATCATTCCCTGCGTCCTACGTGTAGCTGCCTTGCGCGTCGGAGCGTTCTCGCGTTTGACCAATAACATCCACAGAAATGGTCGCGTCACCGCCGCCACTTGGTGACGCTTCGACGTCTCAACGCTCTGTTTGATTTTCAAACTAGTTGGATTTTTAGCGTCAAACGCCACTTCGTCGCGTCTTTTGCCTCCTGTTTTTATTTACTCCGGTCGTTTTCCCCCCCAAAATATCTGCTAATTGCAGAAGTGCAAAAAAAAGCCAGTGCTTTGGAAGATGTAGTGCGATGTTTATAAATATCATGCATTGGCGGAGTCAACTTCGTCAGTACATATCTCCTCCACGGGGAATGGTCTCGGAAAGTTGGTGGGGTCCAAATGATTGAAATAGTTTTGTTTTCCACAATATAGTCAAATGTGTCATACTAGCATGACTCATGCATCATGGTAGTATATGAATTGAAGTGTTCTGTTCCTCACTCTCCCTGAACCTCGGGTAGAGGTGGTGAAATTCGCCAAACTTGCTCCGTGTTTTAAAAATGTCTTCAACTATTCTCCTTCGTTTTCGGTTTTTAACAGCTAAATAGTGGAAAAGAGGAGTTGAAATGGGGTTGAAATGAGCTGCAATTATTTGATGACGGCATTACAGACAAACTGCAGCAACGACTTCAACCTCGAACTACAGCACGTATAGCGTTCTCACATAGGACACCTTTTTTTCTCCGCGCGGCATGGTGACGCGAAACGCGCTGACGCCCGACCTATGTACCTATGTAGGGATTTGCAGCGTGTTTTAGTAGTTTGTTGGAACCCCCCCCCCCCCCCCCCCCCCCCGGCTGGTTCTTGATTTAGGGCTTTCCTGGGGGGAGCACGAGGGTAGGTATTGACCACAGCAAACAGTGATCTACGCAGAAGACGTATCTATAATACAGGAAAATAGTAAACCGTTGTGTAATAATTGGGAGCGTTTTTGGTTTAGAATTATGAGTTAATCCTAATTAAATATTAGTTGTTGATCCATTATTATATTATGATTGTGGCGCTCTTGAGTGTCTATTAAATTTTGGCCAGCCGTGCTATTTGCGTTAGAGTTGTTTGATCAGAATGCAATCTAAGTAAAAGCTCCTGTACTTGAACCTCTTCTTCAGATTGAATTCCCCTGTGTGGTGAGACCGAGGGAAATCACATCACAGCGGAAGTCTTTCAGTAAAAACCCAGGTTCTGTGGGGAGGGAGGCTTGAACAGCTTCCTTCGGTGGCCTGTGAACAGCGAATCGTATTCTTCTTCTTTTTTTTGGCACCTACACGATTTGTACCGCATCGATTCTATGTAGGATGTGTATATATGATCTATACTTGTACTTACTTGATCTACTTTTGGGCTTGAGCGCTATTGTTATTACCAGATAGCACAAATAGGTCGGTGCGACGTCGTGAAATGAGACCCGACGTTGAGTGATGACGTCCTGGCGACCTGTCCACGACCAAATGACGACTATTTTGGGGAATGATTTTCTGGTTGTACCGACCTCAGGTCAGAATAGAGTCGCAAGCTACTGGTGTACATTCTGTAGTAGTATTATACTACAACATTCTGTAGTAAAACCTATGTAGAAGGTTAACTTCTTCTATCTCATTCCGACCGTCATTGAACCTCATTTTGGTATTGATGATTGTAGGAAGCCGTTGCCATTCATTGTATTCATCAAAATGGAATCCACTCCGGCCAAATTGCTAAGGTGGTGGATAGGATAATTATTAGAGAGTTGTCGCAACTAGTGACGGGAACGAAAACGCACAACAGTGTTACTACAGCAGTTGCGGATAAAAAACGAAGCAACTGTTGTCAAGAAATTAATAACAGTTGTAAATAACAGCTTACTTCCACAGTGGCGTGACAAACCTCAACACTCATAACAGATGTAAAACTGTCGTCAGAACTGTTACTTTAGTATTTACCTAGTTAACTAGTTTTTCCAGTTCGAAATAACCATGGTATTATAAAGAATGATTCCCTGGAAATAACTGACATTTCGGTGTGTGTGTGTGTGTGTGTATGTGTATGTGGAAACCTTCATTATTTGCTGTCTGAAGAAGCAACAGAAACCGATCGAGTGGGCTGTTCTTGGTACCAAAGCCAAATTCGTGAGCTCCTGCAGTCTTCTGAACACCCTATACATATTTCACTGGAATGCCCCTTTCAAACGCTCATTTCTTTCCTGTTCAAACCCTCTTTCTGATGAAACAACTTTTTTTTTTTTTTTTTAAATTTAAATTGCACAGTTGTAGGAGTTGTTGAAACGAAAAATTTCCAAAAGCGTCCAACAATAGCCTGTTATTAGTGTTAGCATCCAAAAACACCGAAAACGAAAAAACGTCCACAACGAGAGGAGTTATCAACAACAGCCTGTTGTGTTATCAAAAACACCGAAAATGAAAAAACTTCCACAACGAGAGGTGTTATCAGCAACAGACTGTTGTGCCTTGAAAGACACAACAGACTGTTATTGACAACAGTTATTCTCGGGCTACCAACAGCCTGTTGTCGTTTTCTGAAAATAGCAATAACGCTCACCACTAGTCGCAACCATTTTCCGAAAAACGCAACTGTAGAACGTAACTCTGTTCTAGGGTGACAAACTCGGATGCTAACTATCAAGCGTAAGTTCCATGAGAAAGTTACGTGTTCACGTAACGGACATAATTATGTTGAAGTGACGTTAAAGTAATAACTTGTCAATGATATATAATTTGTCTGTCAAGTTATGTTCAGTAATAGTAATTATTCCATTTTGATGGTTTTCTATGAGTTATGAACAATTTATAGAAGAGCAATCGTGCCCTTTTACTGTACAACCTCACGCACGGCAAGTTGAGACCTTGGGTCCTTTGTATAATTTTAATTACCTGCAATAGTTGCGAATTATAAGGCACTCACTTACCGTGCTCATGGCTTTCGGATGGCAATGCTCAAGATGAATAAGTACACGAACCACATGAAATTCAAGCTTCCAAATATACCTAAAGTGAACGCAAAATAAAGAGAATGTCTTTCTACAAAATTCGGGGTGACGCGATAGCGTAGGCATGGAGTTCGAATTTGGTTATCCGCGAAGAAGTTTGCTTACGAGTTACGTAGAACGTAGCTTTGAGATACGCGACTCGCATCTTTCCAATAGTTGAGTGGTGTTGGACAACGCAAGTCTTGAAAACGCTAAAACTTACGTGTCGAACGTAACACTTGCGTTTACGTTATCTCTCCCGATCTTCAATTTTTGGTTGCGACAACTCTCTACCTAGGTACCGTATCATAAAATTGACGCGGAGGAATTTTCTACGTAAAATCTTCGATTCTTCCTCTCGAAAACAAGTGCCCTCCGGTTCTGAGACGTTTTAAATTTATTTTTCAACTTGGCAACTAAAATTAAAACGGTATGACACGACTTGTTATTTGGATGGTTTTACTTTTGAAATGTTGCATTTCCTTGTAACCCATTATCGTTATTACTAACTTCGCATTTAAATCGTAAATAAATTGTAAAATTATTCAAATAAACAACATAACCTCAACAACGGGGAACACCAAAGAGGATTCTATTTATTTTAAAATGGCGACCTACAGATTTAGGTAATCACTTTGTAAATGTGCCGACCTTAAGTCGGAAAATCACACCTGGCTTACTAAAATCTGTAGTGTTTGTACATAACTCTGTAGTACCAACGTCGTGGCGACTTTACAACAGTTGTATTACAGATATCCGACGTCGTGGTGACCTCAGCATGTTGTAGGCTAAAGCGTATCCGACGTCGTGGTGACCTCAGCATGTTGTAGGCTAAAGCGTGTCCGACGTCGTGGTGACCTCAGCATTTTGTACTACAGCATATCCGACGTCGTTACGGCATCGTAATTCCGTACTACAGATATCCGGCTTCGTCGCGACCTACAACAGTTCTAGAACGGCATTCTGACGGCGGTACGACGTCAGGATTATACGTCATTGGTAGACATACAAATTTCTGACGTCGGATTAGGTCATAAGTCATAAAATACGACCATCCGACCAGTTGTGCTAGCTGGGTTTTCTTCATAACGCAGCAGAACAACGTAGACTTTTCAGTTGCCTGTCACTAAGTGGAATTCATCAAGTTCGTCGCGACGAAGTCCCGTGAAATTTCAACTCTCTCGATGCTTCATGGTGTTGGTATGCCTGCATATGTATGCTATTCTTACTACATACTCGTATATGAAATTCTGTCATGGCCCAATACTGAAAATGTTCTTATACGAATGCTGTCAGCGGAGAAGAAACGTATTCCTCCTGCTTAGTGTCCCATCTTCAGGTTTTTTTTAAATTTTTTTATTTTTATTCTTACAAATAAATCGTTTATTTACACATTTTGCATAATACTGATAGGTTCACAGGTAAAATTATGAATGCAACGTTCCTTTGTTTATTACCTGAGCCTAAGGTCAGTGGACCTGTCCAGTCTCGTTTCTCTCCCAGCTCAGCTTGTGTATGCGTTCGTTCGGTAATACATTATAGTTTATAATTCTTATACATTATATCTACTTCTTAAATATCTTAATTTTAACAAACTTAAATCCAGACTCAAACCTAAATCTAGTATACATAACGTCTAGTGAAGGTCGTTGTGGTAGTACGTTTCTGTTATCCAGAATTTCAATCTAGGGTTGGTGGATTTCTGGAGGGTCATTATTAAAGGACATTTCTATTACTGAAAATCAAGAAGATATCTAAGCTTGTTTCGATAGCTCGCGTAATTTTTACATATAAGTCTGTTATTAGGGCTTCGCTTTACTTTTTTGGCCTGTTTATCACGATTGTTTATAGAATTTACAAGAGCTACGGTGATCCATGGTTTTAGTTTTCTATTCTTATGATTCTTTGGCTTAACACATATTGTACAGAGCTCAATACAGTTTTGTAAAATGATAATAAAAATATCAAAGGCTAGATTAACATCACCATGTTGGAATACTGGACTCGGGGTCTACCAGTTTCATTAGTTCATGAAGTTGTTTCAGATCGGTTTTCCTTACAGTGAATTCGCAAACGCAACAGGGGGGTGATCCGTCAGACTGATATTGGGGATAGCAGACTTGGAGTGCTAAAATCCCCAGGAGCTTTAACCATTATGATCTAAGCAACTATTCTCTCTCGTAAGTACATTTATCCAGCTGACAAACCCCAATTCATGAAAAAAATAGTAATATTTTGCAATTTCAAGTCCTGTAAGCCAATTTTGAATTTTGTGCTTATCACTGATTCGCCCACTATGTTCCACCCTTTCTGTTCGCTGACGTCGATTTCCTCCGTTGTGTAGACAAGGACTCCGCAGGCCTTGTTGAAGGTTGTTGTGCTTTCGCAGCTTTTGTATCCAGGCAGCCTGTAGGTCGTTGCGTAATTGCAGTGTAGCGAGAACCATATTTCCGAGAGCACAATGACCTTAGGTTTCGAAATCATTTGATCGAGGTAACATAGGAGTTGATTCCAGTTAGCTTGAATGCTTCGTATGTTGACTGATAGTACCCAAAGTTTTGATCCGGAGAAAAAGGCGTTTAATGCACCGATATCCTCACATTCAAGAGGAGAAGTCCCTGGCTCGCACATAATATCGTGTTCAATTTCCATAATCTGTGCGATTTACGAGACCCTGTAGTGCATTTATGTAGCTTGGGCAGTTTACATCACTAGCAGCGTGGTCATGCGCTATTTTACTGTTAACGCAGGATCTTTGCACAGGTAGAGGAATAATTGACCCTAAAGTAGAAGGTATTTACAAAATGACCATTGAGGCTGTTGGATTTTCACCTGCGAACTTATAAGGAATCTCAGTTGCTGGGGATGAACCACCTGCCTGTTGATTCTATAGCTTCGCCCTCCTTCAGAGATAAGCCCAGATAAGATTACGGGATCTCTTCGTTTGTCGGCATGTTCTTTACTTCCTTTCCCCAAGCTGCGGTGGAATTTTTCCGAAACCCGGGATTGCAGATTAAATATATAGACGGTCCCAGTTGAAATTCGTGTCTCCATTCCCAAGTAGAAGCGGTGGACCGTGTTTGCTTATCAGCGCTCGAGCTGGGGGAGGCCGTTGATTGCTCCCTTGTTCTTGGATTGCTCTCGATCAAGCTCTAAGTGCTCTCCAACCTTCCATTTTTCCGCTCGAGTTCACATTTGCGCTCCTGCACCCGGCCGAGATTCTTTGCTTTCTTTTGTTACTTTTGGAGAAAGAAAAAATCCTCAAATGTTTGAATTCATCCTCCATTTCCTTCTTTGGCTTCCCGATATTTTATTCTTTTCTTTGCAGCTCCCCTAAAAAAGGCAGAGGACGAAGAGAGTTTTCAACACTTTTTTTCATCGAATAAAAGCAGTTGGTATAGCGCTGAAGTAGGAAGGGATAAGGGAGAGAGGACCACAATACGGTTTCGTTAAGTTTTTTCATTGAGAACTTAAGGCTTGAAATTGCTTTTGACTGCTCCTTCCATATTAATTGGTCCCCCCTCCCTCTCAACTGTTTGGTTTTTTGTAGGTACTTCTTGAAGCCCTTTCTGGGAATTTTTCTCGTTATTCATCAAGGATAGGTATGTGAATCCCATACGACGAACAATGGACTCACCCCTTATGAACGTTTTCCCCATCACGTTCTCTCGATAAGGATGAGTGACTGGTTGCTTCAGATATCGAAAGTAAAATGTGGAAGAAGCCATCAACTCGCTCGCTAGCATGAAAACACGCGGCAGTGTTTCACTACATACGTATACTTGGTATTTGTTATACTATTGGTAGGGTTTTTTTCTTCCTAACTTAGGAGACCGCTTCCATAGCTCTGTTGGGAATATTTATCACCTTCGGCCGACCGACTTTTTTTTTTATGTCTCCTGTATAATTTCACAAACTAATGTAAAGTGTCCGCGTTCATCTTTCTCGGTTTGGTACTCCCCTCATTCCCCTCCCATTTTTTGGTTTATAATTTTCAATAATGAACCTTTGGAATCGAGCATGAAAAAAAAAAAAAATCTAACCCCCCTAAAAATTTGATGGTTTGGATTTGATGGTTTACGTTTCAAAGTATGTAGAATCCGAAAATGCAATAAAAAACGCTGCAACTCACGGTTTATTATTTTTTACAGAATACCCTACTTTTACAGATCACAGATCTCTGTATAGATAACCCTTTATATAATGTAGATGTACTATTCTATACATATTATGCAGATCGCAGACCCTCCGTAGGTTAGTACCTAACCCCGTACTCGTTACTAGGTACCTACCTAAATCGCGAGTTAAATGTTGCTAAAATAATTCTGTCGACGACAAGCAGCACCTAAAATGGCAAAAAGAAACGCAAATAACGAAGTTCTGGAGGGAAATTGTTGATGTGGAGTGAAAAAAGTTTCAAACGTGGGTACCTACCAACAAACTCCAGCCCCATCTAGGTAGATGGTATAATGAACAGTTGGTTAATAATTTGCCGTTGTGTAATAATTTACCCATCAATAATACTTCAACGTTTGTTCAGCTTTCACTACCTGTCAACAAACTCCAAAAGAGCCATCATTGTTCAAATGAAATAATATCACAGAACAACCAACTCGACTTCATACTCCGTGAATATAATCAGGTGATCCCTAGCAATGATTTTATCTCGGGCCAATTACCGATTGTTATCGCGTCCCTAGTGATGATATTTGGGCTATATATATATACAATTTCATTCACCCTGCTGTTGAAAAAGCCTGTCTGTGCAAACTTCTGGGCCTTACTGTGAACGAACGGCTGGACGTACATTGCTGCGGGTGGTCTTAAAAAACTCCCAAGTTCGAGAACTATTTAAAACCGATTTCAGCCCCTATTTTTCTCCCCTTAGGGATGACTGACATTATCGCCAAGCTTCGAGGACCAGTTAGACCCCAAATGGGACCTATAAACCGAATTTTGTCCATTTTGGCTCATGGTAACCAAGAAAAGTGTGAAGTACGGCGGACGGACAGAAATTTTTTTATGGCATTTTCGGATTCTACATACTTAAAACGGGAACCATCAAATTTTGTGGGGGGAGTTGAAAAATTTTGTCATGCTCGATTCCAAAGGTTCATTATTGAAAATAATGAACCAAAAATTTCTGTCTGTACGCCGTACGTAGCACTTTTCTTATGTACCAGGAAAAAAAATTGATGAAATTCGGGTTATAGGCTCCGTTCGGGGTCTAGTTGGTCCTCGAAGCTTGGCGTTACTGTCATCTCTAAGGAGTTGACATTTCCAGAACGCCGTAGCTCGAAAACTTTCGATAGAAGGGTACGGTTTTTTTTAACGTTTTTTAATTGATCTTGAACTAAAGAATTTTTTGAGACCACCCGGAACATTGTACGACCAGCCGTTCGTTTGCACCAAAAAGCTTCGTCAACACGATCGTGAATCAAACGGTATAAATTCGGCCTAGATTATCATCACTAGGGAGCACCTGATTATAATCAGAATCACCGATGGCTGTATTAAGTCGAGTTGGTTGTTCTGCGATATTATTTCATTTGAAAAATGGTGGACTTTTGGTAGGTACTTTTGAAACTTGAACGAACGTTGAAGTATTATTGATGGGTAAATTATTACACAATGGTAAATTATTACACAACGGTGAATTATTACACAACGGTAAATTATTACACAACGGTTCATCTTCCTAGAAGGGGCTGGATTTTGTTGATAGGTACCTACTTTTTCAACTTGGAAAAACCGTTGCAGTATTATTGATGAGCAAATTATTACACAACGATTCGTTATACTTCTACGTAGAAGGGGCACCTATACAGGTAAATTATTACACAACGGTTTATTATTTGCCTTATGCTTCATGAATAACTGCAAATAATTAATGATTGAATTATTGAATCCCGCGCTTTCATTCCGGATCCGGCTGCAGTACTTGATTTAGGGCCTGGGGGGAGCTCAGGTGTGTTGACCACAGAAAACCGTGATCTACGCAGGAGGGGCATGTATGTAGGTGAATAATAAACCTTTGTGTAATAATTTGCAGGATTTTTTTTTTCAGATTTTATTTAAACTTTCAGTATTATTGCACTTGATTGCATTTCAGTTTAATAGGTCCGGCGCTCTCTATCGTTTGAGCTAGGGATGGGCGTTATTGCTACTTTCTCGTAACGTTACATTTTGTCCGTAACAAAAAAGTAAGTGTTGTTCTAATCTGCTACAAATAACAGCTTGGAAAGATTAGCAGAAATAAATCCACTGCTCCCCCCCCCCCCCCCCCCCATTTTTCATTTTTGCCACCTATGCGAAAAGCACGTTATTTTTAATGTTGAAACAGTACACTTCCGTTGTTTCACGTTTTCCCCCGTTTCACTTGTCGATGGAATTATACCTACTTACCTTCATTCTGCATAGTGATTATTTTCACCTATCACTCTTTAGTAAATTTTATTTCAAATGTTATCTGCATTTTACCCTACTTTTTCTCAACTACCTACTAAGTATTATGTAGACGTAACGTACCTGCGTTACACAAGGAGGGACAAATTGTGCCGTGCTACCATTATGATAATAATGTACTTACTCATTTATTCTGACTCAAATAACGCTTATGATAGTTTTCTCTCTCCCTTTCACTCTCCCCTTATAGGTAATCGTGACGAAATAACTTGAAATAAAATTTAATAACGGATTAACAGACCGAACACGCGTCGAAAGTGGAAATGAAGCGTAACCAAAACCTTGGAATAACAAATATGTAACAGAGCAGTGGAACATAAACGGATAACGAAGTACAGAAAATAGCAGATAAAGTCAGTGATGCCAAGCCTGAACAAATAAAATGAATGTAGATCGGTGGATCTTGACAAAAAAAGAAAAGAAAAACAACCACTGGATTTTTATGAATAACCTGTATTCGTACCACATTTGAAAATCTGTAGATCTGCGGAAAAAATTGTCGACCTACCAACCTTGGTAACAGACTGTAGCATTTTACTTCGATGTCCGTCACTCACGGTAATTTAAAGGGACAGCAAAATTAAATACTCAAGACGCGTCATCCGATTCATGTATATTGTACTAGTAAAATATATCTATCTTCGATCATTCGTTTTTTTAACTGCTATTTTTTAATTTTTTGTTTTTAATGAGTAATGACGATTTCGTTATTTTCGAATAGCACGTTATTCGAACGATTCGAGCATATTGTTCGACCTATCCTAGTTTGAGCACAATGCAAATAAATTTTCAAATACAGGAGTCGAATGGTTTGAAATAGAATCGTGGAGGCGGCGGTTTATGGTGGTGTTGATGACTTCAACGTCCGGGATGTCTGTGGGTTGGTGTGTCTTCTGTGGGTTGGTGTGGAAATTTGTTTTGAGTGTAAATTTGGTGTTGGTCGATTTACTCTCATTTATTGATATTCGCCATTATTTTGTCCAGTGTTGGATTCCATCGAGGTGGTACTAGACATTATTCGATGCCACAATGCCGGACGGATTGCGCGAAAGGATAAGCGTGGTCATCCGCAACCATAGCGGAGGTGGTGTTCTGTGAAACTGGGATGTCGCTCACATAAATGATTGGGCCCCACGCGCTTCCTTGAGGCAGCTGTGCGCTCATACCCTTGCTCGGAGTTCGTGCTGTTTTGCATTTCACGTGAAAAGTGCAATTTGAAATTACCTAACGATTGTATAGCCTGTAGTAAGTGTCTGTCAATAACGGGACTTGTACCGGCGTGCCAAACCCCCTGTCCCGTCCCAATGCTTTATTGTTTCAGTATTTTAAAAGGATATGTTTTTGGGCTGGGAGACAGTCTAAAATTTCCGACCGACACCAAGAAGTGTAACGCACTACCGATAAACAATACCGGTTTCCGTGCACCTGATTTTCTAGGACATTATTGTTAACTAAACTGAAGCGGAACTGAAGGCGATTACTAAAATATGGTGGTTGGTAGATTAACGTGGATATTATGTTTTTGGGCTAGGGGACAATCCGAAATTTCCGACAGCAAAAAGTGTAACGCGATACCGATTTACAAAATTTGCTAGAAAGGTAGGTTACTAAAATAACATGTTGCTAAGTTTGACATAGGATCATGAAATTCGAAATGGAGTCTGTAGGACTGGTGAGTAAGTATGACGGGTGAGAACCCTCCCTAACCAGCTGGGTGAGCCCAGAATCTAATTTCATTCCTGTTTGAACTACGAGGATGAAATTCAAAATGGAGGACTGGTGACCAGAATGACAAGGTGAGGGATCCTCCCAAATCAGTTGAGGGAGCCTTTCTTCAATCCCAAACTTCCTCGTTTAACGCCACAAAGAAAAGTAATCCACATTTTCTCCGTTTTCACGTAGGTAAAAACATTGAATGTGGTTATGCAATACGGTACTGTTGATTCGCGTCCATGATTCAGTTTTTTCCGTGAAAGCGGAGAAAATGTTCTATATCAGTTATCACTCCGTACAGTAAAAAACACTCAACTAAATGTTCCCCACTTTTCGCTATAATTTCCTTGGGTTAATCAAGGGGTAAAATGTTCTCTTTTTACTTTCCTTCTTTTCAACTTTGACGTACCACTGTGGCAGTATACTTAACTCCTCCTCCTCCTCCATATCAAAACGCGCTGATTTCGTATATCCGTTCCTAATCTATGGTAATTATATACTTGTGGGTTTAACCAGTGTTATGAAAACCTTAAAGTGGTGTTTTACTAGCTGTGACTGTCAACAACCACGAAAATGGCCAGAACGTAAAATAAAAAAATCCGTAAGAGAATCACTAATGTGGACTGACCTAAGAAAACAATTATATCCTAACATTTTTCACAGTGCGGGAGAGGGAAAGAACACAAGGTAGCGAGCCATCAAGGAAGTGAGAGATTAAACTTCCCTTCAAACCCAACAGTAATTCAGATGTCACCCCCTACCCCACGGCTGCACCCTTTTTCAAAAAAGACGGTCAAAGAACTCGGCGCTGGGCGAAATTCCGCTCAGGAGGATAAAAGTTATACCCTAAAGAAAACAAAAACAGTGAAATAGTGGTATGAGGAGAGCGAGAGAGATGTATACACAGGGGCCTGCAGAAAAAATAAACACCTCCCTTCATTACGAACAAAATAGCACAAAGAAAAAGAATGAGCAAGGTTGGCAGAAGTAATGCCTCCAAGGTTAGAGCCGTAGGTACTTAATTATGCCGATGTAAGACCACACAGCAAAATAAAATCTTGGTGAAATGAAAGCAGCTTCGGGGAAAATTAAAAGTGAGGTATGAGTATGAGTTAGATTTACGTTGATGCTCCCCCCCCCCCCCCCCCCCAGCGGAACGGATGCCGTGACGTAGCATGTTTCAAATTTCGATACCCAAGCTTGGATTGGATATCCGTCATATCCCTTCCAATTTGAAAAACCTCTGCAATTCTCACAATAATTGTGAATGCCGACCTGGACACTCAGGTCCTCCTCCTTAAAGTCTGTGGTCATTAGAATAGTGCAAATTGTACCGAAATTGAGTGAGAAGAGTTGTGAGTTGGTGTGAAGGGGATTGGTAGTTGTTAGGACAGGGAGGTTGTCTCCAGTTGTTGAGGTGCGGTCGAAATGAAAATTCATGTGTCCAACGTTCAAAGGTTTTTGCCTTTATCAACAGAGAATCTACATGAAATAATATAAAAACATTCTGTTGATACTAGGTAGATACGATGAAAAACTAAATTTGAATTAAAAACTATTGACATGATTGACTAAATTGACTTCACTGAAAACTGTTAACATTTCAGAGATTGGTTCACAGCTCCTCACTGCCTGATTCAACAGAAATTAAACTTCTACACACTCTTCCATTCTGCGAATATCCAATCGGCTACCTCCTGTTAGGTTTAAAATGAATGTTTCTGATTAATTCATTGCTGTGGCTTCTACGTACCGACCTTGCGTTCGTCACACTCCCACACAGTTTTTATCTCGCGTCGTTAATAAGTTTCTATTGAAGTTTAATTGGGTGAGTCATAAAAAACGAAATTACTCCGATTTTATGATCTGGATCTATACGTGAAATGAATATCAGACAAGTGGGGAACCCGAATGAGACGGCAAAGGCGCAAATCCAGTTGAAGAGGCGAGGCAGGCGATGGAAGACTAGGTCCTTTGATAGCTGGAGGGAAGATCTCGGCAACGAACATCCAGGGGATGGGCCCATAGCCAATGGCAAACATAAAGATGAACACACAAACAGCCATGAGAGGTATGGTTTTGACGGCAGCATTCTTGGCCAGCTCGTAATCGCCGCTCTTGAAGAACATTCCTATTATGGCAGCGGAAATGGCCATGAATAAAACCGAATTGTTGTACGCAAGGATCTCCTACAAATACGTCGTAAAGTTACAAATTTATCATGATGGCTGAGCTACGTACACAAATCCCAAACTGTCTACAACGAAGTTAATTTATAAAGCATAAATGGAACTAAACACGTTTTCGACGATGCATGACATCATCAAATCTAAATGGTAATTCGGTTTATATTTTGAATATGATTTTGAAAGAATTCTGAGTCCAACCGCACTCTCAGCTACGATGAATAGTTCTTTTTCTAAGCTTTCAAGTTTTGACAACAAGAGACTTCTTTATTTGAGGTAATGCCATCCCTGCATGCCCATACAAATATCTAGGTTTATATTATAAACCTCTCATCACTGATTACCACAATTTTGCATACCTAGCCTAGATATTTGTATGCTCTCTCACTGAGGGTCTGTAGTATCGAAAATATCCCTTGAATTGAAAACGCTGTAAATCCCTACACAACGGTTTATTATTTTGTAAACAGATCACAGCTGTCTGTATAGAACACTCTTCTGTTACACAGCTCTCTGTATGATAACCCTTCTTTATAGATCACTGTCCCTCCGTAGTTCAGTAGATACCTGTTCGCCACAACAAATTAATATCTTGCGTTGAATGTTCAAGCAATAGCTAAAATGGCAAAAAGAAATACAAATGTAGTTCTGAAGAGAAATTGTTGATGTGAAGTGAAAAACGCAGCAAATTATTACACAACGGCTTATTATTTACCTGTATAGATGCCCCTTCTGCGTACTTCACTGTTTTCTGTGGTAAATGCCTACCCTCGAGCTCCCCCCAGGAAAGCCCTAAATCGATTACTAGAGCCGGCCCGGGATTAAAGTTTCATAAAAATGCGCGGGATTCAATAATTCAATCATTAATAATTATTTGTAGTTATTCATGAAGCATAAGGTTAATAATAAACCGTTGTGTAATAATTTACCTGTATAGGTCTCCGTAGAACTGTTTTCTGTGTCAGTACCTACCCTCGTGCTCCCCCCCCCCCCCCCCCCCCCCGGAATCCCTAAATCGAGTATTGGAGCCAGCCGGGGAATTACAGTTAATAAAAACGCTGCAAATCCCTGCACAACGGTTTATTATTTTGTATAGAATACCCTTCTGTTACAGATCACATCTCTATGTATAGATAACCCGTCTATATAATATGATATGTACTATTCTATACATATTATGTAGATCGCAGACCCTCCGTAGGTTAGTACCTAACCCCGTACTCGTTACTAGGTACCTACCTAAATCACGAGTTAAATGTTGCTAAAATAATTCTGCCGATGACAAACAGTACCTAACAAAAGACTTCATACTCCGCCAATATAATCAGGTGATCCCTACCAATGATTTTATCTCCGCCAAATTTCCTATTGTGGGCGCGTCTCTGGTTACGAGATTTGGTTTGAATTGTATACAATTTCATTCACACTGGAGTCGAAAATGCCTGTCGGTGCAAACTTCGGGGCCATACTGTGAACGAACGGCTGGACGTACGATGCACCGGATGGTCTTAAAAAACTCGCAAGTTCAAGAACTATTTAAAACCGTAAAAATATTCACGTAAAAAAATGGTATAGGCGTTTTGAAAATTTCAACCCCTATTTTGAACCCCTTAGAGATGACTGACACTAACGTCGAGCTTCGAGGACGAACTAGACGCCGAACGGAACCTATAACCCGAATTTCATCAATTTTTTTTCATGGTAACTAAGAAAAGTGGCCAGTACGGCGTATGGCGGACAGACAGAAATATTGGTTTATTATTTTCAATAATGAACCATTGGAATCGAGCATGAAAAAAAAAATTCTTACCCCCCCTCAAAATTTGATGGTTTACGTTTCAAGGTATGTAGAATCCAAAACTGCAATAAAAATATTTCTGTCTGTCCGACGTACGCCGTACGCCGTACGGGCCACTTTTCTTAGTTACCATGAAAGAAAATTGATGAAATTCGGGTTATAGGTTCCGTTCGCTGTCTAGTTGGTCCTCGAAGCTCGACGTTACTGTGAGTCATCTCTAAGGGGTTCAAAATAGGGGTTGAAATTTTCAAAACGCCTATACCATTTTTTTACGTGAATATTTTTACGGTTTCAAATAGTTCTTGAACTTGCGAGTTTTTTAAGACCATCCGGAGCGTCGTACGTCCAGCTGTTCGTTCACAGTAAGGCCCCGAAGTTTGCACCGACAGGCATTTTCGACTCCAGTGTGAATGAAATTGTATACAATTCAAACCAAATCTCGTAACCAGAGACGCGCCCACAATAGGAAATTTGGCGGAGATGAAATCATTGCTAGGGATCACCTGATTATATAGGCGGAGTATGAAGTCGAGTTGGTTGTTCTGTGATATTATTTAATTTGAAAAATGATGGCTCTTTTGGAGTTTGTTGGTAGGTAGTGAAACTTGAACAAACGTTGAAGTATTATTGATGGGTAAATTATTACTACGGTAAATCATTACTCAACGGTAAATTATTACACAACGGTTCATTATACCATCTACGTAGAAGGGGCTGGAGTTTGTTGGTAGGTACTTTCGCAACTTTTTTCACTCTTCATCAACAATTTCTTTTCAGAACTTCATTATGTGTGTTTCTTTTTGTTAGGTACTGTTTGTCATCGGCAGAATTATTTTAGCAACATTTAACTCGTGATTTAGGTAGGTACCTAGTAACGAGTACGGGGTTAGGTACTAACCTAAGGAGGGTCTGCGATCTACATAATATGTATAGAATAGTACATATCATATTATATAGACGGGTTATCTATACATAGAGCTGTGATCTGTAACGGAAGGGTATTCTATACAAAATAATAAACCGTTGTGCAGGGATTTGCAGCGTTTTTTATTGCAGTTTTGGATTCTACATACCTTGAAACGTAAACCATCAAATTTTGAGGGAGGGGGGGGGGGGGGGTAAGAATTTTTTTTTTCATGCTCGATTCCAATGGTTCATTATTGAAAATGATAAACCAAAATGAGCGGGATTCAATAATTCGGTGATTAATTATTAATTGTTGTTATTCACGAAGCATAGCGTTTGTTCAAGTTCCAAAAGTACCTATCAACAAACTCCGAAAGATCCATTATTTATCAAAATAAAATAATATCACAGAACAACTAGCTCGACTTCATACATAACAGCCATCCGTGATAATAATCAGGTGATCCCTAGTGATGATGTCTGGGCCGGATTCATACCGTATGATTCACGATCATGTTAACGTAGCCTTCAGTGCAAACGGACTGCTGGTCGTACAGTGCTCCGGGTGGTTTCAAAAAATTCTTTAGTTTGCGATCATTTTGGAAGCGTAACCCGCCCCTGGGGATGTGGTCCCCTGGTATGGGGGGAGGTACCTTCTATTGAACGTTTTCGAGCTATGGCGTTCTGAAAATTCAACCCCTGTTTTTCACCTCTTGAGTCGAGTGACAGTACCGCCGAGCTTCGAGAACCAACTAGAGCCCAAACGGGATCCATATACCAAATTTCGTTAATTTTGGTTCATGGGAACTAAGCGAAAAACCGCGTACGGGGGACGGACAGAAATATTTTTATTCGATGTTCTTATTCTTCTGCGTCCCTTGAAACGTAAACCAAGAAATTTTGAGTGGGGTTTAAAAAAGGTTTTCTTCCATGGTCAATTCCAAAGGTTCTCTTCTCAGCCAATTATTCAATATAATATAGCTAGCTGTGCTCCAAGAAACATATTTACTTCTAGCGATTTTTTTTTCCTTTTCTTTTTTCAATTAGTAATTCCTCTTACCGCCTCTGAACCATTCCGTCTGGTAAGGAGTCTTGTCGTTGAGGTTGGTCAGACAGATTTGGACGCCCGTGCACGTGGTCTGAGCGCCAGACGTGTAGAGCATAGACAAACATTTCACAGTAGGTAACTATTTACAAGTAAGTAGGTGGTTACAAGCGCGATGTTATTGCTAGAATACTGCGAAGTAATTTATCAATACTAATGAACCCCGGTTTCAATCTTTTTCTGCCATCATCATTGGACGTGGTCCACTTTCTGATCTTTGTCTACTAAATATTAGGTGAGTTGAAAATTTGTGTTGAAGACTTCCTGCAGTTAGGGAATTTTTTCGGAAAGATTCTATAAGATAAATGTAATATAATAGGCCATGACCTGAAATGATGAACATATTTATGGAGTAACGTTTCCTTTCCTTTGGTTTTTTGGTTTATTATTTTCTTTCTATGAACCTTTGGAATCGAACATGAAAAAAAAAAAAAAAAAAATTGTTAACCGCCCCCACCCTCAAAATTTGATGGTCGTCGTTTCATGGTAAGTAGAATCCGTAGAAGTTTATTGACATTAGTGAGGCTTCCCCCGCTCAAGTCAAGTCCTGGTTCAAAATGCGTAGATAAATTACCACTTTTTTCTTTTCTTTTGCTTGTTTGTTTGTCTGTTAATTTTATTGTATTTTTGTGTTTTTTGTATTTGAAGCTACGTACGAATTTCTATTTCTACTTGAAGTGTGCTGGAATTTATGCTTATGTAGAAAAGGGAAGAAAATTCCCGTGTAAATTGAATAAATAAATAAATCCGAAAATGCAAAAAAAAAAAAAAAAAAAATCTGACCGTCCGCCGTATCGAGCACTTTTCTTAGTTACCATGAAAGAAAATTGATGAAATTCGGTTTATAGGTCCCATTTGGGGTCTAGTTGGTCCTCGAAGCTCGGCGTTAATACCAGTCATCCCTAAGGGGTGAAAAATAGGGGTTGAAATCTCCAGGACGCCGTTATCTCGAATTTTATTACGGTTTTAAATAGTTTTGAACTTGGAAGTTTTTTAAGACCACCCGGAGCATTGTACGTCCAGCCGTTCGTTCAGAGTAAGGCCCAGAAGTTTGCACCGACAGGCTTCTTCAACAGGAGGGTGAATGAAATTGTATACATTCAGCCCAGATATCATCACTAGGAACGCGGCAACAATCGGGAATTGGGCCGAGATAATCATTGGTAAGGAACCTGATTATATTCACGGAGTATGAAATCGAGTTGGTTGTTGTGTGGTATTATTTCATTTGAAAAATGATGGCTCTTTTGGATTTTGTTGATAGGTAGTGAAACTTGAACAAACGGTGAAGTATTATTGATGGATAAATTATTAAACAGTGGTAAATTATTACACAAAGGTAAATTATTACACAACATTTATTATTACAATGTACGTAGAAGGGGCTGGAGTTTGTTGATAGGTACTTTTGCAACTTGAACAACAGTTGAAGTTTTATTATTGGTGGGCAAATTATTACACAACGGTAAATTATTACTAAACGGTAAATTATTACGCAACGGTCCATTATACTATCTACGTAGAAGGGGCACATATACAGGTAAATTATTACACAGCGATTTATTATTTGCCTTATGCTTCATGAATAACTGCAAAATGATTGATTGAATGAATTATTGAATCCCACGCATTTGTAGGAAACATTAATTCTGGAGCCGGCTCTAATACTCGATTTAGGGCTCTCCTGGGAGGGGGGGGGGGGGAGCACGAGGGTAGGTACTGACCACAGAAAACAGTAATCTACGCAGAAGGGGCATCTATACAGATAAATAATAAACCTTTGTGTAATAATTTGCAGTTTTTTTTTAAATCACGGATAAATGAGAAATCCGCTCCAAATATTTATTTGTTTAGTTCTTTTATATTAATTTGTTGACGTGATTTGTTGGAGTTTGCTGATTTATGTATCCCATACTTTCTGAAATTCGAAAAGTAGCAACCTCGTACCTAGCAAATCCCATCACAAACAGGAAGGTAAAATGTCACCTAGTTTCCCTGTTGTTTTTCACAAGTTTACTTATGAGGCAAAACTCATTGTTCATAAGAACTTATGAAAGGGAAGGACTCAGACAGCCTTTTTGTGGAATTAGCATTAAGAAACCTTGTAATTAACAGCTAAAATATTATGACACTGTTACTTTCTAACCAAACTGAAGCCATTGTGATTTTTCTTACTGGGGAAGGGTGTTGATTTATGCCAGAGCATTCGAATAGGAATAGTTATAAATTACCTTACCGATAGCTGCTCATTAGGTTCAGTCATGATACTCATGATGAATCGTAGCGGTCAACTCTTACGTGTACATAAACATTATCTATATACAGTCAATATTACAACAAGCACACCAGTATTTTGAACCACAAACAAATTTTATCGAGTTATCCAGTCTAAACGTGGTCGGGGAGCCAATTGAATTCGGTAACAGATATTGTTTGTGGTTCATCTGTCAGGTGAATTCCTTTCGATTATTCAATTTTCGGGAACTTCCATGAGGAAAAACTAGGAAAAGGGTTGGCGTGTTTGCTCTGTGGCTGCAACAGCGCGGGAGCTAATGATTTCTTCGGAAGTCCTGCCACGTTCTGATTAGTATTCTGTAAAGCGGGCATCAGCCCAATAAGAGGCCTCCTCCAGGAGCTTTGTGTATCCCTCGCGGTATTGTCCTTTTGCTGATAGTGACTTACTGAATACCTATCTACGCTCATCAACGAATTGTCCTCGGAGAGTTGAGAAAAAAGTCCTCATGACTACTGTATTTTGAGATGCTAGTGTATTTGGACGTACCTATCCAACATACTGCAAGTACATAGTCTGCTCATGAGTACATTAACAATTGAGTTCTGCGGAACTGGGAGTAATGAAAGCATTTCGGTTCATAGTGATATAAACAAAACCTTCGTAACGAAATAATAAAATCTTTACGCCGACTTCTAGACCTACCAATCCAGAAGTATTTCACCGTCCATCCATGGTAATAGAAAGATGTGAACATTTAGGGTTACACCTAATTAACAACGTATAGCGAGCATATTTTTTTTGTGTATTCAAACGGCGTTTTAAAATTAACTGCAATTATTTTTCAAAACGACAAATTTTGTCATCATCACATATTCTGTTGCCTCAGATTTAGCGGTTGAATTTTTTTGTAATAGGTATGAACGGAGAAGAAAATCTTGAACAGAAGCTGTACTAGTTTATTCTCCAATTGGCATTAGCCGTAGCCATGAAAAACTTTATTTATACATCAGGTAGGTACATCAAGTTTAAAGGTAGGTAGATACATTAACTTAAGAAGTAAAATATTTAACATTCAAAAATTATGTAAACAGTGAACCGAAGTTAAATTTGTATACCGACTTTACAAACTTTACATACTGCTGATTCTCCAAGTGTGTGTAATGTCACAGCAATCGCTACCTAGCACGAATGTTCTTTTGGCATACCACGAATACTGTGTTCCAGCGACTTCGTTTCCGCAGGTGTCACAGCTCTAGTTGTTGATTCGACCGATCCGTTGCAAGTAGACACCTCAAGTCCGTGATTAGAGCGAAGGTGATTGTACAGTTGCCTATAAGCATTAAAATGTAATATGACATTGTAATAATGAGACATAATTATTATGTCGGAACAAGGAATCCTCATCTCCAGAAGCGTTCAACATTGGCAGGCTAAATTTGACTAGGACTCAATATTTTTCCTAATTTCCCCCTCCCCCCCCATTCAAAAACCTGATTTTCATAGATCAACCAGTTTTGAGGGTATTTAGCAAATCTGCCCTCCAGATTTCATATCGAAAGACTTGAAATTACTTCCTCTGAAGTGCCTCAAACTGGCAGAAAAAAGCACATGCTTGCTGTCCCAGGACTGTCACGTGTAGCGTTAAAATAGGAACGAATTATATTTGTGACTTGATTAAATAAAAACCCAAGCCTTACTTTTTATTTTTTAACTCAAAATAATAAAAATCACGGTACCATAATGATGTGATTTTTTATTGGTTACTAAACTACTTAGTTGCGAATTAAGAGTTGACTTAATTGACTGTTATTTGCAATCTGATTTTTAAGATGCATATTGTGATTTCCTCAAAAATATTTCTTTGTATTTATAAATTTTATGATCGATTCTCGTAATGTGGAACTTGCAATATAAAACCGCTCATGTTTTTGTGAAATTCAACTTCTTCTTATGAAATTTGTTTCGATTAGGTAGGTATCTGTTGATATGATGCTGTTCAATCGAGATCAGCGATGTTTAGTTACTCATTGTTCAGTAGGTACTTACTATAAGTTCACATGACTCCAGGGCGATCCTGTTGAACATGTCCTTAGTTGAAAAAAAAAAAAAAAAAAAAAACATGGCCAGTTCCCAATAACCTCCACTTTGGGGTGCCTACGAAGTACCTAGTTTTGTTTTCTCCAAGAAAATTCACTGAGCAGACTTTTGATGATTTTGTTTTATTGTTTTCAATAGGTAATGAAACTTTTTTTGGAATCGAATGTGAAAAAAAAATATAGAGCCCCCTCAAAATTTGGTGGTTTCCGTTTCAAGGTGAGTAGAATCCGAAAATGGAATTGAAAATTTTTCAGTCCTCCGTCGTAAACCGTGCTTGTCACTTTCCTTAGTTCTTTTCTTCTCCATGGCGCTACAGTCCTGTAAGGACCCTGGCCTCCACAACCGCCTTCCACTGATCCCTTCCAATGCCAGCTGTCTCCATCTCCTTATGTTCAGCCCCCTCAGGTTGTTGTAGACATCTTCCTGCCATCGTGCCCGTGGTCTGCCTCTAAGTCTTGATCCTCCCGGTTTCCCATTCATCATCCGTTCGGGCCACCGTTCAGGGGACATCAACGTGTCCTAGCCACTTCAAGCGGTAACTTTTAATTTTGGAAACCAGGTCTGGTTCATTGAAGAGGCAGTTCAGTTCCAGATTTGTCCTGATTCTCCATTGTCCATCAATGGACACTGGTTCATAGTTTTCCGTAGCACGTTTCTTTCCCATACAGTGAGCATTCTTTTGTGTTCCTCTGTTCGGACCCACGCTTCTAAGCTGTACAGTACGACAGATCTGACAATTGTTGCTAGATGACCTTTTCTTGCGTGCTTAGACAAACCTCTGAAGCTCTATAATTTTTGTATGGCATAGTAGCAGCGATTTCCTGCAGCAATCCTAGCCCGTATTTCAGTCGTCACATCGCTGTTGTTCGTCATTATCGTTCCCAAATACTTAAACTCGTCACAACTGGGGAAAGATTGACCATTAATGTCAACCACGTTCTGCTTCAGGGGAGGGTGACGGGCTTTCAGACTCCTTCAGTGTCCCTGAAAGTGCAGCTTTCGTGCTAGCAAGAATCGCAACATCGTCGGCAAAAGCGAGATGCTGGGTGAGCCGATTATATATTGTGCCTCCAGGATTGGTTTTTATAGCTCGGGCTGCCTTTTCGAGAGAAAAATGAAAAAGTGTTGAAATTCCCTGGACAGAACACCCTGGAGTTTCACCTTACAAGCCTGACCAGTTTTCTCGGGACTCCGAGGGAAAGCAAATCTTGCAGCAGTGTAGCTCTGTCAATCGAGTCATAAGCTTGTTTGAAGTCAACATACAGATGGTGTAAGTCAACATTGTATTCCCATGTTTTCTCCAGAATCTGTCGTGAAGAAAATATATGATCGGTTGTGGATCTGCTTTTTCGGAAACCACACTGATATTCCCTCACTTCTCCCTCCAACCTCTTGTTTATTGTAATGAACATTAGTATCTCGGGTATGACGTTAAACTGCGTCCGTGATGGAGGGCAGCAGCAACCATCACCAATGGCATGAGGCTGGAGTGATGCAGACACTTAAATGGCTCATGTCCGCACAGTCGAAGGTGCCTGGTAAATCCAGAAGCGGCTTCGACACTGCAAGAGGTAGGTGGCACTCCTTAGCCTTGGTTGGCGAACACCTAGGGGAGGGGACCATACAAAAACCCACTGGTCCTCCAGGTTGGGGGTAGGGCGACAACCCCATAAAAAACGTAACGTTACGAATTCACAACTTTCCTTAGTTACCATGAACCATAATCAGTGGAATTTGGTAGGCAGGTCCCATTTGGGGTCTAGGTGGTCTTCATAGCTTGGCGTTACTGTCAGTCATCTCTGATGGGTGAAAATGAGGGGTCGACAGTTTCAAAACGCCGTAGCTGGGCAACTTTATGTAGAAGGTCATGGTTTTTATGACTTTTTATTGATTTAGGATTTTTTGACACCCCAGAGCATAGTTTGTCCAGCCGTCCGTGTACGGTAAGGCCCTGAACTTAAAAACTAAAATATTCGTCAACATGAGCGTGAATCTTACGTATCCGTAACTTTAGCCTAGATATCATTGCTAGGCGGGAGATGAGAGCAGTGGAAAATGGATACCTATTCATTATTTTATGTTACTTTATTGCCGAACGTTAAAGAGCTCCCCGTTACTTCGTCTTTGGTGGCATTTACTCGATTTAGTAATTCCTGGGGGAAGCACGAGGGCAGGTATTTGCCACGTAAAACAATGATCTACGCAGAAGGGGGATACAAGAAAGTAATGAACCGCTATCCAATAAAGAGGAGCGTTTCAGATTGGACCAACTGGAGGCACATAATGTTAATGGGTATAATGTGTATCTGTCGGGTAAATAGTGGACGAGACTTCCAATCAAGTTATCCGTACCCCAGTGAATGTTGTCTAATTAGTGTTCATGGATTTTGAAAGATCTCCAGTCTTCCGTCGATCTTTTCTAGGCAATACAGTACCAGCATAATTGTCTACATACCGGTCCTGTCATTATGTTTCTAGTTTATGACAGTCATTTCAGCGTCTCCGTTTCCATGTTTAGGCCGTCACATCGCCCGACTTCCTATTAAGATCTGCTGCGGTGTATAATTTCTGTTGCATCCACCGTTTCTGTTACTCTCTACAGATCAAACAGTGGGGTCAGGACATACCAAAAATCCAATTTCCAAATCTTCCGCTTTGAGAGGGGCAAATAGGGAACCATTTGTGCGGTTAGTTCCTATTTACGTTTGCTGACCGACTAGCGCGCTCGAACAACAGTCCGTCACTCATCTGAAATCGTGGTAATGGCTTTGATGGCGTGTAAGTCTACCATCGGCACTCTCTGGAAGGCGACAGCTTCCTGCCTAATCCCCTTACAAAGCCTATTAATAAAAGCTGCCGTTCTATTATTCTACTTACTTAGTACGTCCATCTGTTGAAGGTTATGACACGACGAATAAACTTATGATACTGTGTAACACTAATGTGGTATCACATTAATGCATGTACGTATTTCTAACTCTCCAGTGGAATGGTCATTATAGCTTCTAAAGTAAACGCGGTTTACGTAATATAGGTAAGGTTCTGGGAGCGATCTTTCGAAAGTTTGGTCCTGAATTGTACTCCTGCACCTGCACCTGCACCTGCACAGTATTTCTAAGATCCTCTTTGTATTCCTGTGAAGCGTCACTGCTGTTAAATATAATGTTCTTCGTGTTACCTCGACATTTGTCATCGGATAATGTCTTTTAGACAAATGAATTCAATTATGGCTGTGATAAATAACCAATAGAACAATTTTATTTGGACATTATGATTCTGCCAACCGAAGACCACTGGACGATCAGCTGTGGTAATAAACGGTCACAGATCTATGTAGTTTTTCATCCTGTAGAGGTGAATGACAGTGATGCCGAGCTTCGCGGACCAATAATCCCCAAATGGGACCTGCAAACAGAATTCCTTAGTTTTGGTTCATAGTAAATACGGAAAGTTCGAAGTACGGCTGACGGACAAACATTTTTTATTCCATTTTCGGATTTTTTTCTTGCTCGATCCCGAAGGTTCATTATTGAAAATAATAAACCAAAACATTTCTGTCCCTCCGCCGTACTTCGAACTGTCCTTATTTACTGTGAACCACAATTAATGAAATTTGGTTTGCAGGTCCCATTTGGGGTCTAGTTGGTCCGCGAAGCTCGGCGTTACTGTCAGTAATCTCTAAGGGGTGAAAAATGGGGATTGAAATTTCCCGAACGCCCTAGCTCGAAAACTTTCAATAGAAGAGTATGGTTTTTTTAAACGTTTTTTGACCTCGAACTTGGGAATTTTTTTGAGACCACCCGGAGCGTGGTCTCACAAAAACATCCAACCGTTCGTTTGCACCAAAAACCTTCGTCAGCATGAGCGTAAATGAAACGGTATACATCCAGCCCAGACATAATCGCTAGGGAACTACTGATTATAATCCCGCATGGCTGTATGAAATCGAGTTGGTTGTTCATTGGTTGGATTACTTCATTTGAAGAATGATGGTAATTTTGGATTTTGTTGGTAGGTAGTTTTTTAATTTAAAGAGTTATGCTTCATAACAACAAATAATTATTGATATCATTCTAGAATCTACCGCATTTATGAAATGTTATGTGCCCTACTGGCTCCTGTACTCGATTCAGGGCACTCTTGAGGGAAGCACTAAGGGCGGTATTGACATAAAAAAACAGTGGTATACGCAGAAGTGGCATCTGTATCGGTAAATAGTAAACCGTTGAAATAATTTGCAGCGTTTTTTCCTAAAAGTACGCAGTACAGTGTGTTATTAATTTTTAACCGAAGTGGATGATTAGAGCATATTTTAATATTATATAGCGTAATATGATTCAGTCCGGAGCTTGGATGATTTTGCAAAAAACGGCATTTAAAACGTTTCAGCCGTTTGACCGTGATCATGGCACAAACATACATTTTACATTCTTCAAACGTTATTTAGATGAGATTTTGTGGTTTAGTTGGTTACCGCTAAAACGAATTTAATGAGATGAGAGGTAAATATGTTTCATTGTTCACTATGGAGATATATCACTATGGTAGGTATATCATAATTGGATTTTGTTCTCTTCAGTTTTCCATATCGTGGGTGATAGGCCACCACATCAGGGTTGGTATACCTATATGTTAACGGTTCAATTCTAAGTGACACGGTTGGAAAATTGAAAGGAAAAGCTATCAATACTTAGTTTTTTCAGTCTTCGAGAGACGTGCGAACCAATCGATTATTCTTCCAGGCGCAGAGAAAAAAAAAGCGGCCTTGATAAATGTTAATAAGGCACAGACTCCGAAGTTTACTCAGGTTCCCTATGCTGAGTATCTCTTCAGGATTCAGCTCGACTTTTTTCATGGTAGGAAGACGACGAAAGGGATTGGAGGGAGATGGCCAATACATTGAATCATGGCCAACTTTTATTCCGGAAGAGGACGAAACGTGACCTGCATAAAGGGCACAATATCCTTTGAAAGAGTCCCAGATGTGTACTCCTTCAGTTTACGATCTGGCGATATGTAGAACTGCAGCGGGATGTAACACCAGATTGTTAGTATCCTCATCCAACTTATTCTTTAGGAGAACCCAAGCTGGCGTTTACTAGGCTGTCCGCGCTTTTCCTAGTTAGCGCTTCCCGGCCGCTCACTACTGGAAGATCTAGCGACTCGACGTTTTAGCAAAATTTTGGAGGAAAATTGCACAAGTCAGTACCTAGTTATGTAGAAATGCGTGAGTTCGAAGACTGCTGTTAGGAGTAGTGACCCACCTAATTTCAGTTTTGGATTTATGGTCTGGAATTGCTTAGTCACCAGCATTTTTCAAAAAACATTCTCAGTAAAGAATGGTGAATCTTGAAAAGAAATTACTACCTACCTATTTCATCCACAAATAATATTTTGGCGCCAGAAAGCTCAACAAATACATTTGTCTACTAAAACATCTCAAAATTTGAATAAACTCTGTGAAATTGATAAGAATGACTGTGTAAGTGTGAGTTAGTGCTGTGGTAAATGTTAATTTTCAACCATTTGAATGACAAAGCCTGCAAATTGTTCAAATTTGTCGATATCCAACGGTGTTAATCGATTGAAGGGTAGTTTGAGTATAACGAATGTTTCTTCTAAAATTCGCTCATTAGAACATGCTGAGGGATTGAGTTTTCAAGAACATTTCTATTCTGAAGCCTAGTAGTTTCTTACGTACCTGCAACCCTAATTACCAGGGAATAGCTTCGTGACCATTGAAGCTAAGATCACATAGTTTCAAAAGTATTTTCTTCCCACATCAATGCTTTAGACTAGCTGCTATCCCGTCTTAGGCATCCCGATTACGCAGAAGACCCGAATTTTATCAACTCAATCTAACTGCAATTTTTTTTTTGAAGTATAATAATATGTATCTTCTACAATTTAGAATAGGTCTTCTACAATTTAGAATGTCGGTTATAATCGGTAGCGGAGTACCTTGCTGCACCATTCACCCTTCGTCCCGTAAAACGTTGGAGATCCTTACATTTCAGCAATACACGAGTATTCACGAGGCAGTTAACTGTCCTTTACTGTTCTCCGCTCATTCAGCGATCTGATGCTCAGTTTGTTTTTGTTTCAGGTGAGTAACTTCTACAGTGATTTTCCGCCAATTATGTTACGCTGGTAAGAATATGTTTGGTAATGTTTACGTATTCAACTGATCTTGTTTTTATCCAGTAAAGTTTCATTTTATCTGCGATTCTTCATTTTGTGTATATTGCAAAATGTGGGTGTGGATAACCCTAGGAAGGGTTGATAGTTGAAAAGATTTTTCTTCACTTCCTACCTTGGCTTACACCATGGCTGTGAGTTTATACTCTGCAAATAACAATAATAATGTTGCCCGCAGCACTCAGATTGATTATTCTATTTCGAAAATAATATATGCATTATTTCTTTCCATACCTACGTTCGTGTATTTGCCATTTACACCATATTGAACATGCAAAATAGAAATTGGAATGAGTGGAAAACAAAATAATAAGTCGTCCCCTTGGACTCTCCGTCGGTTCATTCTTCTTTTAGCGAATTTTCGAAGAAAAGGAAGCTATTGTTCTCGGTCCAAAATTTTTAAAACTCGAATTTCCGAAAGATTTTTATACCAAAATCCGTTTCAGACCATCCTGAATTCACTGCCGAAAGGCACCAAAAATTATATGTATAGATATATATATTTATATATTTATATATGAATGTGTCATTCCAGACGATAACTCTCGACAGAATTGAGATAAAAAGTTCAAATTTGCACAAAAAATCTGTCTTGGCAATCGACAGGCTAAGTTCGTAGATGGGCAGAATCGGGTCACTCTAAGGGGGAGTTTTGGGGAGTTTTAGGGGGGGAAAATTACCCATAAATTCCCTAAATGGAACAGTCTGACAAGTGACACCTCATTTTAAAGGTTTTTGTACGCTGAACACGATGGTGAAATCAGAATTGCGATATCTCATTCCGTTCTCAAACTGGAGCACTTTTAAGATGAAGGAACGTGGTTATTTCTTGAGATAAAACGGTTTTACATAAAATCAGTTATTTCTTCGAAAATTCGCTCTTATAGCCATGCTGCATGACTGTGGTTTTTTCTTTTTTTCTTTTCTTCCGCTTAATATTGCATTTGACGAAGGTATAAAACATGGTACGTGTACTCTTGCTCTCGCAGCGTCCCCTAGAGAGAAATTAGGCTCAGTAGGTACAAGTACAAACTCAGCGGGTCGGAGGGCTTGGTGCTATTTCAGCGTAAGCGTGGTAGTTTTCGAAAGCCGCTAGGTTTCTTGGATCGCAACAAGCTAGCATTTCCTTCTGTTTTGAATAATGGCGGTCTCCTATCGCCGTCCTGTTACTCCAACCTTGACAATTTGACTTATCTTCCTCCTCGTAGCCCTAGCTCAAAGCTCTTCTCGGCAGGCTCCCTGTCAATCGATCTCGTCCTCTTTCATCCATTCTTTTGTTACGCAAATGCCTTTCAACCCTCTTTGCTCCTCTACGTCTGACTCTACTCGTAAGTAGGATTGAATCACTTTTGCCCGTACATGAACTCCGCCGGACGTTGTCACTCCGCTGGCTCAAGCCATTGTACTCCATATCTGGTTCAATCATCACCGTGACACTCGGGGAGACTCATTGGTACTCGTAATTAGCCATGTTCTTTGCCAGTTGGTAACTATTGCGGGAAGCGGTGAAAGTTTATTTATGATGCTCTCTAATTGGGGTTGCGAAGGCGTCATCGAGGATTCTGAGATTTTAAATTCGCTTACCTTCGTTCAGTCATGGTCCTCCGTTAAAACTGGTTCTCTTCGTCATTATCCTATCCTGACAGTTTTCGCTTTCGGGATTCGGAAGCCAGTCACCGGCTTGCCGTAATTCCACTCCCGAAGGAGAGGAAAAACAACAAGAATGCTGCGTATATGAAGGCGTAGGAGTGAGGAACTAGCGGATGGCTCCTTTGAGCTCGTGAAGAAAGCAACTAAGCAGGAGATTAGGCGTTCACGGGCAGGAGATCACTAGAGGGAAGTAGGTCGCTTCACCCCCCTTCACCATCATCGTTACCGTCTCTACGCTTGTTCATTTTGCGGTGAGTGTTCGGTAGCTTTCATTTGAATATTGTGTTCCGTGGCAATTTCATTTGAAGAATGATAGTTATTTCGCGTTTTGTTATAGGTAATTTTGTAACATGATCAAAGTGGGTTTGATGCTGTCTGTGTGTTCGCCACTCCTTACCACCCGCATAATTTCCTCAGTTCGAATTTGATTTTGCTGAAATTTTTGGGTTAGGCTCCAGATGGTCCCCATTAATTACAGAATGATCGGATCATTGGTGCGGCCACTGCATGGTCAAACGCGAATCTGCAGAGTGGGTGCAGGGTGGGCGGCTGGGTGAAGGCCGGACCTCGTGGATGGGAGAGGAAGCGCTGATGTCATAAATGGTTCAGTAAGGCGGAGTCCTCTGTGTCCAGGTGGGCGGCGAGGGATAGTTGGATTTGGGGCGGCAGTGCCCGCAACCAGAAGGTCCGAGTGATGTCCGAGGTGATAACGTCCTGTAGCTGGTGTCGTAGCCGGCGGAAGATGTGGGAGGGCTTGAGGTTGTGAGAGGGTGGTAATCGTAGCGATCTTAGACGGTTGATAGAAGGGTATGAGACGGGTGCGAAAGTCGTCGTAGGCCATGGCCGAGTCGGGCGAGACGTCCGCTGTTTGTAGGAGGATGTTGTAGGGAGGTAGGGCGATTGTTTTCGGGTAGCGGGTCTTCTGCTCACGGAGGTTGGCGGCCGAGAACGGGGCGTCGAGCTGGAGGAACCAGAGAGTGGGGTCGTGGATCTAGAAGGGCGGCAGCATGAGTGGGATGGCGGTGGATGTCATGATGTCGGTGGTGGGGGGTTGCGGTTCTTCTTGCATTTTTGGCTGGAACCTCGGGGTCACCACTGTGGTGATAATGAGATACAATCTGTGATCAGGAAATTGGCAGATGGGTGACCCCTGTCTCGTGTCAACACCTACTTTCTTCACACGACGGCATGATTTTGTATGGCACGCGAATCTTGGTTCCCAAAGCACTGAGGAGTCTAATGTTGGAAAAACTTCATTCAAGTCACTTAGGGGTTGGGAAATGTCGCAAGTTTGCTCAGGAAACAGTTTGGTGGCCAGGCATCAATGCTGACATAGAGGGAAAGGTCAGGGACTGTTACACGTGTGCCAAGTATCGCTCGAGTCGTTCCGACCCAATGATTCCTACAGACTATCCACAGCTACCATGGTCAATGGTGGGGATCGATTTCTTGAAGGCGAAAGGAGAACTTTATCTAGTACTCCAGGATTACTATTCTCGGTTTCTCGAAATTCATCTGGTCAGAAACAACCAAGCCCCCACCGTAGTGAGAATTCTGAAGCAGATTTTTGCCAGACATGGAGTGCCTCACAAGCTGCGAAGCGACAATGGTCCCCCGTTCAACAGCCACGTTCTTACAGACTTCGCCAAGCAGTTCGGCTTTGAGCTTGTAACCAGTAGGCCTACTTATCCTCAATCTAACGGGCTTGCGGAGGCTGCAGTGATGACGGCCAAGCTTTTGATTTTAAAATGCGCCGATTGGACGGAAGGTCTTCTTCATTACAACAGTACCTCACTTGAGAATGGCTACTCTCCGTTAGAGCTTCTAATGGGCCGCCAGCTCCGCACCACAGTTCCAGTACTGCAAGATACATTGAGACCAGCTCTAATAGACGATGCGGCCCTGAGATATAAGGAGCAGAGGAGAAGAGGGTTATCAAAAAGGCGGTACAATCGCAGACACGGAGCTTCATCGGAGAGGCCGGAATTGGAACCCAGACAATATGTCTGGATTCGTAATATGAAGATGGCGGGACGCGTTTTGAGGAAGATGGGACCAACCCCGGTCTTATTTAGTTGAGACAGAGAGAGGCGGAAAGATCCAGCGAAATCAGTTTCACCTCATCCCTTTCAAACCTGATGATCCTCCAGGAACGGTTTGAGGAAGGGGAGATGTGATGGACCCATAGCTTATAGTTACTCTTGGTTACCAACGAGTTGTTTCCACGATAAACAATAAAATAGTCAGTCCGTTTTCTGCATTCGACTTAACTGCCTACTTATTGTAGAATTAGTAACACCACCACATTGGGATCTTTTGTGAGAGAGGTTGAGGAGGAAGGTAAGGAGAGAGAGAGAGAGAGAAGTCATCGAGTTCGAGTGAGATCGGTAGAATGACGAGCTGGGCAAGGAGGGCGCCTCTACCCTCCCCCGGTCCTCTGACGGTTGTTGAAATCCGTTGGGGGATCGATGGAGGGAGAGCTACCTGGTCGCGTCCCTCTTGTCACGTAGCTTGCCTTCTCCTTGCTTTATTGGAAACAATCTTAAATGTACCTTGAGTGGTATATTATAAAGGGGTACCACGACAGGCATGGTTCATGTTGTACGGTTTATGAGGAAAAGTTCGGCAATAATTTTGCGACATCAGGTTTGGAAGTTAACACTTGGCGAAGCATTTTGAATTTTATTAGTTACTGGGCCGGAGTTGTTGCGGTATTTGTCGAAACAAAATTCCTCATCATGGTCTCCGTCAGTGGATAAAGTAATACTGCAAACATAGTCGCGGTATCCATGATACCGTATTTCATGGATCCAGTTCCATGGATACATTTAAGATTGTTTCCATGGATACCGTGACTATGTTTGTCGTGTTACTGTGGGAGACGATGATGAGGAAGTTTGTTTCGACAAACTGCTGAAAGCTTTCCTATATTTTGAGTTAATGGTTGTTTCTAAGTAACTAAAATTGTTGAGAGCTTAAAGGGGCTGGCTCATAATTATGCTAACCAATGCATTTTTTGAAGACAAACTATGTCGCCAATTATTGGCAGATTTCCGTGATTCCTTTTGCTATCTCTTCTCTAAGTGAATCTACAGGTCGTTCGATTTCCGAAAAATGCTCCAGGAATTTGGGTATTACGTAGTTTGTTGGACAGAAAAAAAATTACAGACAATGCGCTAGCTTTGTCGTCACTTGTTTATTGTGAAATTGTTTTATGGTGAAAGACCTTCAGTGAAGTTGTTACTACGTAGTTTGTTGGACAGAAAAAAAAATTACAGACAATGCGCTAGCTTTGTCGTCAGTTGCTCCTTAGAGCTTGTGGTTATTGCTTATTAAAATATTAAAACAAGTTGTGAGGTGAGTTTGGCACTAATAAAATGTTTCACCATTAATATAAGAGCAATCACAGCATGTTAACCGATCTAGGAATGGGGGAGCGTTCCACCTGCCAATTATAGCACACCCACGAGGGGCCTCTGAGGGCCTGTACCAGATTTCAACCCTCGGGGTTATCAGGTGCATGAGTTCTATAGAAATTTGAAAGTACATATTTTTCAAGTTTTCTCTTTCTTCTTCTTCTTCTTCTTCTTTGACAGGGCTACAACCTCACAGACACGAGCTGAAATTTAGCACACAAATCTTTTGTGTTCCAAGGAAGTTTTTAGGAATAGTTTAGACAGGGTTCTCATGTTCGTGCTTGAGTAACTTACATTACACTTGTCTGCAGCGCTTTCTAAAAAAAGTGAAGGGAAAATTGAAGGAAGAAAATTCAAAAGAATGTTTTCGACCCATTTTTTATTGGAAAAAACATTTTTATGTTCTTTTTTTTAAACTGAGAAACACTTCGCTGGAGAAGATTTATTTACTTTTAATTACAGAGCTTCACTGGGTAGTTAAGGTGTCACAAATAACCATACAACAATCAATGGAAAAAGCTGGAAAATTTATCCGCCAGGAATGTCTCAGCCTCATTTTTGTCCGCCAAAAGTAGCATGATCGGCGCTCCCCACCTCGCTCGTGCATCTATAGAAACTTGGTCCTTCACCCCTAACCCCCATTCAACCCTCCATTTTGCTTCCGAGTCTGCGAAGCAGCGGAAGCCTTGTGTTCACTTTCGTGAGCCAAAAAATTTTTGTCTTCAGAAATCAAAATTGCCACTTGCATTTTGCGTTTCAAAGCCTACTGAACAAATTTGGTTCCGTGTCTGTCGGTCTGTGGGTCTGTGAGTCTGTCTGTCCGCATTTCCTTGTTACAGCCATAACTTCCACGATTTTGAATTGATTCAGCTCAAATTTTGAGGGATGGTGCGGATAAGGCCCCTTGAGGTCCCATACAAATTTCAACATGATTGATCCAGCGGTACGCCCTGCGTATGCGCTAACGTTAAATTCAACAAATACGCATAACTTTCACAATTTTGATTCAATTTCGCTCAAATTTTCAAGGGTTGTTTGGACAAGGCCTAGAGAGTTCCAGTATGAATTTCAGCATGATCGGACCCTCGGTGCGCTCTGCGCATGCGCTGGCGTGAGATAGATTCAATTTCCTTGTTACAGCCGTAGTAACCAAAGATTTCACCCAATTTCAATGTAATTCTCAGGGATTAAGCGGGTAGGGCCCATTGAGGTCCCATATAAATTTCAACATGATAGAGCCAGCGGATCGCCCTGCGCATGCGCTAACGTGAAATTCTTCAAACACGCATAACTTTCGCAATTATGTATAATGGACGTATTGTATTATGGGCGTAATGTTATGTAATATGTATATTTCATGTAATGTTATGTAATGTAATGTTATGTAATGTTATGTAATATGTATATTTCACGTTATGTAATGTAATGTTATGCAATGTAATGTTATGTAATGTAATGTAATGTTATTTTGCTTCCGAGTCATTATTATTTCTTTGTTGATTAAAATATCGACCAGGTCGATTGTTTAGCAAATATTATTACCACGCTTGCTTAATTTCAACAATGGTACGAACCCAAATGGTCAATATTCGTGCACAGTACCAACGTTTGGAATGATTTGTATTCGTACGAGGACTGGGAAAACCAGCCCAACCTGTGCTCTAACACGAACATTAATTTCCACTGTTTTCGTTTCCATGGTTGTTCCACTTTCAGACATCAGAGTGCAATTTGGTCTCTTGTCTGAGTATCGTTTTTTGGAAATAATGGATAAGGAAACTGAATTAATGAGCACAGTGAAAAGACGCAAGCTGCAATTCTTCATTCATTTGATGCGCAACGATAAATATACCCTTATGCAAAATGTCCTGCAACGCTGAATCAGTGGAAAGCGGACATCATCGTTGTTTGGTATGGCGGTGGACAAAGTGAATATAGCCAACGTTCGTCGCGGACAAGGCACTTGAATGAGAAGAAGTCAGTTCGACACATTGTTCGTGAACGGTTGTGAACCTTGTATACTGAGAACAGTCACACTATTGTGGGAAAATGTTCCTTTGGAGTATTAGATGATACCAATTTAATTTCAAAACGTGATATAGTTTTGAAATGAGGTTGTTATCCAATACTTCAAAGGAACCATCCGTGGTACTCCTGTTGGGTGAGGGGATTTGAGAGCATTCTATCGGCGAACCCCCTTTTTCCCTCAAATGGCTCGTCCTTGTTGAGTCCTGTTGATCATTCCCTGCCTTTGGTGCCCAGGAAAATGATTCGTTATTGGGTAGGGGGAGCATTTGTACTTCATCGATTTTTCTTGAATCCTATTCACTTCGATAAAACCCCCAATCTGAGCAGTCTGAGTTCCATTCAACTCGTCCTTTTCTTCCCTTCAACATTTGGAAAACCCATTAGATACGATACCTCGTTGTTACCACGTATGTGTGGACACTGGGATCCTTTCTTGGTTTCGGTTCTTCGTCTGGTTGGTAGGAAGCTCTACGTGTACCACAATTATTGAAAATACTGACCTCATTCGCTTTCTTACGTTGTTGGTAAATTAAATTCATTGGGAGCAACAGCTTACTAGCTTATGCAGTGGGGCACGGATTCAAATTTTGGGTCAGAATGCGGAATTGTGACCGATGGTCTTTTATAGTGAATACAGGTCAAGCATCAGGACAGGTCCCGAGCTGCTCCCGTATCGACTGTGGACTTCATCCATGACTATAGTACATTCATAGTCATGGATTCGTTCTTGTCCCACCACACAGGCTAACCACAGTAATTGAATACGAACAATTTTGGTTTATTATTTTCAATAATGAACCATTTGTAATTAATAATAAATTATCTTGCCATGGTCGCATCCATTTCGAATCAATATCAATTTATTCATTCATTCATTCATTCATAATCTCTGAGTGTCTGATGCAGAATAATTTCACCTAGGAATTTATCTCACTGGGTAGTTTCCATTATAAAGTACATAATATAACTGTACGTAACTAGCATTCATTTGTAGGGCCTCATGAATACTCATGATTTCGGACTGAAACCCCAAAATATTCATCTCGCGAAGCTGAGAATAATTACTAGGTATATTAATATACATAGCAGACCAAAAGGTTTGGTTCGGCTGACGTTTCAAATTATCGCACGGGCAATTATCATTACGGGCCTTCTGGAATGCATCGTCCTTGATCGACATGAAGCCAGTGGTAGCTAGGTAGGCATTGGGGTTTAGTCATCGTCAGACCCTAATTCAGTATTCAGTGGTGCGAACCCAATCGAGTGGAATAGAAATAATGGCCGATGGGTGGGCCCTCGCCAAATGTGAGCGCTCAGTGCAATCTGTGAAATACATAATTATTAGTAGAAAACTCGGAGCAATGCCTATGGTATCTCCGTTCTTGTTTTCTCTTCGGTTTTTCCATTTTTTGGTGTACAGTACCTTGGTATAATCGTTTCTAAAGGTTATGTGAATTGCGGAGCCGCCTCCTATGGTATTAGTATTTTATCAATATTTTTAAGAACTTTCCATTTAAGACACACATCCATTAATGGAGATAGAATAAACATTTACTAACGTTAGGTACCCTGTCATGTTGAACGTGAATCGTATAGGTACATGACTATCTCCCCCTGCGATGGAATGCTCAGTTGTAATAGACAGAAGAAATTTACTATGGTACTGGCTGTTGTTCCAAGAACGATTTAAATTCTTGACGGTTAATTTCTAATTAAATTCGTTGAATCTCATTTAAGAACACCTGTAATCCATTTAAAGTGCCTTCCATATGCAGTAAAATGTCCTGATCCTGTTTCTCCCAAAATAAATAGGGGTGATTTTTTTCAAACTCGACGGATTGTCGAGTGGCAAGAGGGTGGAGTGCCGTTCATTGTTCCTTCTATAATTAACAGCGGTCCTTATCCGCCCCTTTTTGCTCCTAACCATATCAATCACCCTTCCTCTTCATGAATATTGATGTATTCTAATTTACTGCTTCTCTGTCACCATTGCGCTACTACCTATTCCTCCCATCCTCTTATGAGACAGTAATATTCTGTTCTCTTGAATCTCAATGGGAATGGCGCCGGTCAGCTTGCATTACCTACCTACCTACCTATCATGTATCTGGTCTAGACCGGAACTAGTTCATTGTTGACTCCATTTGATGGAGAGGGGTCCCTCTAGTTGAATTCCAGATTACCTAAATTGATTGGGGTTTGATGTACTGTAGATCCCTCCGTGGTTATACTAGTTGAGTTTTTGGGATGTTTAAATAACTACTGTTCTTGTTGTAGGTCTGTGTTTTGTTCTCAAGTACTAAAAATTGAAACTAATTATAAGTATACAAATTAATTGGTACTTACATAGTTTTTATAATAATTATTTACCAACTCTGTGAATAATGTTCTGTCGGCCGAAGGGGTCTTTTACTCTGTACGAATGGCCTGCTGTCTGCTTCTTCGAATCCATAATTCTCTACTACAAATTTACGCAAAAAGCATAAGGCTCCTTTCATTTTACTAGCTTCAAAACTTGAAGGATGAAGTTCATGTTAATTGGAGAGTAACCGCGCAGGTACAGCGACGGCAGAAAATTTAGGGATGTCGTTGAAGAACTCTCATGAGTGGGTTTCAGTAATAAATGGCCCTTGGCCTTGAGCCGTCAGCCCCTCTGGCCCTTATTAGCCCTGTATTCAGTAATGTCGTTGCGCTTCCGATTATCGTACTACACCAACTGCATAAGATCCCATTACCTAAGGTACCCTTTCATGTAGTGCTATTATTAAATCAACTGTAACCAACTGGGGTAACTGTACTTGTATCTTGATATTGTTACGTGTTGTTATTGTATTGTTATATGGCCACCTTATCAATATTAATAGTTAACTGTCCGTTAATCAGTATTTCCCTTATAATACCGGTGTTTTTGTTTCGCCATTTTACCATTTGGTCCTGATATGGTGGACTATCAAAAATTGCACATGAGAGTATGAGGATGAATAAGAGCTAAAAAAAATTGATGAATGGTGTTTGCCTCCAGCTGTCTCCTGAATAACTTATAAGTTGATTTAGTAAAGGGGAAGAAACTAATTATGGCCCAGAGGGCTCAATGAAGAACGCTCTGTTCATTGTAGGGGGGCTATTAGATCTGAGTGGGTCTTGACCATCTGATTATGTTGCTCGAGAGCTACCTACCCAATAAATTCTTTTTAAGATTGTAGTGATCCGAGGTTGATAGAATAGACGAGGCAGTTGAAAGCTTATGGAAGAATGGTTTTATTGAGCGAATACATTTCCTTATATACCCCCTGACATGACCAGAGGGGGGTCGGGGGGTCTCCACTCTGTGTGGTTGATCAGGCTCGACATGTTCATACATTAACAGTATATTGGAGGAGGAGCCGATCACAACAAAGATGCTTGTCTTGAATTGAGCCTTTGCAACTGAGTTCTGTAAAAAACTTTCTCCGTTCGGTGCTTGTGTACTATACGTCCCCCGAGGTCTTATCAACTTCTTCTCAACTGTCGAAACAACCGATTTCGGGAATCGATTATCACGTCACGGAAAACACGGGGAGCATGGTGCGCGGGTATATCGATAGTAGACACGGAATATGACGATTGTTTCGATAGTTGATGAGCAATTGATAAAGCCCCCCGGGTGACGTATTATAATAAATAAGTACCCGCCGTTTAAACAGATATTTCTCTGCATAAGAGATTATATATTTTTTTAATTAATTTATTTTTTTTAAATTATTTTATAACCCTGGACTTTCATTGGTTCCAGGGGATGTCCTGGGGGAACTTGACACTCGAACGCCAAGACATTGCTTGTTATAACCTTAATTCCTATAGGTTTCATATATATCAGAGGTGAAAAGCTAATCGCTGGTCGGGTAAGCACATGCTGCAAGCTTTACAAGCCTTGTATTGGTGCCTGCCCGAGACCAGGACCAAAGAAGCCGCTAACTTTCATCCCAACATGGATAATAATAGGATTGGACGCTCTAGCCCGCTCGGACACTCGAGCCACCCTGGAAAAGAGATTATATTTGGCAAAAAGGGAATTTTCTATTCTTCTCCATTTCATAGCATTCCCAATCCATCCCTAGATGAACCAAACACGCTGCAAATTGTTACACAATAGTTTATTATTTACCTGTATAGATGAGCCCTTCTAGATCACTGTTTTCTGTGATCAGTACATACCCTCATGCTCCCACCGGGGAAGCCCTAAATCGGATACTGGATGTCAAGGAATTGTATCCTTGAATATTTGTTGTTATTCATGAAGCATAAAGTTTATTCAAGTTACAAAAGTACCTATCAACAAAATCCAAGTCAAATGTGATAATACCACGGAACAACCAACTTGATTTCATGCAGCCATTCGTGATTTTAAGTAGGTGTTCCCTAGCAGTTATATCTGGGCCGGGTTTATACCATTTAATTCGCGGACATGTTGACGAAGCTTTTCGGTGCAAACGAATGGCCAGGTGGTCTCAAAAATTCGAACAATTATTGAAACAAGTACATTGGTTGTTTTTTCTTTGAAATAAAAATTTTTCCACTTCATGGAAAAACATTGAATCATGGATATGTTTTTGGGCGCTGTATTTTCACATCCACTTTTCAATGTTTTTCCATGAAGTGGAAAAATGATATAAATTTTTGAATTGATTGATAATGAAAAAAGTGCAATTGGTAAAATTTATTGTACAGAAATTGGGTCAGTAGTAGACAATAACGGACGATGATAACTAAAGTAAGAAATATATAGTTTCGTTTCGAGATGATCAATGTGAGATCGCTACCTTCCAATTCGTTCAATAAAATGGTTTGTGCTCATTTCATTATTGTTTCGCTGGGTATTGTCGGTAACTACACACGCACATCTCCAAATTGTTTATCGGTTCCAGCGTTGCATTTTTTTCGGTCGCAAATTTTAGAATGACCCCCCAGGGCAAAAACATATCCATGTTAAAATTCCCAAGTTCGAGATCAAATTAAAAACTTTTAAAAAAAACTATACCCTTGTTTTCTGAAAATTTCAACCCCTATTTTTCACCCCTTAGAGGTGATTGACAGTAACGCCGAGCTTCGCGGACCAACTAGACCTCAAATGGGTTCCACAAACCAAATTTCATTAATTTTCATTCATGGTAACTAAGGGAAATGCGAAGTACGGCGGACGGACAGAAAATTGTTTCATTCCGTTTTCGAATTCTACGTCTTGAAACAGAAACCATAAAATTGGGAGAGGGGTTGAAATTTTTTTGAAATTCCAAAGGTTCATTATTGAAAATAATAATACAAAAAGTAGTTAAGAACAGTTTCGAGGAAGGAGAAAAAATCTGTTGAATTTGAGTTGTGTTCGGTGATGGTGGTGCGGGAATGGGCAAAGTCGCTAATAATTGGTGAGAAAATCACTTGAATGACAAAACTTGTAAGTTTTCTTATCCCTTTATTGGCTTCACAAAAACTTCAGCCATATATCGGATAAAAAGGTGGTGTAGAATGTAGAAAAGGGATAAAAGTGGTATAGAAGGTTGAGAAAGGATAAACAGGTGGAAATGAGTTTCTGGGGGCCGATAGCCATGTATCGGATAAAAAGTGGTATAGAAGGTGGAGAAAGGATAAACAGGTGGAAATGAGTTTCTATGGGCCATAATTTACCACAAGTCACTTTGAAAATTAACATGTGTGGTATTGGATCCCGTCTTCCTTTCACCTCCAGGTTCACCCGATCAGTGAACCCTCTCCATGGTACGTGGTGTCAGGAGTGCTGGATAGGGAGCTTATTGAGAGCTTCGGTTAGGAGGAGGGGCCCGTTGTTTGTGTTTACACACCTAGGATATTGCCATCATAGATGTCTTGCTGTTTTTCTTCAGTCGACCCAACTTAGGATCGGTTTATTGGTTGGTATTAAGCCAACTCATTAAAGTGGAATAAAAACGGCAAATATATTTAATTTATCGTTGGCAAACATGGATCCTTCACAAGCTTCGCTCAACTGATTATTCATTAATTAAGTTTAGTTGTGACATTCTTACTTGCCTAACACTTTTCTTCGTTACTCCTACTTTAATAGTAGAGTTATATTGCATATGTAGAGTGAAGAGAAACCTTGTTCCTAGTGCAAAATGTATGATAATTCCTTCATTTGGTTCGTCTTATTCAGAAACTGTTCATTTCATTTTTCTCAGACATGCTAGAACTATAATTTATGATGCGTTGGTTGATGCCTGTAATACCTTCGCTAAATGAAAATTGATTTTTTTTTCGTTTCATGCGTGAACTTTCCTTATTTCTTTAATATCCTCTGAAGTGTGGTCTTTTCCTCAACCTGTTTAATTTTATGTAGTGTTGTGCCTCTTTTTATCCACCTTATGCAGGGTGGAGTTTATTTCTGCATGTTCCCAGCTACAAACATTTCACTAAATCACCTCGATAATAAATTGCATAATTTTGCTTAATCGTTTTTCCTCCCATCGCATGACAAAAAAGAAAGGGGGGAAAAAAGGCTGCTCAGTTCTCGGATGTTCCTGTCTGCCGCTCTTTCGCTTGTTCCAGAAGTCTACTGGCTTCCTCTAGTGACTCCGGCGGAATCGTGGAGTAGTCGTATGTCTAATTCGCTTTCCCTTTTCCCTCAACCCCCCTGTTGTCATTCCCTCTTTCACTATCCAATAATCGGGATCCCTTCTCGAACCTCTTCTCTTTTCCCTACCCACCGTCAACACAACCTTCCTCCACATCGCATCCGGGATTGCCTGTCCCTACCTTCGATGGATTCGTATCATCTATCAACGCTACCTGAGCTGGAAATTCCATATCTCTTTTTCCGACCAATATTCTCGCCCTCTGCACTCATCCGTGCGGTTGGTTCATCCATCTGCTTGATCCGATCGCGCCTTAACCTCCCTCCCACCACTAGATCGCTAGCAAATCGATGGCTCCCCGGGCATTTCGATCACATGGTAAGAGGATACAAGTATTTGTTTTGTGAGAGTTGTAAACTCAAACTGAACACCCTCCTGATCAAAATATTAGCTCAAGAGACTGTATTAGAAGCATGACCTTAAGAATTCCCCGGCAAGGATTTCTCCTAGAATAACTGTATTAATACGTAACTCTCAAGACCTCTGAATAGAAACGAAATTGATAAATATAACAATAAAAATCATCGTTCATAAACTTCCGTAGACCACACGTTAACAGAGTTCGGTAAATACGATGCCAAACTGCTGTAAATCTATTTGGTACTATCCTTGCGTTTTCTGTTCTCTAACACACAATTCATTACATTTCATTTCTGGCAGAGTTAACTTGATATTTTGCCGTCCTCTGTATTTTTCCGTTGCTGCAGAACGTAGCTCCAAATATAAAAACGCTGCAATCACATGGGTTTATTATTCTACTGGACATACATACAGAAATGTTGGCTGTTCATTAATTGAAATAGTTATTTTTGATGGTTTCCAGCAGTTTTGGCCTCCAAAAACATGAATTAGGCACGGTTGTATTTTTTTAAACACATTATCTTTGATAATTGATAGTACCATTTAATTGTCTTGATTCACCTGCTAATACTACTTCCAGTGTTATTATACAAATTTATGGTGATTTCAGACAATTTCCCAGGTTTTTGACTCATGAAAAATGAATATCAGGAGGCCTTCGTTACAACCTCAATTCACTCTTTGGTCAAAATGAGCTTAATATTCGGTCTTTCCGCCACAAGTGCATGTTCCCTAACACCTCAAAAATCCCTCGAAAAACCCTTATTTTTACACCCATTTTTCTCCCATAACACCCCTGGGTGTATTCCGATCGGGCTGCCGAAATTCTGAGCACAGCTAGGACCCAAATGTGTTCCCGAATTGGGACCCAAACTGTATATGCGGAAGAACGACGATTTTAGACCAAAATGAAATGTAAATTTAAGGGGCTGTTATAAAATATTTTTTGCTGAGCGAATACATAGGTGTATTATTCACAGAATAATAAACCAAAACGCTGCGAAGTCCTCGTCACATGGGTTTATTATTCTGTTGGACATACCTACAGAAATGCTGGAAACACATTGTTGTTTCTTCCTTGTGCACTTATTGAAATAGCTATTGTTGTTGACTTCCACCAGTTTTGGCCCTCAAAAAACACGATATAAGCTCCCATTTTTGACAAATTATCTTTGATAATTGATAGTACCATTCAATTGTCTTGATACACCTGTTGAAACTACTTCTAGTGTTAATATACAAGTTTATGGTGATTTCAGACAATTTGCCAGGTTTTTGGCTTATACAAAAGGAATTTTGGGAGCTGAGCCCACGTTACAACCTCAATTCTGCACTCTTTGGTCAATGTCAACTTCATATTTGGTCTTCTCGCCCTAAAAAACATGGAAAACGATACCTCGCAAACTTATGTTCTCAAACCTCAAAAAACCTCGAAGAATCCTATTTGTACAACCATTTTTCACCCGTAACACTCCTGGGACCGATCGGGCTGTGCAGAGCTTCGGAGCACACCTGGGAACCAAGTGGAGCTTGCGTGCGGAAGATCAACGATTTTAGACGAAAATTTAACATGAATGTAAGGCTGAAACTTTTTTGTTAGAACCTCAAGTCTTCGCTCCTTTGTCAAAATTGACTTCATATTCGGCCTCCTCGCCCTAAAAAACTTGGTAAACGATAACCTCAAAGCTCATGTTACTAAAAACCAGAAAACTCTATTTTTACACCCATTTTTCACCCCTAACCCGTATATTCCGATGGGGCTGCAACGTTTCGGGACACAGCTAGGGCCGAAATGAAGCCTGTGTTCGAAAAAACGAGTTTTTTAGGCCGATGATAAAGTAGATATGGGTGATACGGCGGAAAAATTTTTCGTTTACGTTTCAAGGTGCGTAGATCCCAAAAATGCCATGTCCGTCCGCCGTATAGTGCATATCTACTTCAATTTCGGTCTAAAAAATTCGTTCTTTCGGACACATGCTCCATTTGAGCCCAGTTGTGTCCCGAAACTTTGCAGCCCGATCGGAGTATGCCCAAGGGTGTTGTGGGGGTAAAAACGGGGGTTTTTTGGTGTTTTAGTAACATGAGCTTGTGAGGTATCGTTTTCCATGTTGGATTATTATTTTCAATAACGAACCTTTGGAATCGAGCATGAAAAAAAAATGTCAACCACCCCTAAAAATTTGATGGTTTACGTTTCAAGGTATGTAGATTCCGAAAATGCAGTAAAAAACTCTGCAAATCCCTGCACAACGGTTTATTTTGTACAGAATGCCTTGTATTTTGTACAGAATACGTTCTGTTACAGATGTAGATCGCAGATCCTCCGTAGGTTAGTACCTAACCCCGTACTAGTTACTAGGTACCTTCCTAAATCACGAGTTAAGTTTTGCTAAAATAATTCTGTCGATGACAAACAGTAACTAAAATGAAAAAAAGGAACGCAAATAATGAAGTTCTGAAAAGAAATTTTTGATGTGAAAAAAGTTGCAAAAGTACCTACGAACAAACTCCAGCCCCTTCTACGTAGATGGTATAATGAACCGTTGTGTAATAATTTACCATTGCGTAATAATTTACCCATCAAAAATACTTCAAGGTTTTGTATAAGTTTCACTACCTATCAACAACAAACTCCAAAAGAGTTCATTTTGGTTTATTATTTTCAATAATGAACCATTGGAATCGAGCATGGAAAAAAAAATTCTTACCCCCCCTCAAAATTTGATGGTTTACGTTTCAAGGTATGTAGAATCCAAAACTGCAATAAAAATATTTCTGTCTGTACGCCGTACGCCGTACGCCGTACGGGCCACTTTTCTTAGTTACCATGAAAGAAAATTGATGAAATTCGGGTTATAGGTTCCGTTCGGGGTCTAGTTGGTCCTCGAAGCTCGACGTTACTGTGAGTCATCTGTATGGGGTTCAAAATAGGGGTTGAAATTTTCAAAACGCCTATACCATTTTTTTACGTGAATATTTTTACGGTTTTAAATAGTTCTTGAACTTGCGAGTTTTTTAAGACCATCCGGAGTACGTCCAGCCGTTCGTTCACAGTAAGGCCCCGAAGTTTGCACCGACAGGCATTTCCGACTCCAGTGTGAATGAAATATTGTATACAATTCAAACCAAATCTCGTAACCAGAGACGCGCCCACAATAGGAAATTTGGCGGAGATGAAATCATTGCTAGGGATCACCTGATTATATTGGCGGAGTATGAAGTCGAGTTGGTTGTTCTGTGATATTATTTCATTTGAAAAATGATGGCTCTTTTGGAGTTTGTTGGTAGGTAGTGAAACTTGAACCAACGTTGAAGTATTATTGATGGGTAAATTATTACTACGGTAAATCATTACTCAACGGTAAATTATTACACAACGGTTCATTATACCATCTACGTAGAAGGGGCTGGAGTTTGTTGGTAAGTACTTTCGCAACTTTTTTCACTCCTCATCAACAATTTCTTTTCAGAACTTCATTATGTGTGTTTCTTTTTGTTAGGTACTGTTTGTCATCGGCAGAATTATTTTAGCAACATTTAACTCGTGATTTAGGTAGGTACCTAGTAACGTGTACGGGGTTAGGTACTAACCTACAGAGGGTCTGCGATCTACATTATATGTATAGAATAGTACATATCATAAATTATATAGACGTGTTATCTATACATAGAGCTGTGATCTGTACCGGAAGGGTATTCTATACAAAATAATAAACCGTTGTGCAGGGATTTGCAGCGTTTTCAAATTGAATAATATCACAGAACAACCAACTCGACTTCATACTCCGTGATTATAATCATGTGCTCCCTAGCAATGATGATCTCGGCCCAATTCCCGATTGTTAGCGCGTCCCTAGTGATGATATCTGGGCTGAATGTATACAATTTCATTCACGATCCTGTTGAAAATGCCTGTCGGTGCAAACTCCTGGGCCTTACTGTGAACGAACGGCTGGACTTACAAGGCTCCGGGTGGTATTACAAAACTCCCAAGTTCGAGAACAATTTAAAACCGTAAAAAATTCGAGAATACGGCGTCCTGGAAACTTAACCCCTATTTTTCACCCCTTAGGGATGGCTGGCATTAACACCGAGCTTCGAGGGCCAACTAGACCCCAAATGGGACCTATAAACCGAATTTCGTGAATTTTGGTTCATGGGAACTAAGAAAAGTGCTCAATACGGCGGACGGACAGTCATTTTTTTATTGCATTTTCGGAGTCTACATACCTACCTTGAAACGGTATCCATCAAATTTTGAGGGTGGGGGTGGTTAACAATTTTTTTTTTTTCATGGTCGATTCCAAAGGTTCATTATTGAAAATAATAAACCTAAAATTTCTGTCTGTACGCCGTACGTTGTACACTTTTCTTAGTTACCGTGAACCAAAATTAATGAAATTTGGTTTATAGGTACCGTTTGGGGTCTAGTTGGTCCTCGAAGCTCGGCATTACCACTGTCAGTCATCTCTAAGGGGTTCAAAATAGAGGTTGAAAATTTCAGAAAGCCGTAGCTGGAAAACGTTCAATATAAGAGTATGGTTTTTTTAAAACGTTTTTAAATTGATCTTGAACTAGAGAATTTGTTGAGACCACCCGGAGCACTGTACGACCAGCCGTTCGTTGGCACCGAAAAGCTTCGTCAACACGATCGTGAATCAATCGGTATAAATCCGGCCCAGATATTATCACTAGGGAGCACCTGATTATAATAACCGATGGCTATATGAAGTCGAGTTGTTTGTTCAGTGATATTATTCCATTTGTAAAATGATGGCCGTTTTCGATTTTGTTGATAGGTAGGTTTTGTTGATAGGTTTGAAACTTGTACTTCAAACGTTTAAGTATTATTGATGGGTAAATTATTACACAATGGCTAATAATTACACAACCGTACACTATACCATCTACGTAGAAGGGGTTGGATTTTGTTGATAGGTACTTGTGCAACTTGAACAACCGTTGAAGTATTAGTAATGGCGAAATTGTTACACAACGGTTCATTATACGGTGTATGTAGAAAGGGCACCTATAAAGGTAAATCATTACACAGCGTTTTGTTGTTTGCCTTACGATTCATGAATAACTACATATAATTATGATTGAATTAGTGAATCCCGCACATTTGTAGGAAACTTTAATTACCTGGCCGGCTCCAGTACTCGATTTATGGCTTTCCTGGCGGGGAGCTCGGGGGAATTGACCACAGAAAGCAGTGATCTACGCAGAAGGGCTGCAGGTTAATAATAAACCGTTGTGTAATAGTTTTCAGCGTTTTTTTCCGGGCGAGGAGACCTAATATGAAGTCGAATTTGACCAAAGAGTGGAAAATTGTGTGGAAAATTCCGCACACAGTTTGGGTCCCCATTTGGGTACACATCTGGCTTCTAATTGAGCTCCGAAGCTCGGCAGCCCGATCAAAATACACCCAGGGGTGTTACGGGTGAAAAATGATTGTAAAAATATAGGTTTTTGAGGTTTTAGTTAACATGAGCTTACGATGTATTGTTTTCCATGTTTTTTCGGGCTAGGACCAAAGTGTGAAGAAATGGGGTTGTAACGAAGGTTCAGCTCCCAAAACTGATTCTGTATTAGCCTAAAAGCTGGGAAATCGTCTGAAATCATCATAAACTTGTATAATAACACCAGAAGTAGTTTCAACAGGTGAATCAAGACAGTTAAGTGTCTAAAGAAAAAAAAGGTGAATATTTGTCAAAAATAGGAGCCAATTCGTGTTTTTGGGGGCCAAACCCCCCAAATTGGTAAAAACCATCATCAATAGCTATTTCAATAATTGCACATGAGTGAAACAATTAAATTTATTTCCAGGATTTCTGTAGGTATGTCCAATAGAATAATAAACCCATGTTTCAAGGACTTCGTGGCGTTTCTGAAATCTGCGCACCTTGAAACGTAAAAGAAAAAAACGCTGCAAATCCCTGCACAACGGTTTATTATTTTGTATAGAATACCCTTCTGTTACAGATCACAGCTCTATGTATAGATAACCCGTCTATATAATATGATATGTACTATTCTATTATATGCATATTATGTAGATCGCAGACCCTCCGTAGGTTAGTACCTAACCCCGTACTCGTTACTAGGTACCTACCTAAATCACGAGTTAAATGTTGCTAAAATAATTCTGCCGATGACAAACAGTACCTAACAAAAAGAAACACACATATTGAAGTTCTGAAAAGAAATTGTTGATGAGGAGTGAAAAAAGTTGCAAAAGTAGCTACCAACAAACTCCAGCCCCTTCTACGTAGATGGTATAATGAACCGTTGTGTAATAATTTACCGTTGAGTAATGATTTACCGTAGTAATAATTTACCCATCAATAATACTTCAACGTTTGTTCAAGTTCACTACCTACCAACAAACTCCAATAGAGCCATCATTTTTCAAATTAAATAATATCACAGAACAACCAACTCGACTTCATACTCCGCCAATATAATCAGGTGATCCCTACCAATGATTGGCCGTATTCACAAATTCCTATTGTGGGCGCGTCTCTGGTTACGAGATTTGGTTTGGATTGTATACAATTTCATTCACACTGGAGTCGAAAATGCCTGTCGGTGCAAACTTCGGGGCCTTACGGTGAACGAACGGCTGGACGTACGATGCTCCGGATGGTCTTAAAAAACTCGCAAGTTCAAGAACTATTTAAAACCGTAAAAATATTTACGTATAAAAATGGTATAGGCGTTTTGAAAATTTCAACCCCTATTTTGAACCCCTTAGAGATGACTCACAGTAACGTCGAGCTTCGAGGACCAACTAGACGCCGAACGGAACCTATAACCCGAATTTCATCAATTTTTTTTCATGGTAACTAAGAAAAGTGGCCCGTACGGCGGACAGACAGAAATATTTTTATTGCAGTTTTGGATTCTACATACCTTGAAACGTAAACCATCAAATTTTGAGGGGGGGTAAGAATTTTTTTTTTCATGCTCGATTCCAATGGTTCATTATTGAAAATAATAAACCAAAATGTTGAGGGTTATAATATTATTTAGCTGACCGAATACACAGGTTTATCTATTATTGTCAAACAGGGCTTTTTATATAAACACTGAAAAGTAACTTTGAAAAAGTTAGATTTCAGCATATTGCGTTAGATGCTTATCAAAAATAATTTCTGATCAAATCCAGAAATACTTTACATTAATTATACTACAGTATTTGTAAATTTTGGTTTATTATTTTCAGTAATAAACCTTTTTAATCGAGCATGAAAAAAAGTTAAACCCTCTCCCTCAAAATTTGATGGTTTCCGTTTCAAGGTGCGTAGAATCAGAATTCGCACTTCCCTTAGTTACCATGAACTGATGAATGATAATGAAATTCGGTCTGTAGTTCCCGTTTGGGGTCTAGTTGGTCCGCGAACCTCGTCGTTACGAGTAATAGGGGTTGCAATAATAGGGGTTGCAATTTCCGGAACGCCGTAGCTCGAAAACTTTCAATAGAAGAGTTTTTTTTTTGTTCTAGGTTTTTAATTGATATGGAACTCGACAATTTTTTGGGACCAGTCGGATGTCCATGCCGTTCGTTGCACTGAAAGGCTTCGTCAACATGGTCCTGAATAAATCCGGCAGAGATAATATCATTGCCAGGGGACACCTGATTATAATCACGCATGGCTGTATGGAATCGAGTTGGTTGTCCCTTGATATTATTTCGTTTGAAGATAGATTGTTATTTTGTATTCTGCTGACAGGTACTTTGTTTAATATTTTCAATAATGAACCTTTGGAATCTTTAACGAGCTGTTATTTAGTATCCATGCAGTGATTGATGAACGCATCCTCAGCTCTGATCAGTGACTAGCTAACTGGAGTTTTCTAGACAACTAGAGAATTGGTAAGCCGGCCCTAAACCTTTTACGCCCAAAACCTTGGAAAGGACAGAAAACAGGAAATATGAGAAAGCTGTACTACAGTGGCGATGAAAATAGGCAATTAAAATTAAATAGAAAGCGTCACAAGATTTTATTTTATTTTTATTTAGGTAATTTCATTTTATTTTTAAATTTAATTTAATTTTCATTTTATTTTTTAAATTTAATTTAAATTTATTATAATTTAAATATTTTTTAATTTAAAAAAATTATATTTTTTTCATTTATTTCAATTTAAATGTAGTTAATTCTATTTTAATTACCTATTTTCATCGCCACTGTGGTAAAGCTTTCTCATATTCCCTGTGATGTCCTTTCCAAGGTTTTGATGCCATGAATGAAGCCACGTGGTTTTCTGTACCTTATTCACCGTTTTATGCTTCCAGGTCCCTTCAGGGACTTTATTACCCCTGAAAAAGCCAAGCTTATCCCCCCGGTTCGTAACTTGTATCGCCTTTTCTCGCAATTTCCTCCATTGAAAGAGCCCCCTGCTGCGGACCTGTTAATGGCCGAGCGATTTAAGAACTCCCCGCTTTCACTTTTTTCATCGGCCTGAAGACATGCGATTCGGGAGTTCCTTTAAGGCTAAAACGAAAAATCTACGGAAATTTTTTAGTTCCCGCTCCCTTCCCCCTTGCAGAAAGTCGGCCGAATCAATGCTTTTCCTTTTTATTAGTCCCGATTAATATCTTCTACCGGAATTCGATCTTCAGGCCTATCTGAGTTGAGTCAAGAAAAACTGAAATTGAATGGAGCTCATCTATATGCCGCTAGATAGATGTTGGAAAGTAATCAGACCCCAGAACAGTAATGATTGTTCTTCTTTTCAAGAGAATACTGTCCTCTTTTTCTTTCAAACAAGCTTTAGATTGAATTGAACGGAAATGAATTAACGAATTGATGCAATCAAATATCCATACGGTGTATATGTCTCGGAAATATTTACCAGAAGTGGTATGGAATGGTGACTCGCTACTGAAAAATACACTGTTTCAGTGGCCACAGATATTGCCGCTAAAACATCAAAATTCAGTTTTTTTCAAATTCAGTTAGTTAATCTATTGGGGGGCAAAGGATTGTTTAAATTTGCGAACATAACCACGAAAAATGTTGGCAGTTTGATATTGAATCTGTAGTTTGTATTAAATTCATGAGTCCAATCATCTGGATAGAGGAGTTGAATGGAATAATAAATTGAAATGGCGTGGAGGGAGGGGGGGGGGGGGGGGGGTACGAATTCGCCATGCGTGCAGTCATGCGTCAAATATAGTTACCTGGGTTACGAGGGTTACCTGGGTTTGCCATAGTATACAAGGCGCCTAATCCATCTTTTTTCAGTTTTCCAAGAGACCATACTGGTATTGTTAAAAAAACGCTGCAAATTATTACACAATGGTTTATTATTTACCTGTATTGATGCCCCATCTGCGTAGATCACTGTTTTCTGTGGTCAATACCCTCGAGACCCCCTCCTACCCCCGGAAAAGCCCTAAATCGAGTACTGGAGCCGGCTCCGGAATTAAAGTTTCCTACAAATGCGCGGGATTCAATAATTCAATCATTAATTATTTTGGAGTGATTCATGAAGCATGAGGCAAATAATAAACCGTTGTGTAATAATTTACCTGTATAGGTGCCCCTTCTCCGTAGATAGTATAATGAACCGTTGTGCAATAATTTAGATTTGAGTAATAATTTACCGTTGTGTAATAATTTGCTCATCAATAATACTTCAACGGTTGTTCAAGTTGCAAAAGTACCTACCAACAAACTCCAGCCCCTTCTACGTAGATTGGCATAATGAACCGTTGTGTAATAATTTACCGTTGTGTAATAATTTACCATTGTGTAATAATTTACCCATCAGTAACGTTTGTTCAAGTTTCACTACCTATCAACAAACTCCAAAAGAACCATCTTTTTTCAAATGAAATAATATCACAGAACAACCAACTCGACTTCATACTCCGTGATTATAATCATGTGCCTCCCTAGTGTCCCTAGTGATGATATTTGGGCTGAATATATACAATTTCATTCACCCTGCTGTTGAAAAAGCCTGTCGGTGAAAACTTCTGGGCCTTACTGTGAACGAACGGCTGGAACCCAACGTACAAACGGAAACCATCATATTTTGATGGGGGGTTAAAAAATTGTTTTTCATGCTCGATTCCAAAGGTTCATTATTGAAAATTATAAACCAAAAATTTCTGTCCGTACGCCGTACTTTGCACTTTTCTTAGTTACCATGAGCCAAAATTTACGAAATTCGGTTTATAGGTCCCATTTGGGGTCTAGTTGGTCCTCGAAGCTCGGCGTTAATGTCAGGCATCCATGAGGGGTGAAAAATAGGGGTTGAAATCTCCAGGACGCCGTTATCTCGAATTTTTTTACGGTTTTAAATAGTTCTCATACTTGGGAGTTTTTTAAGACCACCCGGAGCATTGTACGTCCAGCCGTTCGTTCAAAGGCCCAAAAGTTTGCACAGACAGGCTTTTTCAACAGCAGGATGAATGAAATTGTTAACATTTAGCCCAAATATCTTCACTAGGGACGCGATAACAATCGGGAACCGGCCGAGATAATATCATTGCTAGGGAGCAGCTTATTATAGTCACGGAATGTGAAGTCGAGTTGGTTGCTCTGTGATATTGTTTCATTTGAAAAATGATGGCTCTTTTGGAGTTTGTTGATAGGTAGTGAAACTTGAACAAACCTTGAAGTATTTTTGATGGTTAATTCATTACACAACGTTAAATTATTACACAACGGTTCATTATACCATCTACGTAGAAGGGGCTGGAGTTCGTTGGTAGGTACGTTTGCCACTTTTTTCACTCCACATCAACCATTTCCCTTCATAGCTTCATTATTTACGTATTTGCGTTTCTTTTTGCCATTTTAGGTATTGTTTGTCATCGACAGAATTATTTTAGCAACATTTAACTCGTGATTTAGGTAGGTACCTAGTAACGAGTACGGGGTTAGGTACTAACCTACGGAGGGTCTGCGATCTACATAATATGTATAGAATAGTACATATATTATATAAAGGCTTATCTATACGGAGAGCTGTGATCTGTAACAGAAGGGTATTCTGTACAAAATAATAAACCGTGATTCGCAGCGTTTTTTATTGCATTTTCGGATTCTACATACTTTGAAACGTAAACCATCAAATCTTGAGGGGGGTTAGCTTTTTTTTCATGCTCGATTCCAAAGGTTCATTATTGAAAGTAATTAACCAAAACGAGTTGGCCAACGAAAATATTTTCTTCCTCAGCTGGTACGCCCTTAATTATCCGAAGCTCAAAACTGCCAGATCCTATGTACAAATTTATGGTTGTACCATTTACATCCGATGTGAAGTTTTGGATTAATCTGTAGGATTCGCATGATAACATGATGCCCAGCGTTATTGTTTTTTTCTTCTCTTCTTGTTACTGTCTCTGACTGGCTGTTCTCGAGTCGTTTATTGTTCCGGGGAAGATGGGGTTGTTTTGGTGAAAGCCTAATCGATATCCCCTCTTAACTGGTGATCTGGTCTAGAGGGGGGGACTCTCGTGGGTCCACTGTCACACCTGTCACATTGTAGCAGAGCGTAGTTTGGTAGTATGCGCTGAGTAATTCACCGTACTCCATCCAATTTTTGTGCGCTTTCCAAAAGGATAAGCCCAAAGAATACTACTTTTCATTCCCCCTTTTCCCTCACATGCTCCTGCTGCCCGGAAGTATGTCATGTGGGGAGGAGTGTGACAGTGGTTGTTGTCGAGTCGTTTATTGTTCCGATGAAGGTGGGGTCGTTTTGGTGGAAGCCTAATCCATATCCCTTCTTCTGATAATCTCGTTGGTCTATGGTGGGGGGACTCTCGAGTCCACTGTCACACTCTGTCACATGTCAGAGATTGTCATATTTAACGTAGTCGGAAAACCTGTCATATTTGAAAGCCAAACTAGAAATATTCCAAGGATCACACCGTTTTAACCTCTTAAATCCCTTGGGGTCGTACCGTTTCCTTTTTCCTAATATTTCGTTCTTGGTAAGGGAGTTAGTTTCCCTTCAGCGGTAGCCGAGGCTAATGGTCGGACGATTTAGGAATATTCGTTTTCCTGCTGCCCTCCCATGCCGTCGGATAAGGGATCCATTACTCCTCGCTCCTCCTACTGTTTGAGAAAAGCTTAATATCAACTTCAATGCGAAGGGTGGGCAGAGGAGGTTGCAATGTTGGCAGAGTTTTAAGTAGGTATTATGGGTGCTCTTCGCGATCAACTTGCTCTTCTTTCGCAGAGCTTCCCCTGGGTGGGGAATCTAAGAAGTTTTTTATTTGTTGCTAACTTGGTGTGAACTATACTTCCCGAATAAACCCACTCCTCGACAAACTTTTTTTCTTCTGTTTTTCTCCGTTTCAAAGCAGCCATTTCCCTGTTTCATCCTTTAATTAGCTGCGACTCTTGTTTCCCCTTTCAGAGTCCATGAAGTCTGATCTCTAAACCTGAGCTTTTTTTCCCCATCTTTCCATCTGCGTGTGATGGTTTAAGGGTAAATGTCACGGATTTTAGTAAGAAATATTTTCAACAGATGGCGGCAATCCAATATTCGGTTTATCTCTTGAACGGGTCAACCGATTTTCAATCTGTAAAATGTTCTGCAATCGTTATAAGCAACCTCAAATGGCGACATTTATTTTTGAATTTCCCGAAATTATTTTACTCAATTTCAATTTCTTTCGAAAAAGCATCTAGTGCCTACTTTTGTAGCAAAAAAATCGAAGAATCCAAATCCGTTTTCAGATTGGAAATCGGATCATTAGATCGAACGACATTTGGAAAATCACTATAACAATAGGGGCCTATTGTTAGCCTTCTAATCCTCTGAGGGGCTCCACCCCTAGACTGGTGCGACTTTGCACTTCTACTTCCATCTGGCGAGAGTGCCAGGAGGACCCTGGGGGTCCGGGGGAAGTTTTCTAGAACCCCAGGGGTCTGGGGAGTTGGTGGATATCCAGGTTCATTATATCTAATAGTTGGACTTTTTTCAACACGGTAAACCGACATTTCTCATCTCATGCCGTCGAATCATTCTCAACAGTATTGGTAATACGCTGGCCGACAGGCAGGAGGTACAAGTAGCTATCAGGGGAGAAATATGAGATTGATGTCAGTTATTTATTTTTGTTAGGGTTATTGTCATTTTAACCCCCCATCCCACCCTTTTAGGATTTTGGTTTATTCTTGTTATTTTTATTAAGTATATTTTCGTTGTTATGATTTAATTTCTTCTTGTTTCTGTTATTACGATTATTAAACACTTTTATTGTTATTATCGTTATGGCATGCATTTTTTATTGTTATTGACATTCGTAAAACGTGACATTTTAAAATTTTTATTCTTGCTACCTTTTTTTGTTCATACTGTCTTCCAAAATCTTTGTTTGTTATTGTTATAAATGAGGAGTCTCTTTGACATTCGAGCGAACGTACGTGGCTACTTGACTCACTTCTTTGATTGTTCTTATTTCAACAGTTGTGGACATTACAATGAGGCTGACATTTCACGTTCGCGTACCGGGAGTCTGAATTCTAGTAAACGAAATTCGTATAACGTTTCTACCTCCTCTTTGGTTGAACATTCAGTTCAGCAGGCTTGGGACTTTTGGTTTATTATTTTCAATAATGAACCATTGGAATCGAGCATGAAAAAAAAATTCTAAGGTGTTCAAAATAGGGGTTGAAATTTTCAGAACGCCGTAGCTCGAAAACTTCCGATAGAAGGGTATGGTTTTTTTCACGTTATTAAATTTGTATTGAGCTAAACAATTTTTTGAGACCACCCGGAGCATCGTACGTCCAGCCGTTCGTAAGCACCAAAAAGCTTCGTCAACACGATCGTGAATCAAACGGTATAAATCCGGCCGGATATACGGAGCATCTGGTTATAATCAAGGATGGCTGTATGAAGTCTAGTTGTTTGTTCTGCGATATTATTTCATTTGACAAGTGATGGACTATTGGATTTTGTTGGTAGGTACTTCTGAAACTTGAACAAACGTTGAAGTATTATTAATGGTTAAATTATTACACATTGGCAAATTATTACACATTGGCAAATTATTACACATAGGCAAATTATCACACACCGGCAAATTATTACACAACGGTGAATTATTACACCACGGTAAATCACTACACAACGGTAAATTATTACACAACGGCTCATCTAGCCAGAAGGGACTGGATTTTGTTTATGGATACTTCTGCAACTTGACCAACCGTTGAAGTATTATTGATGGGTAAATTATTACACAACGGCAAATTATTACACAACTGTTATTACACAACGGCTCATCTACCAAGAAGGGGCTGGATTTTGTTGGTAGGTACTTTTGCAACTTGAGTTACCGTTGAAGTATTATTGATGGGCAAATTATTACACAACGGTTCATTATTTTATCTCCGTAGAAGGGGAACCTATACAGGTGAATTATTACACAACGGTTTAGGTAGGTACCTAGTAACGAGTACGGGGTTAGGTACTAACCTACGGAGGGTCCGCGATCTACATAATATGTGTAGAATAGTACATAATTATGTTATATAGAAGGGTTATCTATACGGAGACCTGTGATCTGTAACAGGAAGGTATTCTGGTCAAAATAATAAACCGTTGTGCAGGGATTTGCAGCGTTTTCATATCCCGTCCGTACGAAACATTTTGAGAAATTATTACAAATGCACTGGAGTCCCCATCCCCTTTCACATACCTATGTATATTCTGCTCCATGGAGCTTTTCACACATCATGGAACATTTTTCCGTGTCTCTCTGTGTACAGTCCCTGATGAAGGCCATGAGTGCCCGGAAAAAAAGGTTGTCATGAGCTGAAATTTGCAGGTGCGGGTTGGATCACTGATAGTCCCATATCAGAATCATTTAAAAAGTACTGTAAGCTTTGTTGGCGCATGCGCGGACGTGTAATCCTTGCACAGCCCACAACTACCTACCTACCTTATAATCGTATCAAAGAATTCAAATTTGGAGGGTGGATCTAGAATGAAACTCTGAAGGTTCCATATGAGTTTCACCAAATTCGAACGGTAGTATTCTGTTGAGCATACGCAAATATAATTACGTAGCCAATTCCTTATAACGCCCGTAACTACCCGGAAAGTGGTAGCAGATTTTTCAGTTAGGCACGGGTTGGACCAATATAATATAAATGGATGGGATAAAATTCATTGAAATCGTGCCGTTCGTCTGCTCAAACGAAAAATCCTTGGTACTCTCGTTATTTGGCTTTCTTGTTATTGTTATTAGAATAGCAACTTATTTTTTATGTACATGTATTCTTGTTGTTATTATGTTATTGATATTTTTATTGCATCTGAATGATTGTTATTGTTATTATATTGATAATAATCATTCTCGTCGGTCGTTATCAGTGATATTTTCATAGGTGTCAGCTGTGAATCGCGAAACTGATAATATATTATAGTTGTGACAATATATAATTATCGAGTGCAGTCACTAACTATCGCTACAGCATCGACATTTATATACTTTAAGGCTTTAATTACTGTTTCTAGAATGTCAAAGTTTTCTTACAATCAAAATCTACGTACAAAGGTTCTTCCACTTAGAGAACAGTGCCCTAATTTTCAAAACATGCAAGTATTGTTTCAGATTAGTATTTTCCTCTTCTAGCCTAACGCATTTTTATTCTGTTGTTTCCTCTGTTATATTACTTTCTGAATTCTCAAATAATATTTGTTCCACGACTTCCTTTTGTAGACGATTTTCAATTCTCTTAGACCGTGCTGTACTCGTAGACGGAGGTAAAGTTTCTGTACTTGGCAAAAGTTTCAGAGAAGGAATGGAACCAGTTTTCAAAATGCGAGTAGTTTGAAAGAATCCCCCATAAGTTCTCCACGTAAATATCGTATGAAATCGTTACTCAAGAAAAAATCAGAACATATGCGAGCGTTTTCAGGGTTAAATTCATCATTCCAATGGCATGCATCGATCCAAAGCTTACACTGCATTTCAACGGGTTATGATAGAAGTATTAGTGCGAAAACTTGTAGGACTAAAACGAAAACTTGCTACAAATCTTAGTTTGGGATCCTTCGGAACTGCGTAGAACGACACTTTGTTTCAAGTTTTTCTGGCCTCGAAGTAATTGTTGTTGCACACTGCCACCGAACATCGACAACTCGGCATCTTTCTTAGTCGTTTACAACAGCAGAATAATCACTAACCGTGCGGACGCAGAAAGTAAACACGGAATGCAAGAGAAGGTTCGCGAGACAAGGCACCTGTTACGGGGCGTCCTCGAGTACTGGACTCATTTGAAGTCACATTCCCCCCACAAAGAAGCCAGAGTACACCTCCTCTCTCTACACGCCTTGGGTATTACCCATTATATTCGAAAGAATTTCATTGCTTATACCCTTCCTTGTATCCTTCTAATATATGCACACCTGCCGTGCTTGGAAGCTGCAAAGTTATTTCGATCTTCCACAACTTTTTTCTTTTCATAACGTATGAACTTGGGAGATTGAGCGGGAGGTTGAAACTTTTTAATTACTTTGTCTCTCGCTTCATTGTTGGGACTTTGAAGTCTGGTCACCTCATCTATCTACCTTGTGTTCTTATCCTTCCCAAGAGCTTAATTCATATGTAATTTAATTTTTTTCTTTACCATGGGGGAAAGAATCATCAACAGTTTTTCTCCACTAACATTCCCACGGTTATTATCTTTAATTTCGAAAATTCAACATTTATTCTGTTTATTCTCGCGGTAAATCGTGTTTTCTTGAAGTTTTTCTTTCCGTCCTCCTCAATCTGATTGTTCAGTTTACATAATATTATGTCAGGGTGTTCTGATGGTTTTTTTCTTTCTTTTTCAGGATGTACTACACACTATTTGTACACCTAACGGTCAGGTTCTCCGTATTGTCATATTCAAGAAGAACGGTGTCCAAGCCATGGTTGAATATCCTTTACTACAACGACGTTCTAATTCCGTTATAAGATTTATCGCTATATCGACCAACTTACAAGACGATTCTTTATTGTTTCACTTCCTCTTATTAGCGAATTTTCGAAGAAAAGGAAGCTGTTGTTCTCGGTCCAAAATTTTCAAAACTCGAATTTCCGAAAGATTTTTATACCAAAATCCGTTTCAGACCATCCTGAATTCACTGCCGAAAGACACCAAAAATTATATGTATATATATATATATATTTATATATATATTTATATATTTATATATGTATGTGTCATTCCAGACGATAACTCTCGAAAGAATTGAGATAAAAAGTTCAAATTTGCACGAAAAATCTGTCTTGGCAATCGACAGGCTAAGTTCGAAGATGGGCAGAATCGGGTCACTCTAAGGGGGAGTTTTGGGGAATTTTAGGGGGGGAAAATTACCCATAAATTCCCAAAATGAAAAAGTCTGACAAGTGACACCTCATTTTAAAGGTTTTTGTACGCTGAACACGATGGTGAAATCAGAATTGCGATATCTCATTCCATTCTCAAACTGGAGCACTTTGAAGATGAAGGAACGTGGTTATTTCTTGAGATGTTCTTCCTGGTTCGTCTGCTCTAATCTGATAACGGAATGGGATATCGCAATTCTGACTTCACCATCGTGTTCAGCGTTGGAAAATCTACAAACCGAGGTGTTACTCGGCAAAAAATGGAACAAAAAATTTGTTACGTATCCAATACCTACTCTTCTGCTATTCAAAACATTTTTGATTTCCCCCTCCCCCTCCTTCCACCCCAAATTTTACTTTGCGTAAAACTACTCCTGTTTTAATTTTGTATGGTATCAAGTTGGGAAAACATTGGCCGAAAATTAATTTTCAGAAAATTTTAGGCGGAGGAGGAAGATGCCGAAAACTTCGAAAATTCGCTCTTATAGCCATGCTGCATGACTGTGGTTTTTTGTATTAGATTTATTATTACGGAGAGGGTTGCTAGCTTGGGATGACGATAAGTATTCCTGTGACAGAACACACAGACTATCCCACTTGAGCACTGGATGACAGATGACACAAAAACACGATTGGTACTAAACGATGTCAATATAGAGACACTGCCCGTTCTTCTGGAAACACCATCCTGAGATGCCGATGCTGTACTATACAGGTGAGTTTTAATTTCTTACCTTGCATGCCTAATCGGATTTTATACATTGAAATCGGATTTTTGTTCGTAACTAAAGAACATAACCGAACCTGATATAAAAAAATTTACACCTTAGCCGAACTGGCTGCTAAATCATACAAACGCTTTTCAAGGAAGTAGGCGAACACGTATTTAGAGTAACACGTATTTAGAGTCAGTCTTTGCGTATGAGACTTGTGCTGCAACAAGTTAGTGAGAAGTAGGTAAATGAAAGATGAGCTCCAGAGGTTTCCTATGAGGTTAATTTTTTTTAAATGGAAATCAGCGTCATTGAATATAGCCTCACACCTATCCACGGTCAATAACATTAGCAGCCGTACCATAATCTTTATTCATTCCCTACAAATTAAATGCTATTCGCAGTGTTGGCATAAATTTTAGGTTCATCGTTGCAGTTAACCGCTTCCCACGTTTTTCTCGCTACCTTTTCCCTCCCTTTTCCATAATTATTCCTCCTCGCACTCCCCATCATGAAAATATTCCCTCCATGTAGGGACGGCGGACGGACATTGCATTTTGCTTTATTATTCTGTGAATAATACACCTATGTATTCGCTCAGCGAAAAATTTTTATAACACCCCCTCAAAATTTTTTCTTTTCCGTTTCAAGGTGCGTAGATTCCAAAAATGCAATGTCCGTCCGCCGTATCACGTGTACAGGCTTCATTTTCGGTCTGAAAAAATCGTTCTTTCGCACAAATGCTTCATTTGGAACCTAGTTGTGTCCCGAAACTTTTCAGCCCGATCGGAATATACCCAGGGGTGTTATGAGTGAAAATGTGTGTAAAAATAGGTACTTTTTGCGTTTTAGCAACATGTTAGTAACATGAGCTTTTAAGGTATCGTTTTTCATGTTTTTGCGGACGCGAAGACCGAATATGAAGTCGCCGTCTGAAATCACCATCAATTTGTAGAATAACACTGGAAAAAGTGTCAACAGGTGGATCAAGACGATTAAATGGTACTATCAATGATCAGAGATAATTTATTAAAAAAAAAAGGAGCGTACTTCATTCGTGTTTTGGGGGCCAAAATTGGTGGAAACCACCAGAGATAGCTATTTCAATTATTTTGTATGAAAGAAACAATAAATAAACAGCCAACATCTCTGTAGGTATGTCCAATGGAATAATAAACCCATGTGACAAGGACTTTGCACCTTGAAACGTAAAAGAAAAAAGTTTGAGGGGGCGTTGTAAAAATGTTTTGCTGAGCGATTACATAGGTGTATTATTCACAGAATAATAAACCAAAACGCTGCAAAGTCCTTGTCACATGGGTTTATTATTCTATTGGACATACCTACAGAAATGTTGGCTGTTCATTTATTGTTTCTTCCATGTGAAATAATTGAAATTGCTATTTCTGATGGTTTCCACCAATTTTGGCCCCCAAAACACAAATTAGGTACGCTCTTTTTGATTTTTTTTTCAATTTATATTTGATCATTGGTAGTGCCATTTAATCGTCTTGATCCACGTGTTGACACTTCTTCTAGTGTTAATATAGAAATTGATGGTGATTTCAGACGATTTCCCAAGTTTTTGACTCATAAAAAAATCAATTTTGGGAGCTCGATTTTCCACTCTGGTCAAAATCGACTTCATATTCGGTCTTCTCGTCCCCAAAAACATGGAAAAAGATACCTCAAAAGCTCATGTTACTAACATGTTACTAGAACACAATAAGTACCTATTTTTATCCACATTTTGACTCATAACACCGTGGGTATATTCCGATCGGGCTGCAAAGTTTCGGGACACAACTAGGGCCTCCTGGTCGTTCATCACCAACCGATCACCCATGTCGTCAAAAATGATTACAATAAATTATATCAGATGTTGTGATAATAAGCCTTATCAGTTGTTGTTTAGCTGTAACTACCAGATGAAGCGGTAGTTAAATATCTGGTAGTTAACGCTTGTATTAACTAAAAGTTAGCGCCATCATTGGTTTGGTGAAACGCTACTTTTGACTCTTCTCTCACCTAACCGATAGTCAGGCTTAACCATCACCTTAACTAGAGGTGGTGAAACCGGGCCTAAGTGAATTCCAATTGCAATTGAAAAATTTATTGATTGATTGCTCGATTGATTGAATAAATTGATTGATTGATTGAATCGAGCGCGTCCCTGGTGACGAGAGTATATACAATTTCATTCACCCTGGTGTCGAAAATGCCTGTCGGTGAAAACTTCGGGGCCTTACTGTGAACGAACTGGACGTACGGTGCTGCGGGTGGTCTTAAACAACTCCCAAGTTCGAGATCTATTTAAAACCGTAAAAAAATTCACGTAAAACAAAGGTATAGGCTTTCTGAAAATTTCAGCCCCTATTTTGAACCCCTTAGAGATGACTGACAGTAACGTCGAGCTTCGAGGACCAACTAGACCCCGAACGGAACCTATAACCCGAATTTCATCAATTTTGATTCATGGTAACTAAGCAAAGTGGCCCGTACGGCGTACGGCGGACAGACAGAAATATTTTTATTGCAGTTTTGGATTCTACATACCTTGAAACGTAAACCATCAAATTTTGAGGGGGGGGTAAGAATTTTTTTTTCATGCTCGATTCCAATGGTTCATTATTGAAAATAATAAACCAAAATTCCGAAACCTGGGGTTGGCATATATATTGAAGGTTCCTCCACTGCCGAAAATTGCATTAAAATTTTGGAGGGACGACTATCACAATTTGGGGTGTGTTTTGATGGTATAACCGCTATCTGCACCGATGGCCCTTCATTAATGGCCCGTTGAAATGAAGTCAAACAATCCACCTGAAATTGAAACTGAAGATACGGATTTGGTTTCGGACTCGGACGGAGAGGAAGAATATGAAGACCAAGATCTTTTTGAAATCACTATATCGCTTTCTACTTCCACAGTTGACGTTCATATTTGTCCAGATTACGCTTCCCTTATCCTGAAAGTCCGAAAGGTTGTAAAGCTGTTCAGAAAATCCCCATTGAAAAGTGAATCATTCCTTCAAAAATACGTCGTCATGGAACATGGGAAGAATAAGGAGCTGAAACTTGATTGTCGGACGCGGTGGAATAGTCTTGCAGACATGCTCGAGCGTTTTTTGATGTTGACGCCATGCATTGCAAAGGCCCTCATTGATGCAAAGTCGTCTATACATTTTTCTGAGATCGAATGGAGCACCATTTTGGACTCTGTTGGCTGCTTGACTCCAGTAAAGCTGACAGTGGAGGCCCTTTGCAGGAGAGATTCCACCCTTGTTTCCGCTGAAGCTACTCTTCGCTTTATGGTCGAAAAAGTTGAGTCGAAAAATACGAATTTGAGTAGAAGGTTGGCCACTACTCTGAAGAAGAGGATTGCGGAAAGGCGTACCAACCTTTCGCCACTCATGCTCTACTTGCGGAAACCTCAAACCTACTATAATGACATGAAAATATACGGCTCAAACCACGAATCATTTTGGCTAATGAAAAAGTCGGGCATCAGGCAAGAACTGAAGATTTTGTTAACAAGACTGATCAAGGAAGACAGTGAATCCGTTTCGGAAGATCGTTTCATCACCACAGAAACTGTATCAGGTCCAAGCCCAAGTTCTGCATCATCTCCGACTGGATCAGGCTCAGGCCAGCTGAATACTTTACATTCCGCACATCTATCATTAAAAGAAGAACTTGAATTGAAACTTACACAAGCTCAAACCTCCTTGCAAGAACGAGCTCTTTCCACTCTGGACTTGGAAACTGTCTTGAAGAAAGAAATGACCACTTTCGAGAATGACAACATACGAGGAAAATGTCTCAGCATGGCCTTTTCTTACCTGACAACGATACCACCCACCAGTGCTGAATCCGAACGCGCCTTCTCCGCTGCTGGATATTTATGTACATCAATTCGTTCGCGACTCAACAGTGATACTCTGAACGCATTGTGCATGCTTCGGTCGTTCTTCCAGACTACTTTACTTTACTTTATTACTTTATTACGGGCAAGCCCAATTACTTTACAGGTCAGTGACAGTGAGATACAGACATAGGTAAACATTCATACGACTAAGTAAAAACATCCAGTTTTCAATTCATACCGTTTGTAAAAATCATAATAATTATATTCTGTCATTATATACTCTTATTGACGACCTAAATCTTTTAATTTAACCTACCTACCTATTACAGGTATTTTATCATAACTTAGCATTATAAATTACTAATTAATTAATTAAATGAATAATTAATTTGCGCTGTTGGGCAGATGCAGGATCCTGCAGGATTGACAAGTTGGAGGTTCGGATCCTGCAGGACTAAAAATCCCTGCGGATTGGGACCTCTAAGTACAGCGGGTCCATTGGGTAGTTCGTGTTGTTCTCACATTGCTGTCGTCAATATAAACTGTCTCTATTTTCTACTTAGCAATTTAGTGAGCTCACTCACTATATTCCATACCCAGAAATCCTCAGGTTCTTCTCAGGAGATTATATGAAATTAAAAATTCGGTATATTCACAATTTAGTAACACATACGGAAATTATGGAACAACTAAATTGTGATAAATTATTTCACCATCATGACTGTTTTCACAGGTGTGTGTAACAACGAATTTTGGCTACAGTTGCCAAATTTCTTTGGTACCTTCACTGTCTTTATAAGTGATTTTCACATTAATTATACGATGGTTAATGAGAATATATTCGAACTAGTTCCCCGAGTTTGGGAGGCGGTTGTGTGTTCATTCCCAATCAGGACACTAACAGAAATACGTTGAGGACCCCTCTGAGTAAAACGAGCACAATTCCAGGGCTTCCAGATAACAAATCGCCTCATTCAGCCCCCCCCCCCCCCCATTTGAACTTCTACGCTACTCCTAGCCTCATCATAACCCAACCCGGGCCAACAGCTCCCGCTCCTTGTTACAGTACTGCTCCTCTTCCGACAGGAGATGGTGATGATGAATGTGCGAACGACATCTGGCTCGCTTCCTCAAGCTCCTGGTGAGGAACTTTTTCCTTGTTCATTTATTTACAATTTGTAAATTTAATAATTACCTAATACATTCCGTTAGGCTACAACATTGGAGTATATTCAATAAGTTCATGTTATGGAACGTGAGTAGAGGGTGTTATTCAGCGATGCAGCGATAACTCCTGTCGGTCCGTTTAGTATCAGCCCAGTCAAATTAAACTAGAGATGCCTTCCATTAATTACCCTCAAGCTGGCAATAATTGCAATATTGACTTCGGAAGTCGACAAACAATAAACTGAGTTTACGACGATTTTTGGCGAATCGTAGCTTAGCGTGGGTTCTTCTTTATTTGTTGACGTGGCTCGCTTGAAAAAATAATAATAATAATAATAATTAAATTCACCTATGCGGAGGCATTAACATTCGAAGTCGTGGGCTGATTTTCTTGTTTGGTCACCCAACGCCTATTTTCTTCGAAGTTTAAAGCCAAACGACGGATTCATCTTTTGGGGCTTAATCTTATGTAGTTAATCAAATTTCCCGAGGTTTGTAAATGTGGAATGTTTTTCCGAGTAAAGCCTCATTTTCCACGTTAGCTTCCATGTAACTAACTATTTTGTCAGTATGAGCTTCTGCAGTATTTGGGTCGCAACACTGCACTCCGTTTTCCTCGACTTGACCGAAACTAACTTGATCCTTATCTCCAGTTTTCTGGCAGTTGCATCATACTTTAAATTAATTTTTACGTCAATTGAGGTGTGTCAATCTCGCTCCTGTTAATATTTCCGTGTTATTCAGTTCGAGCATGTGTGCGATTACATATTGAATCAATAAGGAAAAATATGGCATTCTTTAGCCGATAGCTTTCAATTTACGGCTTGCTGGCCAGCCATAATTCTTGAGTGTCTGGTTACACGGACGTTCCTGACTGCTGCATGGATAAGTGGTTCTTTTTTATTACTGTAAATTATTAATTTTCGTCAATTGAGTGTTTTTTGTTTGTTTGTTTTTAGTGTTTTTTACTGATCTCGCTCCTGTTAATATTTCCGTGTTATTCAGTTCGAGCATGTGTGCGATTACATATTGAATCAATAAGGAAAAATATGGCATTCTTTAGCCGATAGCTTTCAATTTACGGCTTGCTGGCCAGCCATAATTCTTGAGTGTCTGGTTACACGGACGTTCCTGACTGATGCATGGATAAGTGGTTTCCACACTCCCTTTCTGGCGATTGCTAAATCGCCAACCACCACATCGATCTTCCTCTAGCTTTATGGTTCCCATGGTACTTTATGGTTCCCATGGTAAGCATCTGGTTTAGCGTAATTAGTGGATTTATTCAGGGGCTCTTGGAATATTTGACCATCTGTTGCCGATTTGATGTTTGTAATTTATTAAATTGAGGGGACACTGTGTGGCGCCGCCAGTCTGTGCACCATTTTCAGCCGCCAATTGTGAGTTTTCATTTTGCTAACCAACTGTTGAAGAAAACTAGTTAGCGAGTTGGTGAAATATATGGGTCCTTGGTATGGATAGAATGCTTACGTCAACTAAGTTGGCGTAATATTTGGCCATATATTTCAACATATTTGAAATATCATTATAGTTGAAATTCTGTGTTGAAATATTTGGCCATCTGTGGTCGTGCTATCTATAAACATCTCCATACTTGTTTGGTCGAATAATTGTGTATTTGATACGGTTATCTTCTTTTAGAATATAAAAACAAAGAACCTCGAAACCAGCCTAGGATACCATATTAAACCATTATTGTAATGTCTCAGATTCATAATCCCAACACATTCCCAACACTTGTTCAGCCGATGGATTCTAGGTTTATGCGGAGGCTTAATGAGCTGACACTCAGTTCCCCCTCTGTAACAATTTCTCTGACATAGAAGTGCCGAGTCTTGATATGCTTGGTTCTACGATGGTATTTTGGATTGTGTGCCAATTTGATTGCTGCTTCTTTGTTTACGTGCAATTCTGGGATTCTGGATAGTCCTGTGATACCACTGAAGAGCCGTTTCAACCAAACAAGTTCTTTGGTAGCCTCGCTTGCAGCCACTATTTCAGCCTCAGTCGTCGAAAGCGCAACTGATGGCTGCCTTTGTCAACCAGGTTGCATCACCACCAGCATACGTACATATGACTCAGGATGTGGACCTTCCAAACACCTCATCTCCCCCGAGGTCCACATCACTGAATCCCTCTAAAACTCCTTTATGTAGTTCCTCTGTATCTCCGTAGCCTTTTCACCAAAACAACGTCGGAATGTCTCGACTCAACACCGACAGCATATGTTAGCCCCGCCTAACGGACTTATCAAGCCCCATTACCGCTACCCGCCGACATCTTCCTAAAGCACCTGTCAATTAACAGAGATCAAATGCAACCGACTCCCCTTACCAACACATCTTACCCCAAACGATTACGATTCTACTCTGTTACCCAAATGTAGCTGAAAGAGCCAGGTATACATAAAATCCTTCAACCCCTATATTCTTGTCCCTTTCATGTCATCCGCACCTCACAAACAAGCTACTCTGTTGATTGACGGGTAACCCTACACCGCCCCCCTTGCCCGCTGCAAACTGGCCTTCGTCCTCGCTGACTCCACACCACATCACCCTCAACCACCTACGACTTCAGGTCTTCACATTTTGTAAATACCTTTCACTTTGGTAAATACTTTTTGTCTAGTTGGAAGCTCTCTGCCTGCAGCACCAGGATGTGTTTACTGGCCTTCAGCGCCCTCTGTTTTTTTTTTAAACCTTAGTTTTAGCCTTGTTGCCCCGATCTGGAGCACTTCTGTCATGGTATCCTTAAAATATACCACTGCAAATTGTACGTATAATATTGTTATAAATAAACACTAGGAGAAGGCGAGCTCCGTAATGCAAGGGGCAAAGCCAAGTATCTCGTCTTTAAACGGCCGTAAGAGGACCGGGGGAGGGTAGAGGCGCCTTTATAAGGCGCCCAGCTCGCCATTCTACCGATCTCACTCGAACCAGATGCCTTCTCTCTCTTTCACCTTACCCTTCTTCTCAACTTCTTTCTCACAAAAGATCCCAGCATGGTGATAAACCTATGTGGCGCAAGCCAATGTGGTGATAAACCTTTCTGGGTACATCCTCTAGTATCCAGCGTTGTTAGAAACCTTTCTGGTGTAGCCAATGTGGTGGTAAACCTTCCTGGATGCTAGCTTCCAAATACCCGACTCCTAGCTCCTTCTCAGACCTAATCTTTCCAACCTCACCTTACCTCAATCTCACAATCACCACAAGTGCCTTTTCCCTGAACTTCATTGCCTTTTCGAGCTGATCCTCCATCCGCAATTTTCACACAATGTGGAGCGTTAAATGGTTCAGCCGTTTCAAAGATTTCTCTTCTGTTCGTTACATGATTAGCGCCATTATCAACCCACCAACTGTGGTTACCTGCAGCACACAGAGTGGAGAAATGCTGATTTGGCTTAAATTGACATATTAATACCAGCAGCTGTTACGCCATCCTCGTTCTGAACACTGGGTCTACCATCAGCTATTCACTTGTGGCACCGCCTCTTTATGTGTCCTACCTTATTGCAATAATAGCAAGAATAGGAGGCCTTTTCCAGTGTTTCTTTTGTAATATGAGTGGTTAAAACGTTAGACCGACCTTCAAGACACCCGATATTAGACTATGTTTCCCATTCTTGGGAATGATTCGTACCGAGTACTTATACACGTGCTACACCCATAACCTGATAAGAAGAACAGAAAAACAAAGATCTGTATTTGAACATTAGGTACATGAGACACCATGAATCACAAAACAAATTTTTTTTCTATAACACTGCGTCGTCGAAACCAACCTAGGATGCCATATTAACCAATTATGATAATGCCTCAGAGTCATAATTCTAACAGTATTTGATGGAGTCGATGTGGGGGATAACGAAGCCTTACCTACCCTAGCATTTCAGCTCGCAATGCTGGCAGTGTTCAAGTTGATTATCAGTAGATTCTAGATTTTATTGAGGCTATTATAACAAGATGTGTAGGTTGATACAGTTTCACTGGTTGACGGAAACCAATAATTAGCTGGTGTGATTTCTGGTCTGAAGAAAATCTGCAAATACTGGTTCGGGGTATAAGAAAAACTGGTCCTGGGTATAAGAAAAACTGGTCCCGGTACTGGATGAAAGAAAATCTGATGCCAAACTCCCTGACTAACCTCTTTTCACATTGAAGGAAAGAAAGGAAGAACTGGGATATTTCCTTCGTTACGGGCGTGGGCATTCCTCTTGAAATGGCTCTGCTAAAGAAAATTACCCTTTTCCAGACGGACTGCTGAAAAAATCCTTACAATTACGAGTGGAATTTGTTGTATCATGACCCTGCTGGGAGATGCTTCGTTTGAGAAATAGTTAGGGCGACGAGTGCTATTCCTTTTCTGAAAAGGGGGGAAAACTACATTTCCGTCTACATTAATATTTCACAATTGCCGGTATTAGCGCTCAGCGCAAATGAACCGACCCAAATAATCATTTTGTTGAACCTGGGTTTGAGGGACCTCAAGGATATTCTATAAATTGTTTTGCTAACTATTACTCGATTGTATCAAGAAACGTTGGAACCAACTTGAAGATAACTGCGCACAGTGGGGCCAAATAGCCATTTTTCGGTAAGAAACTCCGAAAACCTCTATCTTTATACGAAATTTAACGCTGATCACGAGTATACCATTTGTTCCTGTACCTGTTATAGCTCCTTAAGGCTCGTTCAACGAGTTTAGTGGCAAAATCCACCACCACATGGCAGCAGGAAAATGAATAATTTTATTCTACTTGTCATTTGAGAACAGAACGAGGTATTTTAATTGGGAAAACAGATTTCTCATCAATATTCGCGTATATAACCGGGTAATTGGTTCAAAAGCGTGCAGTTTTTCTCTCTCCCTGTTCCAAAAAATGTTCAAATCTTAAATATTTTCAAAAAGCAGCTTAATAAGCACTTGCGTTGGGCTCTAGAAAATACAGATCTGTTTCCAGAATTTTTCTAAATTGCCTGCGTTGCCTTCCGATTCTCGTTTCCAGGATTTATGGACAAGGGTCATGATCGGGAGCTTCTGACTGTGCGTGGGGCGATAGTTAGAGTACTTGGCCACCTCAGACCTTCCCATTTTTCAACTTCATATGCGGTCTTCTCGCCCTAAAAAACATGGAAAACGATATTTATCACAAGGTCGTGTTCACTAAAACCTCTAAAACCCCCATTTTTATACCCATTTTTCTTCCATAACGCCCCTGGGTGTATTCCCATCGGGGCCCAAACTGTGTGCGGTAGAACGACGATTTTAGACCGCAATGTAACGTAAATTTAAGGCTGAAACTTCGTTAGAACCTTAATTTTCCACTCATTGATTAAAATCTACTTCATATTCGGTCTTCTCGTCCAAAAAAAAACAAAAAAAAAAAACATGGAAACCGATACCTCAAAAGCTCATGTTACTGAAACACATAAAACATATACCTACTTTCATACCCATTTTGGTTTATTCTGTGAATAAGACACCTATGTATTCGCTGAGCAAAAAAAATTTACAACATCCCCTCAAAATTTTGTCTTTTCCGTTTCAAGGTGTGTAGATTCCAAAACGCTGCAAAGTCCTTGTAACATGGGTTTATTATTCTATTGGACACACTGTTGTGGATTGATGATGAGAGAGGAAGTTAAGGCATGGAAAGGGCCCAGTGGATATACCAGTCTGGGTTCTTTTCGGGATGTGCCCAGTGGAGTATACCAGTCTGGGTTCTTTTCGGACATGCATAGTGGATATACTAGTCTAGGATCTTTTAGGAGGAGTGGATAAACCAGTCTGGGATCTTTTGGTGCCCCAGTGGATATAACAGTCTGGGGATCTTTTAGTGCCCCAGTGGATATACCAGTCTGGGGATCTTTTAGTGCCCCAGTGGATATATCAGTCTGGGGATCTTTTAGTGCCCCATTGGATATACCAGTCTGGGGATCTTTTAGTGCCCCAGTGGATATAACAGTCTGGGGATCTTTTAGTGCCCCAGTGGATATATCAGTCTGGAGATCTTTTAGTGCCCCAGTGGATATACCAGTCTGGGATCTTTTAGTGCCCCAGTGGATATAACAGTCTGGGGATCTTTTAGTGCCCCAGTGGATATACCAGTCTGGGATATTTTAGTGCCCCAGTGGATATATCAGTCTGGGGATCTTTTGGTGACCCAGTGGATCTACCAGTCTGGGATCTTTTAGTGCCCCATTGGATATACCAGTCTGGGGATCTTTTAGTGCCCCAGTGGATATACCAGTCTGGGGATCTTTTAGTGCCCCAGTGGATATATCAGTTTGGGGATCTTTTGGTGACCCAGTGGATCTACCAGTCTGGGATCTTTTGGTGCCCCAGTGGATATATCAGTCTGGGGATCTTTTAGTGCCCCAGTGGATATATCAGTCTGGGGATCTTTTAGTGCCCCATTGGATATACCAGTCTGGGGATCTTTTAGTGCCCCAGTGGATATAACAGTCTGGGGATCTTTTGGTGACCCAGTGGATGTATCAGTCTGGGGATCTTTTAGTGCCCCATTGGATATACCAGTCTGGGGATCTTTTAGTGCCCCAGTGGATATATCAGTCTGGGGATCTTTTAGTGCCCCATTGGATATACCAGTCTGGGGATCTTTTAGTGCCCCATTGGATATACCAGTCTGGGGATCTTTTAGTGCCCCAGTGGATATACCAGTCTGGGGATCTTTTAGTGCCCCAGTGGATATATCAGTTTGGGGATCTTTTGGTGACCCAGTGGATCTACCAGTCTGGGATCTTTTGGTGCCCCAGTGGATATATCAGTCTGGGGATCTTTTAGTGCCCCAGTGGATATATCAGTCTGGGGATCTTTTAGTGCCCCATTGGATATACCAGTCTGGGGATCTTTTAGTGCCCCAGTGGATATACCAGTCTGGGGATCTTTTAGTGCCCCAGTGGATATACCAGTCTGGGGATCTTTTAGTGCCCCAGTGGATATATCAGTCTGGGGATCTTTTAGTGCCCCATTGGATATACCAGTCTGGGGATCTTTTAGTGCCCCTGTGGATATAACAGTCTGGGGATCTTTTAGTGCCCCAGTGGATATATCAGTCTGGAGATCTTTTAGTGCCCCAGTGGATATACCAGTCTGGGATCTTTTGGTGACCCAGTAGATCTACCAGTCTGGGATCTTTTGGTTCCCCAGTGGATATAACAGTCTGGGGATCTTTTAGTGCCCCAGTGGATATACCAGTCTGGGGATCTTTTGGTGCCCCAGTGGATATATCAGTCTGGGGATCTTTTCGTGCCCCAGTGGATATACCAGTCTGGGATCTTTTAGTGCCCCAGTGGATATATCAGTCTGGGGATCTTTTGGTGACCCAGTGGATATATCAGTCTGGGGATCTTTTAGGTGAGGAGTGAGGTAAGGAGAGAGAGAGAGAGAGAGATAAGTCGGCGACTTAAGGAGAGCGTAGAATGACTTGGAAGGCGCAGGAGGCGAGTTTTTATAGTCTGGGGACTATGCTCCCTCCATCCTCCACTCTCGTAGAGGATGGTGGAGATCCCTCCCCACTCGACCATTCCACCTCTCTCGAGCTGCCTGCCCACGTCTACCAGTTCATTAGTATATTTTATTTGCGAAATCTTTATATTACAAGGATTGATATCACGATACACACCTTCAGAAATGTTGGCTGTTCATTTATTTTGTCTTTTATGTGCAATAATTGAAATACCCATTTCTGATGGTTTCCACCAATTTTGGCCTCGAATACACAAATTACGTACGCTCCTTTTTTTCCAAATTGTCTTTGATCATTGGCAGTGCCATTTAATCGTCTTGATTCACGTGTTGACACTTTTTCTAGTGTAATTATACAAATTGATGGTGATTTCAGACGATTTTCCAGGTTTTTGAATCATAAAAAAAATCAATTTTGGGAGCTGACCATTTGATAGAAACTCAATTTTCCACTATCTGGTCAAAACTGCCTTCATATTCGGTCTTCTTGTCCCAAAAAACATGGAAAACGATACCTCAAACGCTCATGTTACTAACATGTTACTAAAGCACATTTTCACTCATAACACCCCTGGGAATGTTTCGATCGGGCTGCGAAGTTTCGGGACACAACTAGGGCCCAAATGGAGCATGTATGCTGAAGAACCAATTTTTTAGACCGAAAATTAACCCGGTACACGTGATACGGCGGACGGACATTGCATTATTGGAATCTACTCACCTTGAAACGTAAAAGAACAAATTTTGAAGGGGTGTTACAAAAATTTTTTGCTGAGCGATTACATCGGTGTATTATTCACAGAATAATAATCCAAAATATGTCAGTCCGCCGTATCACGTGTACCGGCTTCATTTTCGGTCTAACAAATTCGTTCTTTCGCACACATGCTCCATTTGGGCCCCAGTTGTGTCCCGAAAAGAGTAAAAAATCGAGGTACTAAAGAAGTTTCAGTCTTAAATTTACGTTAAATTTTGGCCTAAAATTGTCGTTCTTCCGCAAACAGCTTGGGTCCCCATTTGGGAACACATATGGGTCCTATTTGTGCTCCGAAACACGGCAGCCCGATCGGCATACACCCGGAGGTGTTTTGGGAGAAAAATGGGAGCAAAAATAGGCGTTTTCGAGGGATTTAGTGAACAGGAGGTTGTGAGGTATTGTTTTCCATGTCTTTTATGGCGAGAAGACCGGATATTAAGTGTATTTTGACCGAAGAGTGAAGAATTAAGATTGTAACTAAGGGTAAGACACTTTTTCTAGTGTTATTTGCACAAATTGATGGTGATTTCAGACAATTTCCCAGGTTTTTGACTCATAAAAAATCGATTTTGGGAGCAGAACCGACCAGAAATTTTGGTCTAAAATCGTCGTTTTTCCGCACACAGTTTGGTTCCCAATTCGGGAACACATTTGGGTCCCAGTTGTGCTCCGAAACTCGGCAGCCCGATCGGCACACAGCGAGAGTGTTTTGGGAGAAAAATGGGTGAAAAAATAGGCGTTTTCGAGGGATTTTTGATGTTTTAGTGAACAGGAGCTTGTGAGGTGTTGTTTCCCATGTTTTTTATGGCGGGAAGACCGAATATTAAGTTGATTTTGACCGAAGAGTGAAGAATTGAGATTGTAACGAAGGTTGTGTTCCCAAAATTAGTTTTTATTAGTCAAAAACATGGGACTATAGTTACATCTCTCCCAATGTAATTAAGATTCACAGGCACATTTGATGTAATAAGAAATACAGTTGTTATCCATGGGTTTTACGAGAAGAAAACATTGTTTTTACGAAGAGAAACCACTGTTTTACGTGACGTCCTTTGGTGCATGTATGTTTCAGCAAATTAATAACCTGCTCTGTAAGGAAATGCACAACTTCTTCACCGCATAATTTCTTGTCTTGTTGAATTTAACTGATTTGTTTTCTGCGGTTCCATTCCTGGTGTGTCCTATTCAACATCAACATGATGTGTGCTCTGCATTTCTACATAAATATATAAATGTCCGAAATGTTACTTAGCTGCGCGACCTGGGATAGATGTTGATCGCTTTGCATCATGTGTCGTTTGTTGTTGAATAACGTGGCTGCCTCGGAAATTAATTTCGTTCAACGTAGTGATGTTTATTTCTTACTTACTTCATCAAGCCGTTGATTTGTCAATCCCACTTGACGAAAATGGGAAATCGGTTTTTGTTAAGGAGGCGATGAAACCCATTCTCAGCGTCTTGGGGTTGAAACTGGCCACGACTCTTGAATAATTTCGCCCAGAGCCATAAATCACCGTTACCACCTCGCCCCCCCTTCCCATCGATTCCCCTCCCACAAATCGTTACAGCTTTGTAATAACCTTTCCAGGGCCTCGCCGTTGTGGGTCTATCAGTATTTTACGGTTTTGGTTTACGCTTTTTATACTGATGGAGTTATCCCCTAAATTTTCATAATCATTGTTGGTTTCATCTTCCACCTGCTTTCTCCAAGTTTAAAGTGACAATTAAAATCGATTCTAATTCTATGAGCAGTGGAAAACCTAGTCAGTTCCAAAGGCTTCTAAATATATTATGAGCTTTTAACTGCAGCCGTGTTCCAATGTCTATTCTCTCTAAAGCCATTCTTACTGAGGTTCTAATGCTTAATATAGAATTTCTACTTTGATGCTGTCTACCTTTGGAAAAAAATCTGTCTTTATTGATAGATACCTATTTGGACGCCAGATCTCTTAGCAAATTAATGTGAGCAGCCCATATTTTAATTGAATTTGAGCGGTTGAATGTTTCGTACCTATTGTATGCACTCGCTTCTTGGTTGGGCAGAAATATTTCGAAATTTGAATGATGTACCCTTAATTATATGAGCACTTGTTCAGCGTTTTAAGTAGGTACACCAAAGTGACCTTGAACGCTTGAACACTTGAACACTTCGACACTTGAACCTATATTCTCGGGTTGGCAGTTTCGATGCAAGTGAAAAATTGTTTGTTTCTTTAAATTAGGTTCTACCCTTGATGTAGAGTGTAGGTAGTTAGAGAAGGACTGCCGATGGCTTAATCGGTATGCCAGCCGAATTCTGCTCACTGTAAGTAATCCATGGTTTACTCTAGAAACTAAATGTTTCAGTAACTATGAATACATGGTGATGCGCATTATCGATATCCGTCATACGAATATTTGATTGATGATGATCCATCTACTGCCCATGAGCGTGACAGTATTGATAGCATCACTCGACCATTCATCTTGATTTCCTACATTTTCTTTTTTTTATCAGGGAACATGTTTTTCATCCCATTCAATGCCGAGCGTCCTCTTGTTTCGTGAGCCTCCGGGCGATAACTCGGTAACGAATCCGAATGGCCATCATATTCTTCGAGAAGCCCTTTTTCTCTGGTCTGTTCTGAGGGAGTTGGCCCATGGAACAGGGATCCGTTTGCGTTGTCAAACCCATCTCTTTTCTGTGCGAACACAGACTCAACGATGCATTGTCACTTGTGACGAGGGGAGAGAAGGACTTCATTATTTCGCAATCCTTTCGTTCACTTCCGTCTAGTTGTTACGTCTTGTTAATATTCCCTGCCTTCGCTAAATTATCAGAAGTTACACTTGATTTTGAGCATGTGGGAGTGTCTGGATCCTTCCTTGGGTCTGGAATCTCGTTTCCGCCTTGTCAGGTCAACGGCATCAACCAAATGTCCGTTGAACCTGCCATGGGATCAGAACCGTACACCTGTGGGAAAATGTACAATCGGACGTTTCCGTATGATGTACCACCGAATCAAAAATGTTAATTCAGGAGTGCTGACGTCCGATTTCGCCAGAAATCGCGGCAATATTCAGCGAACGTGCTTTGGCCGTTGCAATCGTGACGTAGCGGTAGGCGGAATCGTACCCCTTCCCGCATGTACCAAAATTGGTACAGGATGCTGTCGTCACGGCTACTCCCAATGAGCCGAAATTATAATCACTCTCCTTCAGAATCCAAAATTTCGATTGGGCTTCCGAAGCAACGCCCTATCACGCCTCCGACCCGAGCTGGCAACTGATCGGGAACACAGAATCAGAACTATCCTTAGACGTCGTAGAAGCACCAAGTCGATACGCTTTAATCGTGCCCAACACTTCTCATTCTTTGGACTGATCGTTTGGAGGAAACCTGACAGATTCCCTCCATCCTAGCTGCAGAATCCTGCTCCCGTCAAGTCCGCTGGACCAGCCATCAGGCAGTCACGGAAGACTGATACCACCAAACAGGTCAGTCATTCGACAACCGTTATCCGTTCGCTCCCGCGCGAGATTCGCGAAAGCCGCACACTTATCGCGGAGTGCGTTCAGGAAGTTCTCAATTCCGAAGGCTTAGGTAGGACTTGCATTAGATAACGCGCGCGCGCACACACACACGCACGCACGCACGCACGAACGCGCGCACACACACCATTTCATGTACATATTTCATTAAATAGCACTTCTGTTTTAAGGATTCATGTTACTAATCAAGCTCAACTTTATATACAACCCTCGCATTCCAGGTGGATATCCGTCTTCGGTGATTGCCTGATGGCTGGTCCAGGCGACTTGACGGGAGCAGGATTCTGCGCAGCTAGGATGGAGGGAATCTGTCATGTTTCCTCCAAACGATCAGTCCAAAGAGTGGCAAGTGTTGGGCACGATTACAGCCTGTCGAGTTGTTGCTTCTACGACGTCTAAGGAGAGATAGTTTTGATTCTGTGTTCCCGATCATTTGGGCTCATTGGGTGTAGCCATGACGGCAGCATCCTGTACCAGTTTTGGTACGTGCGGGAAGGGCTACGGTTCCGCCTACCGCTACGTCACTATTGCAACGGCCAAAGCACGGTCGTTGACTGTGGCCGCGAGGACTTGCGAAATCGGACGTCAGCACTCCTGAATTAACACTTTTGATTCGGTGGTACATCCTCTGGAAACGTCCAATTGTACATTTTCCCACATGTGTACTGTTCTGATCCCATGGCAGGTTCAACGGACATATGGTTGATGCCGTTGACCTGACACCCCTGATCATAATAGCTTTCTTATTCCCGTCCTTTGGGGCGGAGTTGAGTTGAAAACGCTGCAAAGTCCTTGTCACATGGGTTTATTATTCTGTTGGATATACTACAGAAATGTTGACTGTTCTTTTATTATTTCTTTCAAGTGCAATAATTGAAATAGCTATTTTTGATGGTTTCCACCAATTTTTGCCCCCTAAAACACGGTAAAAAAAAAAAAAAAAATCTTTGGTTAGTGAGAGTGCCGTTTAATTGTATTGATTCACCTTTTGATACTACTTCTAGTGTTATTATACCTACTAGTTTATGGTGATTACAGACAATGTCCCAGGTTGACTCAACAAATGAATTTTGGTAGCTGAACCTTCGTTACAACCTCAATACTTCACTCTTTGGCCAAAATCATCTTCATATTCGGTCTTCTCGCCATGAAACACATGGAAACGATACCTTGCAAGCTCTTGTTCACTAAAACCCTATTTTTACACGCATTTTCCCCCCGTAACATCCCTGAGTGTATTCCGAGCTTCGGAGCACAAATAGGACCCAAATGTGTTCCCAAATGGGGTCCCAAACTGTGTGCGGAAGAAAGGCGATTTTAGACCAAAATTTAACTTAAATTTAAGGCTGATTCTTCGTTAGAGCCTCAATTTTGACTCCGTACTCGATCTCCTCGTCGTTACACATGGAAAAAGATACCTCACAAGCTCGTGTTACCACCAAAAAACCCTATTTGTACACCCATTTTTCACACGTATTCCGATGGGTATATTCCGATCGGGCTGAAAGTTTCGGGGCACACCTAGGACCCAAATGGAGTATTTGTGCGAAAGTACTAATTTTTTGGACAAAAAGTAAATACATGGATGATACGGTGGACGTACATTTAGTTTTTGGAATCTACGCACCTTGAAACTTTAAAGAAAGAATTGTGAGGGGTATTACAAAATTAATTATGTTGCAGAGCGAATACATAGGTGTGTTATTCACTGAATAATAAACCAAAATCAAACCAAAAAACAGTAGTAAGTTCATGCCGTAGCGCATACAAGATGGTCTGAGTTGAGCACTCAGAAAGGAAGGAAATGGCCACTGTGTTCTGAGACCATCACCACTTCCCTTACCTAGCCACCAGTACATCCCTTCATCGCCCTAAAAAGCTGAATGTACATAAAAAACGCTGCAAATTATTACTCAACGGTTTATTATTTACCTTCATAGATGCCCCTTCTGCGTAGGTCACTGTTTTCTGTGGTCAGTGCCCTCTAGCTCCCCCTCAGGCCCTAAACGAGTGCTGGAGCCGGCCGCGGAATTAAAGTTTCACACAAATGCGCGGGATTCAATAATTGAATCATTAATTATTTTTAGTTATTCATGAAGCATAATAAGGTAAATAATAAATCGTTGTATATATCCATACAGGTAAATAATACGTCGGTTATGTATGCGGCTTCAACTTGGTGGAGATCTCCTACAAAGGCCCTTCGAGAGAAGATTCTGAAGATCCAGAGACCGGCTCTCCTTGCCATGACCAGGGGGTATAGAACGTGCTCGACGGAGGCGCTGCAGGTGGTGGCTGGGGCCCTCCCACTGGATTTGATTATGGATGCAAGGGTTGCATATACCTCCGTCAAGTCGCCAAGCAGGGTCTGTGTGCCACTGGAGGGTGAGTTGGAGAGGTTGGTTGCTGGAGGGGGCTCCTCTGAGAGTAAGTGTGCGGCAATTCAGCAGTGGGCGATGGATCAGTGGCAGAGTCGGTGGGACTCCTCAACCAAAGGCAGGCACACTTATAAAATATTCCCTGATGTGGCAGCAAGATTGGAAATGAAGTGGATTGCCCCCAGCTATGTTGTGACCCAGCTGCTCACTGGGCATGGAAATTTCTCAGCAAAGTTATTTTATTTCGCGAGGAGATCCAGCCCGGTGTGCCCATGCGAGCAAGAGGAGGAGACTGCTGAACATGTACTGAGGGAATGCAGACTGTACGAAGACCTGAGGAGGAGGGAGCTGGGTTGCATGGCATTCAGAGGAGCCTTAGGGGAATTGGTCATGGCAAGGGAGCAATTTTCAAGACTCGAGACCTATGCAAGATCCTGGCACAGCCGAAGAGGGGAGGGCCAACTCATGGTGGAGCCGAACCCAGGATGAACTCTTGGATGTTTGAACTTTTGAGTTAGTGGGAGGAATAGTAGTTGTAAGAGTACTTTGTGAGTCAATGGGAGGAATATTTATAAGAGTACTCGTTATTGACATCTGTGATATTAGAATTAGGTTTTTGTGTATTCAGTGTTAATTTATTTGTGTGGTGTGAATGTAATTTATAGAGTGGATGTGGATTACAGAGTGGATGTCTGTGTTTTGGTGTCATTGTGTTAAGTTAGGTTGTGATCTATGTGTTGTGTGAAGTTGTTGTGTTGTGGGCTATGGACAGAACTGTGAAGAATCGTGAGCTGCAAGCTGTGAACCATACGCATAGAGTCTACTATATGAAGCCTGCCAATGATGGAAAGCCACAAAATACTCAAGAGGTGGTGAGTACGGAGGCCGTGCTAAACTGCTGCAATTGTTAAGCATCCTGCCAATGATGGAAGACCGCAAAATCCTCAAGAGGCGGTTAGTACTGAGGCTGAAGGACTAGCACTCAGAATGAGTGTTCCCCTTTGCCTCCATACACCCTGTAAAACCGGCACCGCCACGTGGTCCATCCCGGACATGCTAGACATGACCAACGCCGGAGGAGGCAAATACAGGGGTAACCTGCTGTGCTGAAATGAAAGGAGGGATTTATATATATCCAAGCAGCCCAGAATCCAAGCAGCAAGATTGGAATGGGCCCTAGTGGCCTGAAAACAATCAGTCGCCCAGCGCACAGCAGGTAAATAATAAGTTTTCGAGCTACGGCGTTCTAAAAATTTCAACCCCTATTTTTCACCCCTTGGATATGACTGACAGTAACGCCGAGCTTCGAGGACCAACTAGACCCCAAGCGGGACCTACAAACGAAATTTCATTAGTTTTGGTTCATGGTAACTAAGAAAAGTGCTAAGTGTGGCGTACGGCGGACAGACAGACATTTTATTGCATTTTCGGGTTCTACATACTTTGAAAAATAGACCATCAAATTTTTAGGGGGGGGGGGGGGGGGGATTTTTTTCCCCATGCTCGATTCTAGAGGTTCAATATTGAAAATAATAAACCTAAAGAATATACGAAATCAGATGAAAATCCAATGACGAATTTTTTGTCACTATAGTATTAGAATGAAGCTCCGCGCTTTTTTTTATTGCTGGTTCAGAACGTTATCAGATAATGAAACAGTCGTGTTCATCAGTCAGCAGGTATTGTTACTGATGTTTTTAAATGAAGTCGAGGAGGTCCTCTCTCGCAGTGAACTCGTTCGTTTTCAGATGTATGATCACCTTATGAATTCACTGCATGCTCACAAGTAGTGTGCTATGGTGCTATAGGTAGATATGTTGTCATATGGGCAGGTACACTAACTTGGAAGTAATCAAGGCACTTAACATCATTTGATGTTTCGAGGAATCTAAAGGTACTTTGGGATGATCTTGTTAAAGATTCGGAGTTTTTCTAGCTTGAGAAGTGAGAATTTGCTCCAAGCTAAACTGAAGAGAAGAAAATTAGAATAATGCTTCCTGATGGTATCGTGGCTTCATGCCCTCCGGCAGTGATTTGGGCAGACGACTGTGCAAAGACCTCATTATGGGATAATGATAAAGCAGCCGACGAAATTGTGAAAATGGTGATAGGCGGCATTTCTTCACCTTTGCCCTGTCCAGGATTGATGATTTGCTGGCATAACTTGAATAGAGTAGGACATCCCATGTAATATTTCTATGGATTCGAGTACACAATAAGACACCCCCCCCCCCCCCCCGTTCCGTGACCTTCTCTGTCTTATCAATTCGAGGCCGAATTTGAATCCGTTGTCTCTGGCTGTATTGTTTCTCATCGACAGAGTCGTCTGAACGGGATTGGTACGAGGGTTGGGGAGGTTTGTTTCGATTAAACCAGCGCTTTGGCAGCTACGGATTAATCTGCTTTGATACGGTTGGCGATAGTCCGCTCACTGGTGTTCGAGATTGCATTTGGGAGGCTGCGACTCCTCTCCGCTACCTCTTCTGTTGAGCCAGCTTCAGAGCTCAATCTAGGCCTTCTACCCCATGCTCTGCTCGAATTCAACTCACGCGCTTGGTTTCATCCTCACATTTCTACTATCCGTCCTCGCACCATTTATTTGTGGCCGATTACCTGAAATGGGTTTCTTTTAGTTTGTTGTCCCTGAAAGCTTTCATACCCGCATTATAGCGAAATTTCCCGGAGGATTCTTCCGTCGTCGGTCAGACGAGTTTTTCTAGAGGGATTACAGCCTTTATCGGTCGTTTCCGCCCATTGAACGGGAATGCCGATGTTTCCTAGGACTCTTTTTCATGTTGTTGAGGTTGATTCAAGTCAGGTTCTACAGCGGTCAGTTTCCACGCCGTATTATCAGCACTTTCTGAAACACAAGGATGATGATACATGAGGACACTCGATAGCCACCGAATTGTGTGATGATCTGAATTTAGGGTTACTCTCAAATGGTCCCGTTTTGTCGCTCACTTCAGCCTCCTGGTATATTCTATAAGGCAGTTCCCACACATTTCTAACTATTCCAATAACATCGTGGTCCTCAGCTCCCAACAAAATTTAATGCTTTATGGTTTAATTCCAAGGATCCCAAAAAATCCAGAAATCGAGAAGAGAAGGGAAAATTTACCAGCTGTTGAACGCTTCTTATTATTTAGTATTATTATATGTTCTGTGTATGTATTACGCTTGTTATGACTTGGTGTTTATTGTTCACGTTGTGTTGAAATAATTTATTAGATGGGTCCGTTCGCGAAGAGCGAGGGAGTCATAATATTATCAACCAAAAAAAAAAAAAAAAAGTCACCGACAGATGTTTGGATCAACGATCAGCGGCCCCGACGACAACGACGTCCATCAGTCCATTCGATTACGAGTCTTGTCTCCAACGGACAGTCGTGTTTTAGCCACCATAGGTGGTTGTCCTTACCAGTCGAAAGATCGATCGTGTGCAATTTCTGTGATTCCACGTGAACGGTCTTTCTGCACATCTCAAGTCCTCGTCACCAGCATCCTAGATATTTCTCTCCTTCTGTGGATTCCCCAAGAACTTGATGCTAAATATCCCAGAACGGACCCGCCACTCCAACGCCGGCATTTGCGTTGGAAAATAAAGGTGGTACCACCATATCTATGTGTCGACTGCGGACGGTTAAGTAAAACCGTACATCCTATTTCTTCGTCGTTTGGCCTCATCGTGAATTTAAATCCACCACCAGCCATCTTCCAGCAACGTTTTATTATTTTTATCAACCCTTCCGAGGACATCAGTTAATTTTTAGGTTTCAGTTAAGTCAGTCAAAGGAACATTTTTCTGTATTTAGTCACGTGGAATTGACGATATAGTTTTATTTCGTTTTCTTTTTACCTCGAGGTACTAGGTAGGCCCTATCCTTTTAATAAATTTTCAAAAAGGGATACAAGATCGGTGTTTTTAAAATTATTTCTAAAACCCTCTTGCCTCCAACATTTTGGTAGCAGAGCATGGTTTAGGGCATATTATAACAGTACCATTAATGTGTAAATTTTGCATAACTTTTTTTAAATCTAAATTTAGCTAATTTTATGTTTCCTATTTCCCTATATCATTTGTCTGTAGACCGCCAACATTTAGGTAGGTATACCTATCTTATCTATCTTACGTTTTTCGTTCCATCTATCCTATCCACCCCACCATCCTTTCTGTTGTTTTGCTGTTCAAATCATCTCGTGCTTCAGGTTAAAAATTCCACGCTATGTCGCAACCAGATGAGGACGATCTAAAATCCACGAGTTCAACAAGACATAAAACGGATCAAACTAGGTATTTGGAAGAAAAAACTCGATCATGCAGCGAATGAAATTAACTCAACAGCAACTGCTGTAGATTTTTAAAGGGCACTAGATAAATATTACTTCAAGTTCGAATCAGTCTGGGTGGGTATAGAAGAATATAGAGGGAATATAGACGAATAGGTAGGGCGAGTGATTTCCCCACTAAATTCGATAACGCTCGTCGTGCCCTTGTCACTAAGCATTACTATGATATGAAGCCAACGCTCGCTGTGAGCAGTTGAAATCGCCTTCTAATTAAGTTTGTCAGAATCCCGAATTACTTCAAATCCATCCATTTTACCCACAATTGGCCTCCCTAAATTTGACGGTAATGATTTAACCCAATGGCCTAAATTTAGGGATACCTACTTGTCACTGGTATACAAGGATGATAATCTTCAGTTGATGCAAAAATTCCACTATTTGATCAACGCTCTTTCTGGTCCTGCGGCTTCTGCAATTAACAACTTCAGTTTTGAAGAAGCGAATTTTGAATTAGCTTGGGAGGCATTGTTGAGTACATAAGATAATAAACGTATTTTGGCAACGACTTACCTTCAACAAATTATAGAATTTAAACCTCATCATGGCAAACCTTCAGTTCAGTCACCAAAAACATTCACGTCCAAAATTTCAGACTGCATTTCAGCTTTTAAATGATTAAAAATTGAATCGGAGGTAGAATTCATCCTTTTCTTTCTAGCAGTTCGCTGTTTAGATTCTACAACGAGAGAGCAGTTTGAATTGGCCTTCAACGGTACACTTTTCCCTAAATTTGATCAGCTTAATCAATTAGTAAAGGAAAGGTGTACAGCGATGCAGCTAGCTGATGGTTCAGCTATGGCATTTGATCAAACCTCGAATAATACGAAGAAGAAAAAGGCTAATTTCAAAGGACACTCAAAGGCTGCTCTTCTAGCAAATAATACGTCTAAAACCGATGGGAAATTTAAAAAACCACAGCCATGTTTTTTGTGCCAGTGTGGTGGTCACAATTTAATAGGTTGCGAAAAGTTTTTTAATGCCTCAGTGGACCAGCGCCATCAAATGATCAAAAATTGGCGTGGATGCAAAAATTGTCTCCCGTCGGACCACATTCAAACTGTGGTTCAAAATGGCACTGTAGGTATTGTCCTGGTAGGCACAATTCGCTGTTGCACTTGAATACGAATCAGTCTGGAAAATCATATTAAAACCAAGAGTCACCTGGCGCCACCCTCTCAGGGCCATCTTCGTTACATCCATCAGCAGGAACATCCATGGCGTCATCAGGATGGGGCGGGGATGAAAAATCTGTATAAATATTGGGTGCTGTAACTGCCGCCTTTCTGGATGCTGGCAATAAATTTGTTACTTTAAGAGGGGTGATAGATAGTGGAAGCCAATATTCATTTTTGACAGGAGGTCTTTCAAAATTGGGATTATCCTACACTAAAAGCCCAAAAATAATTTCTGCCATAGGTAAGATGATTTTTAAAGGAGCCAAAGGTTCTGTGGTATTTACCTTACGGCCAAAAAATCGACGATCCCCACAGTTGAACTTGAAAGGTACAATAATGACCGGTAAAGTGATTGAAGTGAACGAATCCTTGCCTAAATTGTTTTCTAGCATTTTTGGAGATGTCATTATAGGTCCTGTCAATAAAGAGTCTCTCTCAGAATTACATCTCTTATGGTTTGCCCGTCCGAAATAAATCTAAAAGAAAGTCTACAAGGATTTTGGGAAACAGAGGAAATTGTTATAAAATCCAGGTCGAGGATCCTGAAGATCGAATCCAAAAGCAATACTACCGGTTGGGCAGTGGTAGGTGGTAGGTGGAACTGGACGTCGATTTGGGGGGGGGGGGGGGGGAGTTATAGCAAGGGATGTTGAAGGAAATTGGGGAAAGGAGTGCATGGCAATCAATCATATTGCGCAAAAGTTTACTTGTACAGGAACGTCGTGTCAGCTGTCTCTCTTCTCTTGCGCACCGGGCAAGTGGTGTTAGGGGCCATGACGTCACGGCGGTGATAGTCGCCCCTTGGCGCAGCTTTTACGCCACGTACCAGAGGAATCTCCCCTGCACACGGTCCAGCATACTTTTCTGGGCTTCATAGTAAGGTGACCATACTACGGATGCATATTCCATGATGGGCCGGACGAGGGCTTTTAGAGGAGAGTGATAGCATCGACTTCACTGACCTCTCTTGAAGCGCGCTTAAGTGAGCCGAGGGCGCGTGGCTGGATACAGCACCTATGTGCTCCCTGAAAGAGAGCTGTGGTCGAATACGACTGCCAGGTCTTTAGCGGATGTCTTGTGAGGGATTGGCTCACTGCAGATGAGGTAGGAGTGGTGGGTAGGTTTGTGGTTGTGGCTGAAGGTTATGGAATCATTTAGAGGGATTGAGGGACAGGTTGTTATGTTGGCACCATTCCAGCATGTGATCGAGATTGTTTTGGGTAGGTTCATTCAGTGGGCAAGTGCTTATGCATCGGTTAATGAATAAACGACTCAGGTCACATGTACTAACAGAATTAGTTGGGCAGGTCCTGTCGGTGGGTCGGTTGGACGACGGACAAGCGCAACAAGGATTTTTTGTTTGCGCATGCGCAGACGAAAGTTATAGTCTGATATTGATGAAATGCATTAGACTATCCAACACCTCACCTCATCTGTCTTCAAAGTTTCACTCACGTTTTACGATGATTTGCAGGGTAGTTACGGGCGCTACGAGGGCGCATGCGCAGGCGAAAGTTACGGTACGATTTCAGTGATTTTGATGTGGGACGGTCTGCGATCCAACCCGCGTGTACCCTCAAAAGTTCAGGTCTCTACGAATATTTTTCGCATCTTCAGAAGCGTTGCAAGGAAATTTATTTATTTATTAAATTAAAAATTACAGTAATATAATGTGCGTAACTTGAAAGTTGCCATCGCAGGGCTCACAGTCGATTGAAAAATAAATAATGTTAAAGAGGGAAGAAGAGAATAATTGGAGGATATTTGAAGTGAGAAAAAAATATACAATTATATTTATACATATATGACACCGTTTGTCGAATTTCATGGTGAAGTAGGTTTGTGGGGCAGCAAATTGGTGTTAGAAGTAACGCTGAAGTATAAATGTAGATTGTGGTAGGTTCGTGGAGTGGCCAGTTAGTGGGAGTAGGAGTTGGAAGTAGAAGTAGGTGAAGCACTCATGCAGACAGGCCTCGAGCCGCGGATTTGAGTTGTCCCAAGAAGTCGAGGTCCCGACCGTCGTTCAAAGCATTGGCCATCTTTGACAAGCTAAGCATGGGGCGATCGAACAGGTAGTTCCTGTCGGCGAATGGAACCGCAAATATCGGCTGCGATCTCACCAGGTATACATGCACCGACAAGCTCACCTGTGACAGAAGCCGAGGACAGATTTCCCCACGGACAAGCCTGTAAAAGAAGGAAAGATCGTGATGTACATACTCAGAGAATGAGAGCAGGTTGGTTGTAGATCTACCCTTCATGAACCCATGTTGCTGAGTGACGATAAATTCGAGAACAGTGGTGTGATGCGCTTCACAACCAGCTTCTCGAGAACCTTCGGCATAGCCGAGATGGAACAAACACCCCAAAAATTGCTTACAATCGATCGACCCCCTGATTTGTGTATTGATTTGACGAAGGATACCTTCCGTGGCTCGGGAAAATGGCCCATGGCAAGTGAATCATTAAAGATGGCTGTAAGTGGAGGGCTCAGCAAGTGGGAACAGTTGCTCAAAAGCAGCGGCGGTGTACCGTCAGGTCCCACACTTTTCCGCAATGTAGTCCTCTTCCAACCCTGTCTGTAACGCGCATGTGCTACTCGCCTAAGTCCCACATGTGCAGTAAGTTCAGAAGAAAACTGTCGGGGATAGGAGCTCCTGAATGGCATGGTTTTTGGGACATGGGCCTCGATTGCGGTTCTCAGTTTCTGGTAGAGATGATTAATCTGATAGAGATGAAATTCGCGCATGCGCAGACGAAAGTCTCAGTACAATTTCAATAAAATTCATTTGGAACTATCATAGTATTATTCCTGGTCGACCCTCCAAGTTTTAACTCTTTCCACGATATTTTAGGTAGTTATGGGTATTCCAAGTATTTCACGTTTGCGCATGCGCAGGCGAAAGTTGCGGTTCGATTCCAATGATTTTGATGCGGTGCCATCTGCGATCCAACACGCGTGTACCCTCAAAATCTCAGCTCTCTACGACTGTGTTTCGCGTAGTTAGAAGTAACGTACTTGAAAGTTACAGTACTTTTTAGTTTCCGTTACTTAGTAGTAACGTTACAGTAGTTTAGGTTTATTATTTGTGAATAATGCACCTAAGTAATCGCTCAGCAAAAAATTTTTATAACCCCCTCAAAATTTTTTCTTTTACGTTTCAAGGTGCGTAGATTCCAAAAATTCAGTGTCCGTCCGAGTACGCCGTACGCTTTCCGTCGTATCACGTATACCGGCTTCATTTTCGGTCTAAAAAATTCGTTCTTTCGCTCACATGCTCCATTTGGTCCCTAGTTGTGTCCCGAAACTTCGCAGTCAGATCGGAATACACCCAGGGGTGTTATGAGTGAAAGTGTGCATAAAAATAGGTGCTTTTGGTTTATTATTCTGTGAATAATAGTAGGTACACCTGTTCATTCGCTCAGCAAAAAATTTTTATAACACCCCCTCATAATTTTTTTCTTTTACGTTTCAAGGTGCCTGGATTCCAAAAATGCAGTGTCCCTCCGCCTTCCGAATACGCCGTAGGCCGTCCGAATACGCCGTAAGCCGTCCGCCGCATCACGCATACCGGCTTCATTTTCGGTCTTAAAAATTCGTTCATTCTCACACAGTGAAAATGTGTATACAAATAGGTACGTTTTGTGTTTTAGTAACATGAGCTTTTGAGATATCGTTTTCCATGCTTTACGGACGAGAAGGCCGAATATGAAGTCGATTTTTACGAAAGAGTGGAAAATTGAGGTTCTACCGAATGTTCAGCTCCCAAAATTGATTTTTTATTAGTCAAAAACCTGGGAAACCGTCTGAAATCACCATCAATTTGTATAATAACGTCAACACGTGGATCAAGACGATTAAATGGCACTACCAATAATCAAGGATAAATTGAAAAAAAAAGAAAAGAAAAAGAAAGGAGCTTACCTAATTCGTGTTTTGGGGCCAAAATTGGTGGAAAGCATCAGAAATAGCTTTTTAGATTATTTCACATGAAAGAAACAATAAATGAACAGCCAGATTTCTGTAGGTGTGTCCAATAGAATACCCATGTGACAAGGACTTTGCAGCGATTTTGTTTTAGTGACATGCTAGTAACATGAGGTTTTGAGGTATCTTTTTCCATGTTTTTGGGACGAGAAGACCGAATATGAAGTCGATTTTGACCAAAGATTGGAAAATTGAGGTTCTACCAAATGTTAGCTCCCAAAATTGATGTTTTATTAGTCAAAAACCTGGGAAATCGTCTGAAAGTACCATCAGTTTGTATAACGACACTAGAAAAAGTGTCAGGTCGTGGATCAAGACGATTGAGTGGCACTATCAGTGATCAAAGATTTGAAAAAAAAGCATACCTATTTCGTGTTTTGGGGCCAACATTCGTGGAAACCATCAGAAATAGCTAGTTCAATTATGTCACGTGAAAGAAACATTAAATGAGCCAACATTTCTGTAGGTGCGTCTAATAGAATAATAAACCCATGTGACAAGGACTTTGCAGCCTTTGTTTTACAGTTGGAAGTAACGTACTTAGCAGGTAGACGTTTCCTGATTTTGGTACGGGACCATCTGTGACCCAACCCGCACCTACCCTCAAAATTTCAGCCCATTTCGACCATTATTTCGGATAGTTAAGGGTGTTACAAGGAATTGACCATAGACAGACAGACAGACATGCACACGGAACCAAAAATTTTCCTTGATGTCTGAAATGCAAAATGTAGTGGAAATTTTCATTTTGGAGGACATACTTTTGGTTTATTATTTTCAATAATGAACCATTGGAATCGAGCATGAAAAAAAAAATTCTTACCCCCCTCAAAATTTGATGGTTTACGTTTCAAGGTATGTAGAATCCAAAACTGCAATACAAATATTTCTGTTTATCCGCCGTACGCCGTACGGGCCACTTTTCTTAGTTACCATGAAAAAAATTGATGAAATTCGGGTTATAGGTTCCGTTCGGGGTCTAGTTGGTCCTCGAAGCTCGACGCTACTGTCAGTCATCTCTAAGGGGTTCAAAATAGGGGTTGAAATTTTCAAAACGCCTATACCTTTTTTTTTTAGGTGAATCTTTTTACGGTTTTAAATAGTTCCAAGACCACCCGGAACATTTTACGTCCCTCCGTTCGTTCACAGTAAGGCCCCGAAGTTTGCACCGATAGACATTTTCGACTCCAGTGTGAATGAAATTGTATGCATCCAAACCAAATCTCGTTACCAGGAACTCTCGTTACAATAGGAAATTAGCCGGAGATAAAATCATTGCTAGGGGCCACCTGATTATATTGGCGGAGTATGAAGTCGAGTTGGTTGTTCTGTGATATTATTTCATTTGAAAAATGATGGCTGTTTTGGAGTTTGAACAAACGTTGGGTAAATTATTACTACACGATGGTAAATCATTACTCAACGGTAAATTATTACACAACGGTTCATTATACCATCTACGTAGAAGGGGCTGGAGTTTGTTGGTAGGTACTTTTGCAACTTTTTTCACTCCTCATCAACAATTTCTTTTCAGAACTTCATTATGTGTGTTTCTTTTGGTTAGGAAAGAAACAATAAATGAACAGCCAGATTTCTGTAGGTGTGTCCAATAGAATACCCATGTGACAAGGACTTTGCAGCGATTTTGTTTTAGTGACATGCTAGTAACATGAGGTTTTGAGGTATCTTTTTCCATGTTTTTGGGACGAGAAGACCGAATATGAAGTCGATTTTGACCAAAGATTGGAAAATTGAGGTTCTACCAAATGTTAGCTCCCAAAATTGATGTTTTATTAGTCAAAAACCTGGGAAATCGTCTGAAAGTACCATCAGTTTGTATAACGACACTAGAAAAAGTGTCAGGTCGTGGATCAAGACGATTGAGTGGCACTATCAGTGATCAAAGATTTGAAAAAAAAGCATACCTATTTCGTGTTTTGGGGCCAACATTCGTGGAAACCATCAGAAATAGCTAGTTCAATTATGTCACGTGAAAGAAACATTAAATGAGCCAACATTTCTGTAGGTGCGTCTAATAGAATAATAAACCCATGTGACAAGGACTTTGCAGCCTTTGTTTTACAGTTGGAAGTAACGTACTTAGCAGGTAGACGTTTCCTGATTTTGGTACGGGACCATCTGTGACCCAACCCGCACCTACCCTCAAAATTTCAGCCCATTTCGACCATTATTTCGGATAGTTAAGGGTGTTACAAGGAATTGACCATAGACAGACAGACAGACATGCACACGGAACCAAAAATTTTCCTTGATGTCTGAAATGCAAAATGTAGTGGAAATTTTCATTTTGGAGGACATACTTTTGGTTTATTATTTTCAATAATGAACCATTGGAATCGAGCATGAAAAAAAAAATTCTTACCCCCCTCAAAATTTGATGGTTTACGTTTCAAGGTATGTAGAATCCAAAACTGCAATACAAATATTTCTGTTTATCCGCCGTACGCCGTACGGGCCACTTTTCTTAGTTACCATGAAAAAAATTGATGAAATTCGGGTTATAGGTTCCGTTCGGGGTCTAGTTGGTCCTCGAAGCTCGACGCTACTGTCAGTCATCTCTAAGGGGTTCAAAATAGGGGTTGAAATTTTCAAAACGCCTATACCTTTTTTTTTAGGTGAATCTTTTTACGGTTTTAAATAGTTCCAAGACCACCCGGAACATTTTACGTCCCTCCGTTCGTTCACAGTAAGGCCCCGAAGTTTGCACCGATAGGCATTTTCGACTCCAGTGTGAATGAAATTGTATGCATCCAAACCAAATCTCGTTACCAGGAACTCTCGTTACAATAGGAAATTAGCCGGAGATAAAATCATTGCTAGGGGCCACCTGATTATATTGGCGGAGTATGAAGTCGAGTTGGTTGTTCTGTGATATTATTTCATTTGAAAAATGATGGCTGTTTTGGAGTTTGAACAAACGTTGGGTAAATTATTACTACACGATGGTAAATCATTACTCAACGGTAAATTATTACACAACGGTTCATTATACCATCTACGTAGAAGGGGCTGGAGTTTGTTGGTAGGTACTTTTGCAACTTTTTTCACTCCTCATCAACAATTTCTTTTCAGAACTTCATTATGTGTGTTTCTTTTGGTTAGGTACTGTTTGTCATCGGCAGAATTATTTTAGCAACATTCAACTCGTGATTTACCTAGTCACGAGTACGCGGTTAGGTACTAACCTCGGAGGGTCTGCGATCTACATAAAATGTATAGACTAGTACATATTATATTATATAGACGGGTTATCTATACAGAGAGCTGTGATCTGTAACAGAAGGGTATTCTGTACAAAATAATAAACCGTTGTGCAGGGATTTGCAGCGTTTTTTTAATGTCTTACAACGGGCTTTCCGGCTTGTAATTTTATGAAGTTTACATCTTTTGTCACCATGAGTCACGAAATGATACCTGATTATTATCAATCAATATCAATATTCATTCAGACTGTTGCAAAATATACTAGTCCGGGCAAAATTTATCCATCGAAAATATCCTTCCGTATGACGTTTTTGTCCATTTTAGTCCTTTGAACACAACTTTTCTACAACATTTCCTAGAATATTTTGCTGTGTCTCATATAACTTCGAACCCGTCCTCAGCCAACCTATTTCTTGATGCGTCCTCATAACTGGCTGCATTAAATACCTAGGACTAAAGACGAACTATATCACTCAAGATGAAATCGCGGAAACCATTCTCAAAATAAAAATTGAGTTACTGAGAGGTTATCTATTTCCAATAACAAAGACGATGAACGTCTACTCGTAGTTCTCTGTCGATCAGTTGTTTCCACTCAAGAAAGTAATGTTCTGGCACCAGTGGTCACTTTCCATGGTGAAAGAGTCTCTCCCGCCACGCAGGTGCCCAATACTTTCAAGTAGCAAATAGGGACGGTTCCAGTCACATGGCTCAGGGGAAGTTATGGGGCCAGCTAAAGTGCCTGTTTCGTAATAGGGTCCCCTGTTGGAGCGTATAGGAGGAAGAGTATTATAGTGCAAATGTCGACATAATGGTCTTGAAACATTACGCTAGATTCCTACTAATTTATTGAACACAGAAACCCGTAGTAGGAACTCTGTTAATGCGGGGAAGAGTTGATCCATTTGATGTTTTTATGGAAGCGACAAGAATGATTCTGTTCGCTTAAATCTGGTGGTAGCAGTCCAATAGTACTGCAAATTACCTAACAGCACGTTGGCATTGTTCGTTCTTGCGTACGCAGGGAGACCACCTCGGGTGGTTTCATAGTATTCACCTCTTATCGTCAAATAAAACTGCTTCGAACTGGCAGCACTGTCGTTTTTTACTCCTTTCCTTGAAGTTTTACGTCTTGGAAACATCTCGAAGTTTCTCTATGCAGACTCCACAATAACGTTTAGCTGTAACTTATAGCAAAGACCCTGATATCACGAAAGTATTCTTAGACCTAGTTGTTCCTAACCTCTCTCGCAGAAGGTGAGTGACTTGATGAATAAGGTCCTACCTGAAAGATTATTTTTTCCGTTTTTTCGCTTCCATAGGCGTATTTGGTTCCTTCGTTCCCCAACTTTTTCTCGGTTCTCAATTTCCTTTCTTGCGTTTCATTGGTAACTTTCATTCCATGCTTGCATAAAACGAGGACCTTCTCCGTAGGTCTGATCAGTAACCCAGGCATCTCGAGAATGATCGTATTCAAATGATGCGTTTTGGTGTATTATGTTCAGTAATAAACCTTAACGATCGAGCATAGACACCCCCCCACCCCTCACAAAATTGGGTGGTTTCCGTTTCAAGGTAGGGTAGAATCTGAAAATGAAATAAAATACAATGGGTCATGTGAATAAAACCCAGGCGTTTGCTTAGAGGTCTCATCTCTAGCAAATGCTCATTTTCGGGTGAATATCCATTTGCTTTTGCTAGGTAGCAGATGATAAATCGATTCTAGAATTACCCACGTGTTGTCCGTAAGCATCGTTGATAGTTGCATAGCATCGGCCCTTTTTTATATTATTTTTATTTTTTATTTTTTATTTTTTTTCTCTTCATTTACAGCTTCGTTCCCGTCAGATGTTTTGTGCTCCCGCGCTGTTGTATTGGCTGTGTTGAGGTCGTGGTGAGCTATTGTGTCAGTTTTTCTTTTATTTTTCTTCATGTTTTTGGAGATGATTTTCTTTATCACCTTAGCCCTGGCGAGTACTTAATTGAATTTCACCCCCGAGGCGTCGTAGTATTTTTAAATGGGGGTTGCAGCCAGTGGCGTTTGTGGCAGAAATGCCGTATCCAACTTCACCCAAAATAATTGGACCGTCACTGTTGATGTTCTTGAATCGGAATAATATCGACGACAATTGCAAAACTCGGCTGTCTTGAACAGAACCAGACCACGACGCGTCGATGACCGTGAATCACATGTCACATGTCGCATGTATATTTAGGCTACGAAAACGTTTCGATTGACGCCATCGTCACAGAACTCAGATAATTTCAATCTCAACGCGGATACAATCAGTTACCCCAAACGCCGAAGGGAACTTGTAACTTATACCTTCGAGTCCATCGTTCACAGGCCTCCACCAGCGCTGCAGGGCTCGATGAAAACCGTTTCTATTCTTCATGTTTCTTGACGAGCTTGTCCGAGAACTGGAGGATTATTTTCGTTACCGACGTTCGGTGAGTGCCCATTACCTTCTCATCCGATTCCAACATAGAAACCTGGGTAAGCTAAAAATCTAAACAGTAGCAGCATTTTACTTTTCTTGGGAATTGCTCCGCCCCTTCTCTCTTCTGTCTTCTCCGAGGAACCGCAGGGAGTCGGTGTCATTTTCCTCGAAACAGAGCAACTGTTCAAGTCATTTCCAAAACTGGAACGCCGGTCTAAATACGCCTTTCTCTGACGAGATAACATGAATTCACCCACAATCTTGCTAGGAAAAACGCACTGACTTCACAAAACTCCAAAGAGAAAAACGCTGAAGTGTGTATCTTATGCTACATTTTCAAGCAGACCCTGAGGAGAATGAAAAAAATACCTAGCGAGCCTTGAAAAGTTAGGCAAAAGGCGTTCTCTTTATTCACTCGTTTTCCAGCATTACCCAGACTGGATCAAGCAGAAGGCACTATTGCTTAACTCTCACTATCATTTGCTTAGTACAGGTTAGGCGCGGTGCACAACGGAGAAACGCGTTTCGTGAAACCCCTTTCATGAAACTTGTTTCATGCAATCCGTTTCACTCGCGCATGCATACAGAAGAAACGGTTTTCCCGTCAGTTTCACGATGGATTCCGATGACGATGTTGTCGTTTTGTCGTGGTGGCTAAGGAACAAAAAGAAAAAACGAAAATACTGGGTACACCCACTGGTTCTGACGAACTATTTTAAATAATAAATAAAAATGAATATGATAAATCGTGAATACCTGAATTGTTCACTTCTTTTGCCACTGCTTCCCATGCAATTTGTACTTTCTCCCTGTTGCTGTACTCCTTGAGTTTGAAGTCGTAAAGGCACGGCCGTTTTTCCACAGCTTCGGCCAACTTCACTTGGAATGAAATTCCTGCCATAATTTTCTGTCACAAATCACACAATTTATCGACGCGAAACGTGAAACTACAGCTAGAGGAAACCGATTATTCGAGTTTCACGAAAACTGGTTTCACGCAATCAATGAAACTGGAGTTTCATGAAACGCAGTGTGCTCAACCCTGCGTAACCTTATCAGTCTATTGCGAGCAACTTTCGTTTCACGTTTCCTGAAACCTGTTTCATGAAACGCGTTTCTCCGGTGTGCCTTAGGTTAACAAAAGTAATTGCTAGTTTTATTCTCCTAATTTCAAGCATTTGCTCAAAATATGGCAATTATAAGCTTTTGCTCTGTTTTATTAACACGACCCAATGCTCCGGGTGGTCTGCAAAAATCCGCAAGCATGATCAATTTAAAAACTGCTACACCCTTTAAGGGGTTTCGCACCACCGGCTGACTCATCCTTGGGATTCAGTTTGCTTCGCGATACCTACCTACCACAACAAGTCGGTAACAAAACAAAAAACGCTGCAAATCCCTGCACAACGGTTTATTATTTTGTACAGAATACCCTTCTGTTACAGATCACAGCTCTCTGTATAGATAACCCGTCTATATCACGTAATATGTACTATTCTATACATATTATGTAGATCGCCGATCCTCTGTAGGTTAGTACTTAACCCCGTACTCGTACCTACCTATATCACGAGTTAAATGTTGCTAAAATAATTCTGTCGATGACAAACAGTACCTAAACGCAAATAATGAAGTTCTGAAGGGAGATTGTTGATGTGGAGTGAAAAAAGTTGCAAAAGTACCTATCAACAAACTCCAAAACAGCCATCATTATTCCAATGAAACAATATCACGGAACAACCAACTCGACTTCATACTCCTTGATTATAATCAGGTGATCCCTAGCAATGATTCTATCTCGGGCCAATTCCCGATTGTTAGCGCGTCCCTAGTGATGGCACGAGTTAAGTGTGGCCCCTTCTACGTAGATCACTGTTTTCTGTGGTCAATCCCTACCCTCGTGGTCAAGTATAATGAACCGTTGTGTAATAACTTGCCCATCAATAATACTTCAACGGTTGTTCAAGTTGCAAAAGTACCGATCAACAAAATCCAGCCCCTTCTAGGTAGATGAACTGTTGTGTAATAATTTACCGTTGTGTAATAATTTGCCGTTGTGTAATAATTTACCACTGTGTAATAATTCACCCATCAGTAATACTTCAACGTTTGTTCAAGTTTCACAAGTACCTACCAACAAAATCCAATAGTCCATCACTTATCAAATGAAATAATATCGCAGAACAACCAACTCGACTTCATACAGCCATCCTTGATTATAATCAGGTGCTCCCTAGTGATGATATCCCGGCCAGATTTATACCGTTTGATCCACGATCGCGTTGACGAAGCTTTTTGGTGCACACGAACGGCTGGACGTACAATGCTCCGGGTGGTCTCAAAAAATTGTTTAGCTCAAGAAAAATTTAATAACGTAAAAAAACCATTCCCTTCTATCGAGAGTTTTCGAGATACGGCGTTCTGAAAATTTTGACCCCTATTTTGAACCCCTTAGAGATGACTGACAGTAACGCTGAGCTTCGAGGACCAGCTAGACCCCGAACGGAACCTATAACCCGAATTTCATGTATTTTTTTTTCATGGTAACTAAGAAAAGTGGCCAGTACGGCGTACGGCGGACAGACAGAAATATTTTTATTGCATTTTCGGAGTCTACATACCTTGAAACGTGAACCATCAAATTTTGAGGGGGGTTTAGAATTTTTTTTTTTCATGCTCGATTCCAATGGTTCATTATTGAAAATAATATACCAAAAAATAAATGGATAATAATATCTGGCGCCACTCCTCGTTAAAGAGGCCCCGAGACCAAACAGAGGAAGATTTGGTGGGTAATAATATTAATTGAAATTAGTGTTGTGCTGTATGAAAGAAAAAAAAAACTTTATTCTGGGAAGCAAATCAGCGACCACCTAAACAGCGCCAGTACCACACCCTCTACCGACTCCCTAGAACTAAATTGCTTACACCTAATGAGCTACTTGTTGAGGTAGACGAAGAGGAAGAGGCCTTGTGCGCGAAGTACGTACTGAACCGATCTTTGGGTCATTACAAGAATGTAGAAGAACAGAACATGAAGAAACCCCTAAACTGGGGTTTCTCTGAAGAAATAAAAATCCTTTAGCCTTCGGGACAATCTCATCAACTTGGGATTCTGCAAGGTGGAGAGTGAAGATCGTACCTGGTGATCCGAAGGTAACTTAGAAAGGGTACATAATTATGCCCGAAACCCCAAAGGTAGGAACCCCGAAATTAAGATAAGAAAATAACATTTACATACGTTTAGGTACATCTCGTGTACCTAATTTAAGGAAATGTGTGAAAGGAAAGAATACTTCGTGAAGATATTAAAAATGCAGTAGGACATAAATATAGTGCGTATGACAGAGAAAAAGACGAGATACTAAAGAAGTAGGCACAATTTGGAGCATTTACAAGAAAATTATGTGGGAGCCAGGCGGTGCTGATGGGGAAGGATACAGTTTTGTGGGTAACGCACGCGGCTTGTGCTCGTAGAGTAGATACGTTTCCAAATCCACAGTAAACGTATATCCTGCTATTCATTTTTCAGTTTGCAGTATTCCACTGGCTGTACAAAAAAAAGGGAATAAGATCCTGCTGGGCATCAATGTAGGCTCGGGATCTCACTTATGACACAGTCGGCGTGGAACTGGCGTGTTGTAAACAATCTTGTGCGATATCGATTAAAGTTCAAAGTGAACGTTTTGAGGAGGCGAGACGGGACTGCCGATTGCGGCCTTGAAGGTCAAGCGATAATCGAAGCGTCCGAGCGTACTTAAAAATTGAGCGTAGTAAAACGTAAAAAAAAAACATACTACCTTCTACTGAAAGTAACAGAAAAGTGCGAAATCCGGGACAGAAATATTTTTAATTGCATTTTCGGATTCTACGTTATTTGAAACTGAAGCTTTTATATTTTGTGTGGTGTGGTGGGAGGGAGTATCTCCCCCCCCCCCCTCCCTATGACAGATTCCAAGGTCAAAATTAGCGGTTGAAATTTTCAGAACGCTGTTGCTTGAAAACTCAATAGAAGAGGATGTTTTTCGGTTTTGAAATTGATTTAGAGCTTCGGAATTTTTTGAGACCACCCGGAGAATCTAAGTCAAGCCGTTCGTTAACAGGGAGGTCCTGGAGTTTGGCTTCGTCGAATAAACGAGCCTCCAACGTTCCCGCCAACATTGGACCCTTCTTTTTCCTTTGACTTGGGTACAAAGACCGCTCTCAGAGCAATCGCCCTCCAACGCTGGCCGATGGACGCTGGACGTTCGATGGTCGGCCACACGATGCTACCAGTCACCAAGCGTCCAACATTGGAAGGTGTTGGTAGCATCGTGTGGCGCCGGCTTTACTGTCAGTCATCTCTAAGGGGTGAAAAATAGGGGTTGAGTTTCTCAGAACGCCGTATCTCGAAAACTTTCAATAGAAGGGTATGGCTGTTTTTACGTTTTTAAATTGATCTTGAACTAGGTAAAAAATTTTTGAGAACACCTGGAGCATTGTACGACCAGCCGTTCGTTTGCACCGAAAAGCTTCGCCAACAATGAAACGGTATATATCCGGCTCAGATAACATCGCTAGGGAGTACCTGATTATAATCACGGATAGCTGCATGAAGTCGAGTTGGTTGTTCTATGATATTATTTCATTTAAAAACGCTGCAAATCCCTGCACAACGGTTTATTATTTTGTATAGAATACCCTTCCGTTACAGATCACAGCTCTATGTACAGATAACCCGTCTATATAATATGATATGTACTATTCTATACACATATTATGTAGATCGCAGACCCTCCGTAGGTTAGTACCTAACCCCGTACTCGTTACTAGGTACCTACCTAAATCACGAGTTAAATGTTGCTAAAATAATTCTGCCGATGAAAAACAGTACCTAACAAAAAGAAACACACAATGAAGTTCTGAAAAGAAATTGTTGATGAGGAGTGAAAAAAGTTGCAAAAGTACCTACCAACAAACTCCAGCCCCTTCTACGAAGATGGTATAATGAATCGTTGTGTAATAATTTACCGTTGAGTAATGATTTACCGTAGTAATAATTTACCCATCAATAATACTTCAACGTTTGTTCAAGTTTCACTACCTAACAACAAACTCCAAAAGAGCCATAATTTTTCAAATGAAATAATATCACAGAACAACCAACTCGACTTCATACTCCGCCAATATAATCAGGTGGCCCCTAGCAATGATTTTATCTCCGCCAATTTTCCTATTGTGGGCGCGTCTCTGGTTACGAGATTTGGTTTGAATTGTATACAATTTCATTCACACTGGAGTCGAAAATGCCTGTCGGTGCAAACTTCGGGGCCTTACTGTGAACGAACGGCTGGACGTACGATGCTCCGGATGGTCTTAAAAAACTCGCAAGTTCAAGAACTATTTAAAACCGTAAAAATATTCACGTAAAAAAATGGTATAGGCGTTTTGAAAATTTCAACCCCTATTTTGAACCCCTTAGAGATGACTGACAGTAACGTCGAGCTTCGAGGACCAACTAGACCCCGAACGGAACCTATAACCCGAATTTCATCAATTTTCTTTCATGGTAACTAAGAAAAGTGGCCCGTACGGCGGACAGACAGAAATATTTTTATTGCAGTTTTGGATTCTACATACCTTGAAACGTAAACCATCAAATTTTGAGGGGGGGTAAGAATTTTTTTTTTCATGCTCGATTCCAATGGTTCATTATTGAAAATAATAAACCAAAATGACGATCTTTTGGATTTTGTTGATAGGTACTTTCGCAACTTGAACAAACGTTGAAATATTATTGGGTAAATTGTTACACAATGGTAAATTATTACACAACTGTTTATTATACTATCTACGCAGAAGGGGCATCTATACAGGTAAATTATTACACAACGGCATTTACCGTATATGCTTCATGAATAACTACAAGTAATTAATAACCGAATTATTGAATGCCGCGCATTTGTATGAAACTTTAACTCCCGCGCCGGCTCCAGTACTCCATTTGAGCTTTCCTGGGGGGAACTCTAGGGTACTGATCACAGAAAACGGTGATCTACGCAGAAGGGGCATGTATAGAGGTAAATTATAAACCGTTGTGTAATAATTTGCAGCGGGTTTTTTTCTATATTTATTTTTCCAGACTTTCTCTCATAAAAATCACCAAATTGACAGGTAAAAGGTTGTAACTGTCAGGAGTTGTTATTCTGGTTGCCAGTTCTGAACTTTGAACATTTTTCCAGAACTGAAAGTTCTAAACGGTCCTCATCCCCCCTCTGTTCATAACTGGTTCGATTCCGAACTGATTCAGAACCTTGTCCTAACATACCCATATTGCCGTCCCTTCAACTAAATCCCTAGATTCATGATGCAACTATGGGAAGTTCATTCCAAAAAAAGTCCGTAGATTAACAGATAAATCCTCAGTATGTCCGTAGATGTACGGACAACTTGGCAAGGTTGGCTATCTTGCGGCGGAGGTTCGAATCTTGCGAAGGCGCTTATCGATCATACCATCGATACCTCCATAGAGGTAGGATGTATTTATCTTCTATCAAATAAAACATTGTTCGATGGTTTTTATAACCTACCTTGCTATATATTTTGTAAATAAACAATTCGTGTTCGCCATATAGATTTTTCAAAAATGTTATCTTGGTTTACCTACTAGAAGTAATGATGAAGGTAATCAGGAATGAGGGACCATCATCATCATTCGTCATCAGAATCATTTTGATCATACGGAAATGTCCAACATAGCATAGGGGTACCTACTAGAGAAGGGGTGCCAAGTGGAGAAAAAACTTTATTACATTTGAAAAACTAATAATGGTTATTTTGGATTTTGTTGTTTTGCAACTTGATCTAATATAAAATATAAAACTAGAAGTTTGTTTGTTTACACTCGTGTTTGTATGTCTTGAGTGGATGTCCAAACGACTGAACGGGTCTTGATTTGATTATTTCCCGCGATCTCTTCAAACACCGGCGGGTAACGTATAGGCTGCATGATTTTTCGAAGTCCGATTCCTTCATCGTAAACGCGGTAGTCTTTCACGACGACAGAATGCTTGCATGTCGCTGTAACTAAGGCGTGACGTACGCGGCATAAATTTCGGAAATGGTTTCGAACTAAACAGGATTCGATGGAAAGTGATTTTCTTGCTGATTCCAACTACTCCAAAACGATTTCTGTGCGATGAACCGTTCCGTGCCTGGTGGGTAGGTAGGAAACATTAAAATATTGGAACTCTGAGTTCACGCACGGGTAATCCAGCTAGTTATTGATACAAATATTAAGTCCTCCGCATATAAACTGTAATTGCCTGGCTGGCTCCCGTACTCGATGTAAGTCGTTCCTGGGGAAATCACGAGTGTAGGCACAGAAAGCAGTTACGCCCAAGGGGCATCTTTATATTGAAAATAATAAACCCTTGTGTAACAATTTGCTCCGGTTTTTGCAAAGAATTGTTGACTACACCATTTCACAGTTTATGTTCGTTTACGAATTCATGAAAATTTAATAAAATCCAAAAATCACAGGATAGCTCAAGTTGTCAAGGTACATAGGTACTTCGAAAAGTCGCTCATTGGTTCATACTGCAAGGCTTAGGAAACTAACCACACGCTCTATGCGTCTTGCCTGAGTCTTTTCAAATCCAACCTGACGAAATGAATATTTTATACATTTCGTTCGGACGTCTCAAATTTGTAATCAGCACTCCATTGAGACCAGTAATAGCCCGTATTATGTAGATCACCAGTGACAAGTTGCTACTCGTTTTTTTACCCCGACAATAGTTACCTCCATTGTGTTCCACTCTTTTTTGTCGCGTTTATCTGCTAGTGAGCTTCGAGTTGCACAGTGACTGTGCCCTACTTGCTTCGTCAAATTGACGAAAACTGTTACTATTTAATAGTTCTTCCACTACCTTATCAATATTGTTCGTAAGCACATACGCTTCTCCATCTTCGTGATACAATTTTATACCTGTGTCACATGGAGACTTCTAATTATAGTATTTAGAGGGAATTTTCACTATAGAAGTTTAATTCAGATTTGAAAAATCTGATTTAGGATTTGAAAAGTTTGAAAAGACGGCAAAAAGCTATAAATATTCCTGCCTATATTTTCCCAAAACCGTATGTTGGTGTATTTTATCATTTGTGTGTAATCATCGGATGCCCAAACATTACTTTCCTGTCGCCCTTTGTATTGATATCCCGCTAAAAGCAAACAATTCGATCAAACTCAAATAAATAAAAAACTAAAAATTTGATGGTTTCCGTTTCAAGGTACATAGAATCCGAATGAAATAAAACGTTTTGTCCGTACGCCGCGCCGCGTCGTACGCCGTACTTAGCACTTTCCTTACTTACTATGAACCAAAATTAATGAAATTTCCCATTTCGGGTCGAGTTGTTCCGCCGCGCCCGTAGCTTGAAAACTCAATACTTGAGAATTTTTTGAGACTACCCGGAGTATTGTGCGTCCAGCCGTTCGCTTGCACAGAAAAGCTTCGTCAACGTGGTCGTGAATGAAACAGCCCAGATATCATTGGTAGGGAACACGTGTATGAAATCGAGTTGGTTCTTCAGAGATATTACTTCATTTGAAGAATGATGGGTAGGTATTTTGAATTTTGTTGATAGTAAGGTACTTTAAAAAAAAAATTAACAAACCTTATGCTTCATGGACAACAACAAATAAATAATGATAGAAGTCTTGAATTCTTGAAGGCTAGGTATTGACCACAGAAAACAGTGATCTGCGCAGTTGAGGTGTCTATGCAAGTAAATAATAAACCGCTGTGTAATAATTTGCAGCGTTTTTTTAATTCATCTAGGGGTGGTGGATTCAGAATGCCCTGAAACGGATAAGAATGAAAAATTCCGTTTTTGCCAGGTATAATCAAATTCTCTGGCGGGATGGCGGGGCTCGGGTGTCCGGACGGGCAAAAGCGTCCGAGTCTATTATACACGTTTGGGATGAATGTTCGCGGCTTCTTTGCTTCTCATCTAGGGCGGGCATCAATACAAGCTTTGTAAAGCTTCCAGCATGTGCTTACCTGACCTGCGATTAGCTCTTCATCTCTGATAGAATCATGTGAAACCTATAGAACTAAAGGTTATAACAAGTAGGCCTTCGAGTATTAAGTTCCCCCAGGATATACCCTGAAACCGATGAGGTTCCAGGGTTATACACTAAATAAATTTGAACAAACGTTATGCTTCATGAATAACAACAAATAATTAATGATAGGATGATAGGAGCACGAGTGCTAAACAGTGATCTACGCAGAAGAGGTGTCTGTAAATAATAAACCGATTTGTGCTAATGGCAGCGTTTCTCTGTTTCTGGCCAATGTGCCGCTTCTACAAATCATTCGGAGCTGCACACCCTGTTTCTGACTACAGGTTTTGATGTTAAGAACATGAATTGAAATATTTACTCTGTTCCTAGACAGCATTCAAATCATTAGATCATTTTTTAATGATCTCATTATTTTTGGTATAACTCCATAGTATTCTTTGTTAACGACTTGGTAGGTGGAGGGAAGAGTATCTCCTCAGGTAGTCTCTTTGCACCGATCAGTGGTCTTGGTGTTCGCTGGTACTCTCATCACAAATATAAAAAGCCATCCCTTCATTAATCCAACAGAGAGTAGGTTGGCAAATATATCGGCTGGATTCGAACCCTGGTGAATTTGAAAAATGTAGTGATCCATTTTATACTGTAGAGTGGGAGTGGCATACCACATTAGTTGTACCTATATTCGTCACCCTCGATCATTATACTCGTAGTTCAACTCGCCATGAAGACATTCGAGTTCGGTTCAACGCTAATTTTGCGTTCGGTGTCAGCGACGTAGCCACCTCTCATTTTATCTAATAATATCCAATAATTCTTCAGCAAGTGTCGTTCTCTGAACATTCCTCGCAGTTGAGAACAGCTCGGCAAACGATGATGGGCGCTGAGGGTATTATCCAGTCTATGTATCCCCCCAGCCCGCTGGCCATGCGGCTGTTATTGTTGAACCAACACATGCGAGCTATCACGATAATGAGTCCGACACACGGCACGGTCTGAGGGGTTCCTGGCCACAGCCGTGCCAAACTGCCGATATAAATACCCTTCCTAAAACTCTTCCACGATGGTTCGATAGGAAGAATGGAACCTTCGTATCGCGGGCACCCCGACGAGTTTTGCTTTGCTTTGTGTCGAGGGCTTTCGCGGTATCCATCCCCTTCGCTTGAAGAGATGTATGTAGGTGCCAGCCTTTTTTTTTACGGGGTTTCAGAACGTCTAAAAATAATAATAGGAATGTGGCTTTGACCGTTTTTCAATGGAAGTTATGATCGTTCCTCCGAGATTTGCCTTCGTCTCTCATAATACGGGTAGTACTGTTCATATCAGTACCAACCGAGCGAGGAAGAATGTGATGGGGAACTTATTCCTTATTTTGAAACATTCCCCGGGGACCATGAGGGGTTTTTAATGGGTAGGATGTGGTTTTTGATGGGTACCGTACATTTTGTGACTGTATATGGGAATCCCGTCCATCTTGGATGCGGGCTCTTCCCGATCTTTTTGACACGCGGCTGAAGGGGCGGTCGATTCGCGGAAACGAATCGTCAACTCCTGGAGGCATTGCGTTATAATCTAACCAGTGTCTCCGGGGGCAGCTGTCACACTGCCTCCCTACCTTTCTAGAGGATGGAGTGGGGGAAACTACGCTGAATGGGCGGCGTAGTTAAACCCCTCATCCATTACAATTTAGTTGCGGACGTACCGAAATAACCGAAATAGGTATTTATGGGTGTGACGACTTGTGGAAGCTGTACTTGAAAGAAAAATGGAGTTATTGAAATGGGTTTCCACGATTTCTTCGAGAGTGATTTAGTTCGTAGAAGCTGTACTTGCCCGCCCATTTGGCAGACGGTTCCCTAATTTTGGCTCCGCCTTGCCGTCTGATTTCTACAGATTACTAATGTTTAGTGCGTTTGGGTTTTACCGGGGAATATGGTTTTGATTATCGTTTTAATTTCACTGGAGAGTTATAGGCCCACGGAAGCTGAGGCGTCTAGCCGAAACGCCTACTGTGACTAAACCCGGTTGGAAGGAGGAAGTGGCCCCCGCGATTGTTTTGTCCCCTGCGAACGACTAGTGGGGCAAAAGCGGGAGGGGACGAGCTGCTTCCACCGAGAAAGGACGAGAGAGAACCAGAATGAAAGGGCGAGAGGAGGTTCCTGTGTGAAGGTGGCCGCGTCTAAATCAGAACCGTTCATTCGTGACGGACGCGGTAGACACCGCCTGCTCCGCCATCCACCCGGCAGAGGCTGATAAATCTAAATGAAATAGTGTTCACTCCTTCTTCACATTTCCCCTCCCACGGCTTTCAGAGTCATTTCGCCGTATACTTCCTTTCGCTCCTCCGTCCCCGTTTAATGTGAAAAGGAGTTTGATGAGTCATCCCTTTTACCTGCCTGTCAACTGCTCTTATTGTGCTAGTTTTTTTTTTTCAGTGAAAATTTACGAGATGAATATTAAAAGATACGACCCAGTTGTGCGTTATCCTCACTCGTTGTTCGAAGAAATTGTGTGACACTCCTCGACAATATAATGAAGCTTGAAATGGATGACGTCCATTTTCAAACTCGAAACGTTAATATTCAAAATCGTCTCTTTACTTCATTCCAAGTTCAAAGTTCTTCATCTTCGGAAAGCAGCTCCAATTTCCCATAATTTACGAGCTGCTACTTGGCGAAGACTCATTCGTGTCACAATTGCGTCCCTCAAAAAAATACGATGTGTCTACTCTCAGTCCTCATGTTTTCAAGATACAGGCCAAATTATTATTATTACTTTGAATCCAGATTTTATTTTATTTTATAAATAATGTGTATTGTTCGGAACAATGTGTGATTAGTTTGTTGTAATTTATGCTTTGTAAATTCGGCAATTTTTGCCCGTAAAGAAGTAAATAAATAAATCCTGACGAGCATTTAACAATTAATATTAATCCATAATTCAGCCTCGAGTAGGGTATCAACGTCTTGATCATACGAATTATTGATATTACAGACAGATGAAATCATAACATTTATTGCGGACTCCATCTGACCCCAAAACGTCTAACTCCCCACCTGGTACTAAAGAGTGCGGTGGAGTAGTAACGTCAGTTTTTCCTTCTTCGCGCTATAGCACCCGATAGTTCACGTTAGTACTCTAGTTTTGTACCATGATGTGGGCTAGAAAATCAAAATTATAACATATTTTAAAATCGTTTGATAGATCATCGCCCGATCTGGCTTCTCAATCGAAGTGTTCGCATTTCTTGTTCCAGAGTACTCAATTCGCCATACATAGGTACTTTAATTTCACTGCACAATCGTGCACAATACGCTTATTCTTGCTTTTTGTTCCTATCGTCTTCTTGATGAGTTCAATACAGTAAGGGATTTTTCTCGTGAAAGGAGCCCACGGAACTCCACGAAGTACGTCTACCTCAGTCATCATAAGGCTAAATGCAACGAGTTTAGTTGCAAAATCCGCCACCACGTGGAAGCACCAAAATGAATCATTTTTATTTTATTCTTCTCATTTGAGAATGGAGCGAGTTATTTCAATTCGGAAATCGGATTTCTCATCATTATTCAAGTAGAATCCCGGGTAATTGGTTCAAAAAGTGTGGGAATTTGTTTTGCTCCCTGATCCAAAAAAAGTTGTTACCCTTTTGAACATTTTCAAAAAGTGGCTTAATAGGCACTTCCATTGGGATCTAGAGATTACAAATCCGTTTTCAAAATTTTTCTAAATTGTCTGTAGCCGTCGGATTCTCGTTTCCAGGATTTTGCGTATAAGGGTCAAGACTGGGAGCTTCTGTCTGTGTATGGGGGTAGAAGGTTCTTGGCCACCTCGGTCATTCCTTTTTTCTACTTCCCTGTCCTTACAATGAATGAATAGATGTACAAGTAAATTTTCACAGGAAGTGGGTAAAGTTGTGTCCACCGTTCCAAAAATATGTAGCTTATATGTTGGAAGTTTGAACATTATTGACCCTGTACTTTATTACCTTATACAAGTAATTATTACCTAATTACCTAGTCATTCCTTGCACGTTGCGTTGGTTGCATTAGTTGGTTCGGAAACAACAACAAATTTGTTGCCCTCTTTTCCAATATACGTAAGAAATTGTTTCAAATTTTGAACATTTCTGAAAGTTAGCTAGCCTTTACAAAGTACAAAACCGACTCCTACTAAATTTTGAGGTGTAAGATAGCAACCGTCGTAATTGCGTTTTTATCATTTGAATTAGTCTGTGCAATAAACCGTTGAGTAGGAAAGTCTGTTCAAATTTTGAACATACTGGAAAGGAGGCCGTCAACAAGTAACCAGCTTCTACGAGTATAATACGAATTATGAAAGGTACTAAAATGATTATTATTTGTACGTAATTGTAGATAATGAAGAGGGTTCATCATGAAGAGGGTATATCGTGCCTCTTGAACCAAAATTTCTTCCAACTTTGTTTTCTTAAGGTTGTTTCGAAGCGTTTTCAGAAGGGCCCAAATTCCTACAATTCTTTTCGATTCTCTCTCTCACTCTCTCTCTCTGTCTGTCTGTCTCTCACTCTCACTCTCACATGAGCATGCGACATAGCTGCTCATTCAGGAGTCAGTTCACTAGAGGCGAGCGCGCCAATTTTGGTTTATGATTTTCAAAAATGAACCTATGTAATCGAGAATGAAGAAAAAATGTTTAACCCCTCCTCAAAATTTGATGGTTTACGTTTCAAGGTATTTAGATTCCGAAAATGCAATAAAAAATTTCTGTCTGTCCGCCGTACGCCGTACGGCGTTACTGTCAGTCATCTCTAGGAGGTTGAGAATAAGGGTTGCAATTTTCAGGACGCATATATACCTTTAGTTTACATGAATCATTTTACGTTTTTAAATAGTTCTTGAACTTGAAGAGTTTTTTGAGGCCACCCGGCGCATTGCACGTCCCGCCGTTCCTTCAATGTAAGGCCCCCAAGTTTGCACCGACAGGTTTGGTCAACAGGAGGGTGGATCAAATTGTATACATTCTGCCCAAATATCATCACTAGGGAGCACCTGATTATAATCACGGATGGCTGTATGAAGTCGAGTTGGTTGTTCCGCGGTATTATTCCATTTGCGAAATGAAGGCTTTTTTGGATTTTGTTGATATAGGTACTTTTGTAACTTGAACAAACGGTGAAGTATTATTGATGGTTAAATTATTAGAAAATGGTAAATTATTGCACAGCGGTAAATTATTACACAACGGTAAATAATTACTCAAGGGTTCATTATAGTATCTACGTAGAAGGGGCATCTGTGCAGGTAAATTATTACACAACGGTTTATTATGCTATCCAAGCAGAAGGGGCATATATACAAATTATTACAGAACGGTTTATTATTTGCCTTATGCTTCCATGAATAACTACAGATAATTAATCATTAAATGATTGATTCCAGTGAATTTGTAGGAAACTTCGCGACGGATACAGTACTTCGAGTCAATCATCTCTAAGGGGTTAAAAATAGGGGTTGAAATTTACAGAACGCCGTAGCTCAAAAACTTTCGATAGAAGGGGCGGTTCTTTTAACGGTTTGAATAAATTGATCTTGAACTAAAGAATTTTTTGGGACCACCCCGAGCATTGACGACCAGCCTTTCGTTTGTACCGAAAAGCTTCGTCAGCATAATCGTGAATCAACGGTATGAATCCGACCCAGATATCATCGCTGGGGAGCACCTGATTATAATCACGGATGGCTGTATGAAGTCAAGTCGGTTGTTCGGCGATTATTCGATTTGAAAAATGATGGCTCTTTTGGATTTTGTTGGTAGGTAGTTCTGCAACTTGAACAAACGTTGAAGTATTATTGGGTAAATTATTACACAACGGTTTTTTGTACCATCTATGTAGAAGGGGCATCTATGCGGTTAAATTATTACACCACGGTTTATTATTTACCTTATGCTTCATGAATAACTACAAATAATTAATTATTGAATTATTAAATCCCGCGCATTTGCATGAAACCTTAATTCCCGGGCCGCTCCAGTACTCCATTTAGGGCTTTCCTGGGGGGGAGCTCGAGGGTATTGACCACAGAAAACAGTGATCTACGCAGAAAGGGCATCTATACTGGTAAATAACAAACCGTTGTATAATAATTTGCTGCGTTTTTTTCACTAGCTGCCGTGTAGTTCGCGATTTACTGGGGAGCCGGATTCTTGCTCTTACGAGTTAGACCACTTGGCTCTAGTTTTAATGGAAAACATTCAGTAATAATAATAATATTAAAACTCGGCGCTCCGCGCCTCGCCAGGGGGCAAGCCCCCTGGGCCCCCGGATGCTTACTGCTTAGAGCCTACGGCTAGAAACATGGCACATGCTTTAGCCGCGTAGTTTACTACAACCAAGTGACAACCAAACAAGCGTCATTGTTTACTATCCATTTACAACATTTATTTATATAGTTATATTATGAAACTAGGATATAAATACCAAGAACAAATACGAAATACATTCGTGATAAATCAAGAGCTTTCCAACGAATGGAAAACTATTTTTGTCCGATGAAAATGAAAGAAGTTTCATTTCCCTAGCAACTACTCGGTTGTAAGTGAAAATCATTGTTAAAATTTCGTTCCACTTCCGCGTCACCCATCCCGTGTAACGTTTTTCGGCTAGTTAGTCCAAGGCTAAAGCATGTTCCAAGCTAAAAAAGAAAGAAAGTAGGTAATCTACTCAGCTCAGGGACCATGAATGCTGTTATAATTTCGGACTACCGAGCTACGCAAAAATATCCCGAGATAGTGTTGTACACACACATGACCACTGCTAAAAGAAAATTGAATGTTGAAATTGAAAGGTTGTCTATTTCCATTGATACACGAAAAATGCACTGTTATACCAGTTTCGGTGATCAAACCATCGTCAGTAACAAACAATAACAGTGTATTTTTCTTGCATTAATGGAAATAGACAACCTTTCAATAACTCTGTTTTCGTCGAAATGGGTTTCAACGATTTCATCGCGAGTGATTTAGCTCTTATTGACGATGCTTTTGGACACCGAATTCAAATTTTTCTATCCTAACATACATTTTGGAGTTTATTACAAATACCATCGACTTTATTCAATAGATTCGGTCAAGGTTAACTGTGACTAGGGTGACACTACCCGATTCTCATCTAAATGGAACTCGAAAAGAGCTAGATGGTCCCGTTTTTCAACGCATGAACTATAAATTTCGTAGGTATACGCTTGTGCGTTAGTGTTTTCGTTTAAACGCCCCACCTATCCGCAAAGGCTGAACTTGAAGATGAATTTCATGATCGGGCTGGACGGGCTGGATACCTACCTAGACTGGTGTAGGTAGGCATCCATCCCGTCCCATTCCGACTGAGACACATATTTACCCTGTATATAGTTTGTTTCAGTGCTAATCAGGACTAAGCCAAGTAATTAATAAGTTACACTAACTATGATCGGAATTTTGTGTATTGTTTATTCCGTCTTTTTTATTATTTGATCGGCTTGTACCCAGTATAATTTTTAGTTATATGGAATTGATGCCTTGGGCAATCGCATTTCTGTTCTTGCGCCTTGTAACTATATTTCCGAATGCACAGGGGCCATCCTTATTCTCGATACAAATAAAAAGACGATTCATTTATTGGTGAACTGTTGGCTAACACGTCTGGTGATATTATGTACAGTGCAGCAGTACGGGCACTTTTTACCATGCCATTGTGTTGGATCAATCCCCTACAGTAGGTACCCATAAGAATACGGTCGAAATTTTTTCATGGTGCGTCCTTGAGTGGTTCAAAATTGCGTTTAGCTTTATTTTCCGTCTTTCCGCTGGGGTAGGCACAATACAAGGGATGTGCCGTCGGAGTCTCATTCTGGAACCATCCATTATCGTATGAAACTCGCTTCAACTACCATCAATCATGTGACCTGCCTTTATTCGCCGGCGTGCTTAAAATGATGTTTACTTTACAAAGAATATTCATTGCTCTTATCAAAAGGTCCTGTTGTCCCCTTATTATTAATGAAATTCGCGCCCTTTTCAAATTTCGTCTCATCTTCGAACTGTTCATCACCCCCCCCCCCCCCCCCCCCTTGCACAATAATTAAGATGCTGTGTTACCTGGTTCAATTTATGGCGTGCTTAAGTGTTTCTCAAGAAAAGTTCCGTATTCAAGATTAGCCAACGGCATCAACCCCGCCAGTTATGACGGTTGACAGATTTACGAATACGCCAGAATACTTGCTCCTTCAGTTATTCGTATCCCCAACATCGATGTGAGGTTTGGGGCTTTTGGAGCCTTCGAGAAAAGCTGATCATGAAATATGAAAACGACTCATTAGTCCCCAAAAGTATACCCTCAGTGGTGTTTTTTATGGAAGTTTGTGCTATGCAGGGATAATTTGCTCGATTTGTGAGAAAAACATATCTAACACGGCGAACGTGAGGGTTATTCGTACACTATCACGTCAGCCTCCACACCCCAGTAGAAATTAATATGGCTCTAAAGGTCTTGTGAAAAACCTTCGGTATAGCCAAAATTCCATTCTCATCGGCATATCTTGGCAACGAGGCCTCATTACAGTTGGCGTCTATCGTTACCAACAGGGTATTATGTAGGCTTTTTTCGAAAAATGATAATTGTATTATGCTATTATAATTACTTTTCGAACGGAAGAATATATTTATTATTTTCGAACGCTCAGAACAACAAGTACTGCGGTACCTAGTGATCGATCTGCCCCGCCCCTTGACAAACTGGGAACCCTACTATTATTAACGAGACAAGCCGTGAGGCGTTCATGTGGCGAGCAGGGAAGCTGGATGGAGCTGGTTTGCGGTTTCAACCCTCGGTGGGATGCGACCAAGCTGCCTTACCGCTTCCTCGAATTCCGTAAAACCGATATAGCGCTGCAAATGTTCCACTGAATAACGCTTCATATTCTCTGGCTTGGGGCTTAAAACTATTGAAACAGCCTACGTGCTTCTGTATCACAGTATGTGTTTGACACACGTCGGTAATACCAGGTTTCTGGCGTCTGACTTACTCCCCGTAGCTTGGCCTGTGTTGTGTGATCCCGTCGCGTGCTCCATAACATCCATAACGTCTTGTTATGGTAGAACGTTTCACATGTTGGCGTTTGCGGTTTCCGTGTACTACGTACGAGTAGAACAGGCTATCCTCCTTTCGGCGCGTGATCGTGATATCTCCTTTGAAACACAGACCGCCGTAGATTCATTGGAATTTCGTTATTAGGTGGTTAGCATTTTCTCCTTCACATCATTTACCAACCGTCAAATGATGATGTAGTTCTAGCTTGGGAATATTCTGGAAAATGCTTTTGTTTGCATCTGGTTGGGATTGCATCCAAAAATCAAGCGTGATAAATTAGATCTTGTCTCTCATCTGCCCCAATGTTATGCCTTGTTCATTTTCCAGCGAAACTCCCTTTTTTGACAAATATGATACATTTCTCAACATTCAACAACGATTTCTCATTTAATTTTAGCGGATTTACATAGTAAATTTAAATTGATGATAACGTCGGAAAGCTGAGGTCATGGGAGCTCTAGGAGAGTTGTGCGGATTTGTTGATTTACTGTTAGTGAACAATCTAGTTTTTGCATTATGGTCTATCTCTCAACTCAACCGGTATTACCGTAATCATCACATTTCATAAGTGCCTCTTCCAAGGGAAATTATACACGCGTGTTCAATATTATCAGTTTGATGATGGTGTGTATGCAAATATGGGAAATAAAAGTTAATGTGAAGTTACCAGTTGAATATGATCATTTTGACAAGTGACAAGGCCGATAATAATGGACAATCCTATGACCAATGTAAAGTGTTAAAATATTTTAAGCTTGACGAAGAATCCCTTGAGTGAATAATTCTGTTCAATTTTCATTTGTTGCAGGTAAGACGTCGTTATGTATTCTCCCTGAGGATTCGAAGTAAGTGTACAGAGTTAAGTTGGGAATCCGGGGCGGGAAGCATGGGCACGGATAAAAATAATTATTGATGCATGATGAAAATTACAAATTTTGCCAAAATGTTCGCATTGTCAAACAACGGAATGATTCCGAAGGTGAGCAATTTTCAAAAATTGCAAGGGGGTTAAATTGAGTTTTCAGGGGTCAAAAATCTGTAAAACGGCTAAAACCTCGAACAGTTGATATACAATCAATGAAAGTGGTATGGAAGGGTGAATAACACATAGAAATACCATTTCAACTGTTTTTCGTACAGAATAGGGGTCATATTTGAATTTATGGGGTCAAAAATTGGTATCAAGGGCTAAAATCAATAGGTATTAATTCTCCTGACGTGTGGGATGGTGAACCACGACGGGAGGGGCTATTCCGATGATGAAAATATTTTTCTCAATAAAAGAGTGGGTCAAATTTGACTTTAAGGTAAAAATGACTAAAATCACGAAAAAATTAGATAATTTTACGAAAAGTGGCATGGTTTCTTGCTGTATCATAATTTTACACAATAACACGAATATTTATTTGAAAATTCGCTCTTATACCATGAATGGACTTTTTCTCCGGTTCCGCGCTCTGTTCTGCGGTTGTTCGTCGTAAAGTAGCGGAATTCCTAATTAAGCATTTTTCGTAATTTTGCTTATAGATAGGTACCTACCTAGTACATTTTTTTAATAAGAAAAAAAAACGAAGTTTTGATGATTATAATATAGTTATTCAAACACCGAAGATAACATCGATGTTAGAGGCCGATGATATAGGTGTAGAAAAACATCGATGATGGAGGTAACGATGTTTTAGACTATCGATGTTTAGTGACCGATGTTCTATCCTACTCTCGCAACTAATTTAACATCTGTTCCACATTTTTTGCACTACTAGTCGTGAAACAAGGTCTTCTTCCAGCAGGGGGTACATAGAAGTGACCATGCGCTCCTCGTTCGTGATAGTATTATATTATTATCTTTGTGAGTCGCAAATAAGCAATAAACTTCGTTGTCATTGGTACATCATGCCTAGCTGGAACGCTTGACATTCACATTTTAAATGAACGACACGTATTAATCTACCGAACTTACATCTGCCGCGATCACTCGCCTTTTACCGCACTTATCGGTCCCGGGGGTTTTTCGCAGTGCTTTGCAAACGTGTTTCATACTAAACGCGTTTCACCCCTACGGGAGTTTACACTGTCGCAGTAGGAGGCCTATGATGTACGGATATTTCTTTATCACAACCATCGACCCCTCGTTTGCTCCTCTACGTCCAGTGAATTTTCCGTCTCCCTAATGAATCCCCATTCCGTTTGGTACGTGGCCGGTTTTAATGTATTGGTCTTTTAATTGTGTTTGCCTCCGGGCAAATTTACGGCTACGTGGGATGTTGAACGTGGTTTGGAAATAGGCTCCCTCTGTGGTGGTTGTGCTCTAAAGCTTCCTATAAATTATTCTTTATAATAGTTGTGATGATATTCAGTCTAAATCCTTTCGCCTCCTGTTGATTTGTAGCCTCTTGCAGCTTAATACTATCACATTTAGGGCGTTTAACGGTCCAGGTCTGAACATGAAGCAGATTGGTTAATCACGGTTAAAGCCGATTTGTTAAAGACCATTTCACGGTATTAGGTAATGGTTGTGAGTTCAGATTCAAATGAAATCTAACTCTGATTGTCAATGGTAGAACTTGGACATATTATATTAAGATTTCAATTGTAGAACCTGAAGAGAGATGGGGGATAGGTATATCCTCCTACAGATATTTCAGGACGAAGATCCTCCTATCAGTAAGGTCATTACTAATTCACGTTCAACTGCTGCTCCAGGAAATGGAGAAACTTTTTAGTTCTGGATGAAGAGGTGGGCGTTGTCGAGATTGTGATTGCCTTCGAGTATTATCTAGGAATGAAAAATAATTAATATTTTACGAGGCCCACACTTTTAAAGCGTAGGCAGGACTAGGGTGAATCCGTTGGCACATTAATCAACGCCCTTCAACCTCGTGGAAGACTTTAACTAAGCTCACTAAAAAACAGTTTAATCCGCGATTTAGTTGTTATCAGAGTCAACAATCGTAAACTTTTCAGAGCAAGTGGATGAGACATTAAAACTTCAGAAAGAGGTTGTTAGAGCGCGGCAAGCAGATGCTATATCGAAGCAACAATCGGTCATTAGGGGCAAATCAGTATGCATGGACACTAGATTAGAGAACATATATGAGCAGAAAACACGAAATATTCCCAGAAGAGCAATCAGCCTTATTCCAAAAAGTTTGTATGACTACCATGGACCTCAGGAATATCCAGGTTAACACTTGTAATGGAAATTTTGGTTATAAATCGGGAAGCGTGACGTTACTGACGGGTGACAGGAAGAAGACTGACTCTCCCGTGCAACGGGTCGAGCTTTTATAGTGTTCATCTGCTGGCTCAGCAGATAAGTAGCAATTCAGCATCTCTATAATATATAACGCCTCCCTCCTAAGAATAAAATTTGGGGTGGAAGGCGAAATTTCATATAAACAAGAAGAACATGATGTACTGCAGAAGTGCTGTGCAGAGTTGAAGACCCATGAAAGTATACCAAAGGTATCATAAATTAATACCAAACATATACCAGAAGGCAAGGTTATACCAGATTATGCAAAGCAACACGAAGTTATACCAAGCGATTCAAAGAAAGTCAATACAAGGTCAAATAAAATCAAACAAAGTCATACGCAGTTATATTGAAACGTATTATAAAGAGGGAAAAAATGTACATTCAAACAAAGTCAATACAGAGGTCAAGCAAATTCAGACAAAGCCGTACAAAGTTATTGCAAGGTATACTGAAACGTATTATAAGGGGAGACATAAAAAAAAGAGATATTAAAAAAAATGTACAAATTCAAACATTATTGAGATATAAAATCGATGTAATGTATAAAGGGTTCGGTTAATGTATAAAGGGCTACATTTAACTGCGGGTAAGCATAGTATTTTAGTTTACTTATTTCTTGTTTATTATTAGGTATGTTCTATGAAGTTCCTATTAGTGTAAGAGTCACATTATGTGATGGCCGTTGGTTCGCATCGGGTTGGTTTATTAATGCGTAGGGTGTCACGATACTCCAATATTGTAGGATAATGTAGACAGCACCCAGCATTATGAACACATAAAGGAGGATCGTCCATAAACTGGGAGTAATAGAACATGCGATGTAATTGGGGGTGGCACTTGGGTGTTAAATTGGCTGAGTTCCAAATTGCGCAACGTAATTCTTTGGTTTGATAAATAATTGATGAGGTTTGAGATTTAGGACTGGGTTGTTGCTTAAAATGGGATGGTCATACGATTTTTGGCCAAAGCTTGCAAGAACTTGACCGTTATACGTAATGTTTTCGGTGTTAGCGTTAAGAATGAATGTCCCTGATAGGGTGTGGACGACGTGCTCGTTTTTAGTCGTTATGGAGATCGTATCCTCTGGAAGGAAAATTACGAGATACGAGATATTGGTTAATATTGGCGATTCGGTTGTTGTCTATATCAACCGTGATGTATGTACAGTAGTTGTCGTTTAAGTTGGAGCGCATAATGTTTCGTTCACAGTCATAGTTATTAGTTTTTTTAGTAAAACGTTGGGAACAAATGTAAGGTTGTCCAGGGAGGTGGTGGATTTCAAGGCATAGTTTGACGCGGGCAATATTGTGACGAATTCGTGTTCTGAGTGTTTAGTCGGGATTGGTTGCAGGTAGTACAGGTCGTATTCCGTCGGTGATACAATTGGAATATCTAAGAAACATATGATTTGTTCCAGTAGAACGTGTGGTTGGATGATGCTAGGGTGAAGTGTACCTAGTGTACAAAATGACAGGGAGTTCTCTATGTCCTGGGCGATCTCTAAAATTTGGTTTAGTACTAATTGGAGTTGGTCGATGTCAATGTCTAACAGGGATTTGTTACCAATATGGCCGTATAATAATTCAAAGGAGGTGAGTTTAGAAGCAGATTGCCTCGAGTTATTGTATGCTAGTATAGAGTATGAGATTGTCACGGAAATTATATCTTTTCGAAACTCTGGTTGGTTGTTGAGCAGGCGAATGTGTTCAGTAAGAGTAGAATGAAATCGTTCTATTTTGCCATTCGAGTTGGGGTGTCGATATGAGGTAAAGTATATATGGATTTTGTGTAACCCCATTAATTATTTTACCAATGAACTATTGATTTCTGGTCCATTGTCCGCGACGATAACGTTTGGTATACCATGGTGGGTGAAAAATTGTATTAGAGAGCATTGACCATGTCGATGCTGTTTTAGAGGTGAGAGTATGCTTGTGCATACTTGGAAAAAGCGTCGATAACGGTTAGAAATTTGTGATTTTCGACAGTCAGTTTGTCTTTATAAAGAGTTTGCATTGGACGTGAGGCCGTTGGGGTTATGTTGAATTTGGGTTTGATAGGGATCCGTATACCGGGTTATGTGTAAGGACGTGTAGGTGAAATGTTTGGTCATAATGCGAACAAAGTCTTCGTAGCCTTCTGCAGGGAGATGAACGCCATATTTTAGTTTGGGTCGCACGTATTATTTTATGAGTTTGACGGTGTCTTGTTCGAGGTTGTGGTGTGATGGGTGAGCGATGAATCTGGTTTTGGTGCCAAATAATTTCTGTATTTCGATCGGTGGGGTATGGTCTATTTGGTCAGTCAGATTATAATTTGGTTCCGGCAGTAGTTAATTGGTTCAAACCGGATGGGGATGGTAAGTACTGTGTTGCCTATAAAGTTGGAGTGTGTACCGTGGAGTCAGAGGCGGAGTGGCTTATCGAGCCGGTGTCTGTGTTGACCACTGTGGAGGACGAATCCGTATCATTTTCGAAGCTTATTAGCTTGTTGTCGTCGTCGTGACCATACGTTCGTAGTTGTTGGGTGGTATGCCGATTATTGGTAAGAACGGTGTCTGAATCAAATAGGCTACCCATTGAAATATCACTCGGAAGTGAGGGTGTCGAGGTTGATGCTGGGTGGTAGTTGGTTCGTTTAGAAGTTCGTTAAATCGGTGTCAGTGGGGGAATCAATCGCCATCAATTGAACTGGTGAAAATGCGTCAGCATTAGTGTTCAAAGCCCCTCGTTTATATTCTGTTTCAAAATCATATACGCTTCCATTTGAAGAATTTCGAACTAGGTTCTTTTATAAAATAAAGCCATTGTAGTGGACGGTGGTCTGTAAATATTTCAAACTTACGTCCAAAAATGTAGGGCCGGAAGTATGTTGCTGCCCAAACGATGGCAAGGAGTTCCTTTTCAATAGTGCTACATTTCTGCTCGCTGTCATTCAGAGTTCGACAAGCATACGCGACGGGAAGGTCCGCACCGTGAGTCACCTGACTCAACACTGCTCCTATAGCTATGTTGCTAGCGTACCTGGTAAGGTGAAACATTTTTGAGAAGTCCGTTTATTGGAGTATCGGTTCGTTCGTGAGGATTTGCTTACACGTTTCGAAACAGGATATGTAGGAGGGGTTTAGGATGCCGATTTTGGCGCCCTTTTTTAAGCATTTTGTGAACGGTTTGATTAACCGTGCAAAATCTTTAACAAATTTTCGGTAGTACCCAAGCAGTCCGAGAAATTGCTTGATCTCTTTAGTTGTTTTTTGGGGATCGGAAAGTTTGTTATATCATTAATTTTGTCGGGATTTGGTTTGACGCACTCTGGGGTGATGAGATGAACCTAAATACGCGACTTCGTGTTTGAGGAATTCCGTCTTATCAAGTTGAACTTTGAGGTTTGCCGCTCGGAGTCGTTTGAAAACCTCTTCCAGCCGTACCAGGTGTTCTTGAAGACTAGTGCTGAATACTGTAATGAATACTAGGTAGAAAGGATGATAGGAGGGTGACATTTTATAGTAAGAAAAACGGAAGAAATTTGAATAACCTTGAGCCATAATAAACGCAGCTTTGGAGCAAAACTAGTGGTGTTTACGATTGACATGGGCTTGTTAGAGATTGTCAAGTTTAATTTTAGGAAGAGGATTCCATGAATTGTTTTTGTCAAGTTTGTGATTTACAGAGGAATAATAGGACGGTGGCATCAACAGCCGTTTACTGTCGATCTTATGTAGGGAGAATTGCTTTGCGTCGAACGATCTTTCCCAGCAGTAAAATGTGTACTCATTTAACCCCTAGGTTATGTAAATGTTTGTGAGCTTCTCGTATGTTCTTGTATGCTAAAGAGGGGAAGTTGATCAGGTGCTTGTCGAGCTGATCGTCTGGTGATATTATAGACTTCTTATCGATCGCGCTTTAGGGCCTTCTCGTTCGGTTATCTCGATACAGGCAAATGGTTCACCTTGACTCACAGACGCCGGCTTGGCTATCTGTAGGATATCGGAGGCTGCTCCTAGCCTTTTTTCAACAATTTCCAGGGCGCACTGATAAGGTTGATGGAGAACCCGCGGGTATATTTACTGACTCCCGGCTCCTGTGGTTTTTCAAGTGCTCGTCCCACATTCTTGTTCCATAAGCAAACTCGCCTACCTAGATTAAACAAGACCGACCAGATTGCTAGCTTGTTAAGAGAAATATGAACAACCCTGGCTTCTAATTAGTGCTTGGTCCATCCGTGTTAACATACAGAGTTCGCATGCTTCTGCAAGCTGGGTGAATATGGTTGTAAAAATTATTACGTACGTATTTTTAAGACTCTGCACCGTCTGTGGATCATACCTCTTAGGATAGCTCAACTATGGTTTACTCCTAATCTCATGATGTATATTTCGATCGGGGGCGATAGAGGTCTTGAATTATCGAGTCCATTTTGTTTATAATTCTTTGAATAATACACCTGTGTATTCGTTCAGAAAAATTTTTTTGAACAGCCTCAGATTTTTTTTTAATTTTACGTTTCAAGGTGTTTAGGTTCCAAAAATGCAATGTTCGTCCTCCGTACGCCTTATCGTCCATATCTGCCTTTATTTTCGGTAAATTCGTTCTTTCGCGCACATGTTCCATTTGAGCCCTAGTTATATCCCGAAACTTGCAGCCCGATCGGAATATACTCATGTGTGAAAAATAGGTGTAAAAATAGGGTTTTTTGTGTTTTAGTCACATGAGCTTGTGAGGTGTCGTCTTCCATGTTTTTTTGGGCGAGAAAACTGAATATGAGTCGATTTTGACCAAAGAGCGAAAAATTGAGGTTCTAATAAAGTTTCAGCCTTAAATTTACCTCAAATTTTGGTCTAAATCGTCGTTCTTTCGCACATGGGCTCCATCTGGGCCCTTACATGCACCGAAGCTCGGCAGCCCGATCGGAATACAACCAGGGGTGTTATGGGTTAAAAATGGGTGTAAAAATAGGGTTTTTCGAGATTTCATTTTCATAGGTTTTAGTGAACGTGAGGTTGTGATGAATAATTTTCCATGTTTTAAATCGATCTCGAACTTGGGAATTTTTTGAAACCACCCGGAGCATTCTACGTTACGCCGTTCGTTTGCACCGAAAAGCTTCGTCAACATGATCGGGAATGAAACGGGCTAGGGGGCACCTGATTATAATCATGCATGGCTGATGAAATCGAGTTGGTTTTGTAACTTGAACAAACGTACTTCATGTACCTGTCATTCCCTGGCCGGCTCCAACACTCGGTTTTAGACTCCTGGGGTGAGCACGAGGGTAGGTATTTACCAAAGAAAACGGTGAGCTACACAAAAGAGGTATCTTTAGGTCAATAATAAACCGTTGTGTAATAATTTGCAGCGTTTTTCCTTTTGGTTTATTATTTTCAATAATGAACCTGTGAAATCGAGCATGGGACATTTTTACCCCCCCCCGCCCCAATGTTTGATGGTTTTTGCTTAGGCGGAATCTGAAAATGGTATGAAAAATTTCTATCCGTCCGCCGTAATATCAAAGTCCTTGTCACATGGGTTTCAACAAAGATGGGTTAGAACAACCTAAAGGAACAAACAAGCTGTGTGTAGATTCCAAAAATGCAATGTCGGTCCGCCGTGTCCTCGATATCTGCCTTAATTTTCGGTCTAAAAAAAATTGTTCATTCGCACACAGGCTCCAGTTGGGCCCTAGTTGTGTCCTTTATCTCGGCAGCCCGACCGGAAAACATGCAGGAGTGTTATGGGTGGGTGAAAAATGAGTGCTAAGTTATAGGTATTTTTGAGGTTTTAGGGAACTTGGGCTTGTCAGGAATCATTTTTCCATGTTTTTAGGGTGAGTAGGCCAAATATGAAGTTGATATAGACCACTGAGTGAATTATTGAGGTTCTAACCTATTGAACCTCAATAACCTGAGTGAAGTGAAGTTCTATTATTGAATATTTATGGGTCAAAAACCTATTGAACCTCAGTAACCTGAGTGAAGTATTGAGGTACTATAATTGAATATTTATGGGTCAAAAACCTGTGAAAATGGCTGTAATCGCCAGAAATTTGTATAGCAACACAGGGAGTAGTATCAACAGGTGAATCAGGACAACTCATCTGTTGATCAAGATCGAAGATAACTTGTCAAAAATAGGAGCCTAATATATCAGTATATTACTATAATATGTCAATATATCAATATCGTTTATATATTATACCTAATGTATCAATGATCGTGTCAAAAATAGTAGCCTAATTCGTGTTTTTGCCAAAGTTGGTGAAAACGGTCAAAAATAACTGTATCAATATTATTGCTCATGAAATAAACAATAAGTGAACCGCCAACATTTCTGTAGGTATGTCCAGTAGAATAATAAACCCATGTGACAAGCACTTTGCAGCGTTTTTAGACCGAAAATAAAGTTAAGATGGATGATACGGCGATCTGCTTACGCCGTACGGACATTGCATTGTGGTTTATTATTCAGTGAATAATACACCTTTGTATTGGCTCAGCAAAGATTTTTTATAATACCCCCTGAAAATTTTTCTTTTGCGTTTCAAGGCGCATGGATTCCAAAAATGCAATGTCCGTACGCCATCCGCCGTATCATCAATATCTACTTCATTTTCGGTCTTAAAAAATCCGTTATTCCGCACACAAGCTCCATTTGGGCCCTAGTTAAAACCCGAAACTTTGCAGCCCGATCGGAATATACCCAAGGGTGTTATGGGTGAAAAATGGGTGTAACATGTGCATGGTGAAAAATAGGTGTAACTAATATTCATGTTAACAGGGTTTTTTGGTGTGTTAGTAACGTTACCTTGTGAGGCATCGTTTTGCATGTTATTTAGAACAATGGGACCGAATGTGAAGTCGATTTTGACCAAGGAGTTAAAAATTGAGGTTCTAACGAAGTTTCAACCTTAAACTTGCGGTAAATTTTGGTCTAAAATCGCCACCGTTCTTCTTCACACTGTTTGGGTCCAAACTTTGGAACACATTTTGGGTCCTCTTTGTGCTCCGGAGCTTGGCGGCCCGATCGGAACACACCCAGGGGTGTCATGTCGGAAAAATTGGTGCAAAAATAGGGTTTTCGAGTTTTTTGTTGTTGTTGTTGTTGTTGTTGAGGTTGTGGTGAACATGAGCTTGTGAGGTATCGTTTTCCATGTTTTGGAATCTGCGCAACTTGAAACGTAGACGAAAAAGTTTTAAGGAGATGTCATAAAATTTTTTTGCTGAGCGAATACATAGGTGTATTATTCACAGAATAATAAACCAAAATGCGATGTCCATCCACCGTATCATCCAAATCTACTCTAATTTAGGTCTAAAAAATTCGTTCTTTCGCACACAGGCTCCATTTGGTCCCTAGTTGTGTCCCGAAACTTTGCAGCCCGGTCGGAATAATAAACCGAAATGCCAAGAATAGTAAACCAAAATGCAATGTCCATCCGCCGTATCATCCAAATCTACTCTAATTTCCGTCTAAAATGGGAGTAAATTACTGGTGTTTTAGTAACGTGAGCTTGTGAGGTATCGTTTTCCATGTATTTTATGACGAGGAGACCGAATATGAAGTCGATTTTGACCAAAGAGTGGAAAATGGAGATTCTATCGAAGTTTCAGCCTTGAATGTACGTTAAAATTCTGTCGAAAATCGTCATTCTTCCGCACGCAGTTTGGTTCCTCATTTGCGTCCTAGTTGTGCTCCGAAGCTAGGCAGCCCGATTGGAATGCACCCAGGGGTTTTACAAGTGAAAAGTAGGTGTAAAAGCAGGGTTTTTCGAGATTTTAGTGAACACGAATTGTTTTGAATCTACGCACCTTGAAACGTAAAAGAACAGTTTTTGAGGGGTGTTACACAAATTTTGCTGAGCGAATAGATAAGTGTATTATTCACAGTATAATAAAACAAAATTGGCAATTCATTGCTAGACATATTGAAATAATATAAATGATTGTTTCGTCGAATGAGTCCTCTAATAGCAGTCTCCTTTAATCTCAGTATAATCATAAGTCTATACATTTGAATGATGGCTTTGAGTTCAACCTTCGTCGCTCACTTCATTGATTCAGATTCGTTCGTTAACCGTCGTGACTGCTCGTTGTTGGCAGCTACTAGTTATATCAGGAGTAGCGTGATGAAGGAAAAGTCCTGTGAGTTGCTCAGTGATGTACTAAGAGGGCCGTCCGCAGGTGGGACAATTAATAAACTGGAAGGTAAAATAACTCCTCAGAGAGTGGGTGGAGGTCTATAAAAATCGCAAGAAGAAGAGAGCCAAAAGGTCGAAAATAACTTCCTCCGACTTGTTTCAAATGCTTCCAAGATAAGGCTCACCCTTCTTCGTTCGTTTTGCCACCGTAAAGCTTCAGACCTATATATAGGTAAACTATTGCACCATCTTCCATGTTCCTTCCATTCTCCTCCACCTAGCCCAGTTCGTTCTTCTCGATTAATTGGCAGTCCCTGACGTTAATAATGACGGTCTCTTGATTTAGAGTTTCTGCGTCTGCCTTCAGCTAGTGCGATTCGTCTGTGGTTTCCTTTATCATATTGATACGCATATTTAGTCGACTACGCATCGTTGAAATACAAACGGTTGTGACAGCCAAAATTAAGGAATTTCAACTTTCCTCCCCTCGTTTACCAAATCTGTCTTGTCGGCTCTATCCGCTTATTCATGCTGTCATGAGAGCCGGCTGGCCGCGATCGGGCCCCTGCAACATATTTGTAGCCTTTCATTATAATGATTTACAACCTGTTTGATATATCTCCATACATCGAACAACATAACATGGTAATTAAGGAATGAGACGTCCTCATTAAATGTGGCAGGTCGCGTCGTACCGATATTTAGTGGGGTAGGCAGAAATATTCCGAGTTTATTATTCTCTATATATCGAACACTAGGTATCAAGAAGTGATATCTGATAACAGCTATGCGAGAAAACAGTCTTGAGGGGCTCAGTCTATGGTGGAAGGGGCTTTGTCCACAAAAAAACGGATCATAGACTGAGCCTGTGCTCCACCTGCGAACATTTTCGTAAACCGTGCGTGATTTGATGAGCTGTTCCCGCTAAAAATCGTTTGTTTCCCCATAACAGTTTCCCAAGTTTTCCCAATAACAGTACCTACTGAGCTAAATACTAAATCCTAGATACTAGTTTGGCCTTGGTTTTCGAGCACATTATGTACTTTAGGCATTCTACCTGTCCACATATACTTCAACATTTCATTTATGGGTTTGCACATCGCACTGTTGGATCGCAGGCTGGAAAACGCTCCGGAAAAGAGAGCCGTTCATTAGGACGTCATCCAAAATTGAAATACAGTTTGGAGCTGCTATGGAACTGACCTGGTTTTGTGGGGGGCTGCTGTTACGAGGAATTGTGTATTGCGCTATTACGAGGTAACGCTTTCTGCCGTTGTGGCCTTTGCCTTGGTATGCAAGCAATACGCCTTGCGGTTCTAATAACATTCCTCTCTCCTGCCTTTCCTCGTTTGGTCTTCATTACGATCTCCAGGGAATAATCAAGCTCTTACCGGACTCCTTTCGTCGGTCATAAACTCGAAGGTTGTACTTCTTGCTAACTAATAAGGTTTCAGACACATTTGCCTAAATGTGGAGCCTCTGCAATCCGATCAGTTACGCAAAATCAATAAGTGCAGTCGTGGATTTATACAATGCTAGTAATTTATTCATAGACAAGCAGCAAAACCCGTTGTACTACATACAGCGGGGTTTTAGAGCGGTAGGCTTCGAAGAGGCACTAAAATTTGAAGATTTAAGAATGTGTTTTAGTTTTGCAATTTGAAATTTTTTGTGAAGGGTAAATCCCTCCTGGAGCAAGTAGTGCGTTCCAGTGGTTTTATGAAAATTAGGTGTTGAAAAACACTTTAGTCAACCGCTGCGACTTGGGACAGCCCATCTGGCATATGCTCATGAATAATACGGAACGAAATATCTTTACTTCTTTTACGGTAGAAATTTCTATTCGGTTTATACTAAGTGTTTCAATCCATTTTGAGAATTCTGATATAGATAACCCAGTTATTAATCCGGAGTTGACATTTTCCGTCAAACTGACTGCAGTAGTCGAGTCCTTTTACTCGTATCCTCGTATGACGTTAAGGTTAACTCGAAGGAAGCTTCAACATTTTCTCATCGAGCTGTATTCTGTTGATTTTCAGTAAAAATCATTTAATTGTTAAACCAAAAGGTCCAACATGCTATAGCGAAGTTAAAAACATGCTGTCTCCCCATCGTGAACTTGTCATGAATTAGTTCGAAATCTTCCACGACTCCAGCTCCGCAGCCAAAACGAGAAATCTTCTCTTCACCTTTCCCACGGTTGGCAGCGTGATTCAAACGCATCTAAGTGAGGCATACAACCAACGAAGGAAGTTGTGCGAGTTGCACAACTGGCGCCCGATTTCTCGTATTGGTAACTTGTTGTAGCATCCAAGGACCCCAAGTGGTGGGGATACTTGGAAGATCATGTTTCTCATAGTACACCGTAACCCTGGGCTTTAATGTCGTCACACACGACGATTTACGTGCAAAATATGGAATAAATAATTTTTCCCATGGTAGGTACATTTTTCGTACTTTCTTTCTCAATGAATAAAATGATCTTTTCTTGGCAATCATGGTAGGTACAAGTAAGTACTTACTGTGGGTGTTAATAATGAATCCTGTTAATTCTCGTGGTCAACACTCGGACTGGGGCTCTTGGATATATTTTCGGCTCAGGGAGAGAGATTGGAAGGACCCTTAGGACCCCTTTCTTGTGGGATAACTTGAGTACCTGCCCGAGCTCCGCTAACCGCAGTCCGAACCTCCTCCTTTCGGTAGATTGATGTGAAAGACAGGTCACTAATTAACAGCGTTGGCGTTGTGTTGGCTCGGAGTTTCTCACCCAGCGTTTCTGTTGACATCAAAAGTTTCCTAATTCCTCAACTTTGAGCCGCTTGATCATCTCCCCTTCAACATACCTGCTAGTGCCAACTTTGTGATATCTGCGTAATATCCTGTACTGTGTAATTATTGAAGTTGAACCAAACACTGCCCAAAAACTAAGTTTGACCCTTCACATATAATTTAAAGAGTATTGAATTTTCGTCTCACAAAGCAGTCAGAATTTGAAATGTATCTAGTTTTTTGGTTTATTATTCTGTGAATAATACACCTATGTATTCGCTCAGCAAAAATTTTTTATAACACCCCATCAGAATTTTTTCAGTTTACGTTTCAAGGTGCATAGATTCAGAAAATGCAATGTCCGTCCGCCGTATCACGCGTACCGGCTTCATTTTCGGTCTAAAAAATTCGTTCTTTCGCACACATGCTCCATTTGGGCCCTAGTTGTGTCTCGACACTTTGCAGCCCGATCGGAATATACCCAGGGGTGTTATGAGTGAAAATAGGTATTCCATATTCCATGTTTTTTTGGGACAAGAAGACCGAATATGAAGTCAATTTTGGCCATAGAGTGGAAAATTGAGGTTCTACCAATGGTTCTGCTCCATAAATCGATTTTTTATGAGTCAGAAACCTGGGAATTTGTCTGAAATCACCATCAATTTGTATAATAACACTAGAAAAAGTTTCAACACGTGGATCAAGACGATTAAATGGCACTGCCAGTGATCAAAAAGTCCCTGTCACATGGGTTTATTATTCTATTGGACAGAAAACGTTGGCTGTTCATTTTATTGTTTCTTTCATGTGAAATAATTTAAATGGGTATTTATGATTGTTTCCACCAATTTTGGACCCAAAACACGAATAAGGTACATGGGTTTATTATTCTATTGGACAGAAAACGTTGGCTGTTCATTTTATTGTTTCTTTCATGTGAAATAATTTAAATAGGTATTTATGATTGTTTCCACCAATTTTGGACCCAAAACACGAATAAGGTACGCCTTTTTTTCTCAAATTATCTTTGATCACTGGTAGTGCCATTTAATTGTCTTGATTCACCTGTTGACACTTTTTCTAGTTTTATTATACAAATTGATGGTGATTTCAGACAATATCTCTGGTTTTCCACTATTAAAAATCGATTTTGAGAGCAGAACCATTGGTAGAACCTCAATTTTCCACTTGGTCAAAGTTGACTTCATTTTCGGTCATCCTGTCCCAAAAAACATGGAAAACAATACCTCAAACGCTCATGTTAAACATGTTACTAAAACACAAAAAGTACCTATTTTTATACCCATTTTCACTCGTAACACCCCTCGGTATATTCCGATTGGGCTGCAAAGTTTCGGGACACAACTAGGGCCCAAATAGAGCTTGTATGCGAACCAACGAATTTTTTAGACCGAAAATGAAGCCGGTACACGTGATACGGCAGACGGCGTACGGCGGACGGACATTGCATTTTTGGAATCTACTCTCCTTGAAACGTAAAGGAACTAATTTTGAAGGGGTGTTACGAAAATTTTTTGCTGAGCGATTACATAGGTGTATTATTCACAGTATAATAAACCAAAAAGAGCGTACCTAATTCGTGTTTTGGGGGCCAAAATTGGTGGAAACATTCAGAAATATCTATTTAAATTATTTCACATGAAAGAAGCAATAAATGAACAGCCAACATTTCTGTAGATGTGTCCAGTAGAATAATAAACCCATGTGACATGGATTTTGCAGCGTTTTTGGAATCTTCGCACCTTGAAACGGAAAAGAAGAAATTTTGAGGGAGTGTTATAAAAATTTTTAGCTGAGCGAATACATACATAGGTGTATTATTCACAGAATAACAAACCAAAAGCGGGTATGAGGGGTATGATGGAAAGTGGGCGATAAACCAGTGGAAAGAAAGCGAAATGACACACGGAAATTGCCCATTGCGTTGAAAAATATAGTTTCAGAAGGTGGAGAATTTTACAAAAATGGATGATATCTACTTCCATGGAACGATCTGTTTGTTGAATAGGTAACAGAAAAGTTTCGAGGGTAATGAATTAATCAGATTGGATTTTTAATTTGGGAAATGTTGGATAGCGCGTAGTACGAGTAGATTGAATAGTACTTCTCATGTAGTTTTTAGCACAGTTCAGAACTTCGCTCATTAGGCAGTGCGGAGTACCCGTAACTTGTATTACTTTCCCACTTTTAAATGAAAGTAGGGTCCATTCTAATGATGTTGAAGCCAACCATACTCCTACGCTTCTTTTCCAATGGGCTTTCAGTTTCGACAGGTGACGTCATTGCACACCTCCCGCCAGGTAGGGAGCGCCTTCCCATCGTGGCATCACTTTTCGAAAATGTGAAAGCTCCTAAAAAAAGAACTAGTCGTCGTAGAAGAGTGCGTTTGGTCTCAAAATTGAATGGAACCTACTTTCATTCACAAATATTAAAAGAAGTCATGGGTACTTCTCATTCTGCTTGACTGACTTACTAATATTTGGATGCACCAAAATGTGCCCGAAGGTAACATTTCTATTGACCGTTCGTATGGAAATTTGCCCAGAAGATTAAGATACTATGCGGGGAAACGGGAGTTTGGAATTCTTTAATTGAATCGAAATTGCTTCATTACTTTCTTCATGAAAGTCTCTATATGATTCCATCCATCATTAACTTACTATTGAAGAACCGGGAAAATCTGCCGTCCTCCATAGAGTTATTTGTCACGTTTGAGTTCAACATCAATTAGGGCTCCCAGTAGTAAATGGGGGTTGCTGGCCGACGAGAAAAGTCATCCGTGCAATTTGTCGGTCGTAGTCAAGTTGCGGCGGTGCCCCATACTTTCCAACTTATGGGAAACGATTTATTCAACCCCCCGCTAAACATCGTCGTTGATCACGGCAAGCGATTATCCCTCGCTTAAATATCACTCCTTTTTTTACGATCTTTCATGTTTTCTGGGCTTCGGTATTTCCCGATTCCGATTTTTCTCTCGACTTTTCCCCTCCCAGACAACCTCATTCCTCTGTACTAAATCCCTTGGTGGATTTCTGAATTCATATTCCCCATTGGATATTACCATCCGGAAAGGCAGGAAGGCAATTAGAAAGCTTTTTAGGAAATGGATGGGAACTGAAATTTTTCAATATTCAAACCTGTGCCGCACAAAGTGGTTTCAGATTGGAAGTTGGGTGGGGTTATTTTGCACCATTGCTACTCAATATTCATTTATAGCGCGAATGCACTGACCTCTCGATTATTCAAACTTTTTCTTTGGAATGAGAAAAATGGACTTTTCTTCGTTCAGATTACTTGTGCGCAGGGTGGGGCATTACCAACTAATTTTGGTTTATTATGGAAACACATTTTTCAACCCCCTTTCCCTTCCCTTCCCCGCCCCTCAAAATTTGATGGTTTGCATTTCTCAAGGTACGAAGAATCCGAATATGGAATTTAAAAAATGTCGTACTTGGAATGAGACTGCTTGGAGTATTGTACGACAGTGAATCAAACGGTTTAACAGCAGCTTCAAAGACTCGTGGTTTAATGAAATAGAGATACTGTACGCTCAAGGAAAGAAGGTAATTTTTGATATTTTTGTTGATGGGTAGTTCTTGACGAAAATAACTGGATGATGTTTGGTAGTTTCTACGTGGTGTCCAGTGCCAATAAAAAAGTTGGATCAGTTCACAGTTGCTAAGTCGTTTTGATGGGGAAATCACGAATCTTTCATGCACTTCCAGCTATGGAAAAAACGTCTGCCAATTCGAGTAGGCAGTATAGCTTCCTCACTTGAATCACATGAACGTATAGAACAGTGTTGGGAGGTTCATTCAGTGTACAGGTGGAGTACGAACATGAAATATTCCACTTTTTGTTGGAAATTAGTTGTAGAATCGATCCCTGAAGTTTCGTCGTTCATAAACCGAACACCCGGTATAGTGGCATCTGAGTTTGCACTTCCAGACTTAACTGCTGTTGGCATCCTCTAGAATTTCAATAATTTGGAGGCTGCGCTAACACATTTCAACTACTGGTGGCCCCTCACTTCATAAAAGATAGCTCTTGGGTGGTTTCCGTATAGATGCCCTTTCTGCATAGATCACTGTTTTCCTGTGGTCATTACCCTCGAGCTACCTCCAGGAAAGCCTTAAATGAAGTACTGGAACCGGCCTGGTAATTAGAGTTTCATTCAGACACGCGGGATTCAATAATTCAATAATTAATTATCTGTAGTTATTCATGAAGCATAAGGTAAATAATAAACCGTTGTGTAATAATTTACCGCTGTGTAATAATTTACTCAATAATACTTCAACATTTGTTCAAGTTGCAAAGGTAACCTACCTAATCAACAAAATCGAAAAGATCCATCATTTTTCAAATGAAATAATATTACAGAATACCCACTCGACTTCATGCAGTCATGCATGATTATAATGAGGTTCTCCCTAGCGATGATGTATGGGCCGGATTCATACCGTTTGATTCACGATCATGTTGACGACGCTTTGGCTGCCAACGAACGGCTGGTCTTACAATGCTCCGGGTGGTCTCAAAAAATTCTTTAGTTCGAGGTCAATTTAAAAACGTAAAAACCCATACCCTTCTGTTGAAAGTTTTCGAGGTACTCCGTTTGAAAATTGTAACCCCCCCTTTTTCACCCCTTAGGGATGACTGACATTAACGCCGAGCTTCGAGGACCAACTAGACCCCAAATGGGACCTAAAAACCGAATTTCATTAATTTTGGTTCATGGAAACTAAGAAAAGTACTAAGTACGGCGTACGGCGGACGGACAGATTTTGGTTTATTATTTGTAATAATGAACCTTGGGAATCGAGCATGAAAAAAATTTTTAACCCCCCTCAAAATTTGATGGTTTCCGTTTCAAGGTATGTAGAATCCGAAAACGCAATAAAAAAAATTTCTGTCCGTCCGCCGTACTTCGCAATTTTCTTAGTTACCATGAACCAAAATTAACGAAATTTGGTGTAGGTCCCGTTCCGGGTCTAGTAGGTCCTCGAAGCTGGGCGTTAGTGTCAGTCATCCCTAAGATGTGAAAAATAGGGGTTGAAATCTCCAGGATGCCGTTATCTCGCATTTTTTTACGGTTTTAAATAGTTCCCGAAATTGGGAGTTTTTCAAGAACACCCGGAGCAATGTACGCCCAGCCGTAAGGCCCAGATGTTTGCACCGACAGGCATTTTCAACAGCAGGGTGAATGAAAGTTACCATGAACCAAAATTAACGATATGTGGTGTGTAGGTCCCGTTTCGGGTCTAGTTGGTCCTCGAAGCTGGGCGTTACTGTGTCCCTAAGGGGTGAAAAATAGGGGTTAAAATCTCCAGGACGCCGTTATCTCGAATTTTTTTACGGTTTTAAATAGTTATCGAACTTGGGAGATTTTAAAGACCACCCGGAGCATTGTTGAGCATTGTTTCGAACGTTGTGGATAAAGTGCAATTTAGTTTGGACCCAGCCATACGAAAACCAGTCCGAAATTGGCCATGGAAATCCGAGATAAGTGTTATAGGTTCTTGCAATGTTTAGGCTAGGCCTTCAACATTCCGCTCAGGAGATAAGTGAGGCTTACGTACGTTCATCAAAATCAGCATTATTATTGAAGTCTTCGCCCAGTCGATTTGATATTCTAACACATGTCGAGTAATTAACGTTGCCAGCCGCTCGGTGTGAATCATGAGCAAGGCATTAACCAGGCCTACGCGTTTTTTGAGGGAAGGAACTCTAATATCAATCGTTCCTAATTAAATAGTGCAAATAAATTCAGTACACGAATAAATTAATATTGGTGTTCATATAATGTCTTCATAATTTAGTTGCGATAAAAACGTTCAATTAAATAGTTGGTATTAATTTTAGTTGAAGTTTTTCAAAAAGTATTTTGTCTGTTAAACTGAGTCTCACCCATCTTATACCATTTTTGTTAATCTTTTTGGATATTTTTAGTTAATTTTAGCACCCATGATATTTGTGTTTCTCAAGGGGCGGTGCGAGGTGTATGCGATTAGCTTTCGAGGTGAAATGGAACTTATCTCAACTCCCGAGCCTACTTCTAAGCTTTGTACCTGAAACGGGGCCCCCTGGAATGCCGTGCCAGACGTTTTATGACGTGACCCGTTCCACGGCCTTTGTTCTCCATTGAATGGATTCCCTAGTTAATATTTACTAAATCGGGAAATTATATCCAGCTGATCAGCTTTGGGTCTGATGGTACTCGTAATGGTTGATGTGACGAAAAAATAGTCTAGTGTAAGAAGACCATTATTATAGCTGTGTAATCGACCATTCTGTATAGTTGGCAAAAGTGGTTCGGTGGTTTTATCCCGTCTACCCATCACAAAACCTATTTCATTTCATAGTTTGAAATTCTCATAACTGATGCCGAAGTTCCCATTGGTTTTCAGAAGAAATGGAGATATGGGTGATGTTTCGGCCCGAGTGTTACAGGATATTGGTGTTCCATGTCTTGATTACGGCGGTTGGAACTAAACATAGTTCGCGTGTTCATATGGTAGCTGAAGAGGTGGGATGTCAAGGTTACTCTCAGGGGATCATCATTCGTACTGAATTATAATAAGACCCGATGTTGAACGACCTCCTAATTCGAGTGGCAATCAGCATATCACATTATTTCGCTGGCAGGTGCCAATTTATCAAGCGCATGTACTGTGGAAGGGACGAAGACCTAGAATAATTAATGAGCTAAGGGGGCCACGGGTGAAGGATGCCGCCAGCCACGGCCCTGACTGATAACAAAGGCAGGGCTTCGACCTGGGGACCAGAATAAACGAGAAATTGATTTGCGTTTCCCACCTACCCTAATTTTATTCCGGGAATAACCAGAAAACGCCCATCGTCCTTGCACATTACCTGATGTCAAGATTAGGTAGACTGGTCTCCTACATGTTTCTTCTGTCTAGACTTTCTACTCAGAGCACGAGTTTTTTGATGTTTTAAAGAGTTCGGTGAGATCTTGGGATTGAGGGGCTGGTTGCGTATCGAACGAATGTTATTCCATGCTGGGAAGAACATGGCAGAAAAAAGGGGCATAATTCAAATTAGAGTGAGACTTTCGGTACGTGTGACGGTGTGGCTGTTCTTGAGTCGTTTTTTCTTCCGTTGGAGCTGGGGTCGTTTGGTGGAAGCCTAATCGATATCCCTTATTAACCGGTGATAGTCTCGCTGGTCTAAAGGGGGGAGACTCTAGTGAGCCCACTGTAACTCTCCTCACAATCTGTCACATGGTAGCAGAGCGTGGTTTGGTAGCATGCGCTGATTTATTCACCATACTCCATCCACTTTTTGTGGGCTTTCCAGAAAGATAAGCCCAAAGGTTTCCTTTGGTTCCTTCCTGTCCCTTTGATAATACATGCATCTATTGGCTTCCCCAAACCCTTTCCCCCTTTAGAGTGTCAATACAATTAAAATATATTGAGCTCATTTGACGGCGAGTAATGCCTTGTCCAATTTTACAAATCCCAATAGTTGTTCCTTCCTAGAGGTTGCCCAGATGAGCACAATTCACTGGACAACAACCTGACATTTTTCCCCACCAATACTCGTATGTAGGAGCTTTGTTCTCCACCATTAAATATTATTGAGTTAGTACCATTACGATTGAGGTTTGTCACCTTGATGTTGTTCAGATGTCCTTTCCTGAACCAGAGCTTCATACTAATTTTCATTCCCCCTTTTCCCTCTCATACTTCTGCTACCCAGAAGTATGTCATGTGGGGAGGAGTGTGACGGTGTGGCTGTCCCAGTTTGCAAGGCCCAATAGTTGTTCCATCCTAATGATGGAGGTTGATCACATAGAGGTTGCCCAGAAGAGAACAATTAACTGGACAACATAGTCTGACAACATTTTTTCTCCGCCAATAATCCTATGTAGGAGCTTTGTTCTCCACCATTAAATATTATTGAGTTAGTACCATTACGATTGAGGTTTGTCACCTTGATGTTGTTCAGATGTCCTTTCCTGAACCAGAGCTTCATACTAATTTTCATTCCCCCTTTTCCCTCTCATACTTCTGCTACCCAGAAGTATGTCATGTGGGGAGGAGTGTGACGGTGTGGCTGTCCCAGTTTGCAAGGCCCAATAGTTGTTCCATCCTAATGATGGAGGTTGATCACATAGAGGTTGCCCAGAAGAGAACAATTAACTGGACAACATACTCTGACAACATTTTTTCTCCGCCAGTAGGAGCTTTGTTCTCCACCATTAAATATTATTGAGGTAGTATATACCATTACGATTGAGGTTAGTCACCTTGATGTTGTTCAGATGTCCTTTCCTGAATTAGAACTCCATACTACTTTTCATTCCCCCATTTCCCTCTCATGCCATTTTTCTAATTATCTATAAAGAGAGCTGTGATCTGTAACAGAAGGGTATTCTGTACAAAATAATAAACCGTTTTGCAGGGATTTGCGGCGTTTTCGATTTCCGATCATCCCGCCAAGTTAATGGACCAAAAATTTCATAATACTGTTCAAATAGTCGAAATTTTCATTTTGTAAAAAAGAACGCCCTCTAGTTTTCATGGTACATTCGGATTCTACGAGAAATTTCATGAATGAACCCTTCGCTAAATTTTTGAGTGCTCGACAACTTTCTCCAAGTGATGTGCAAAAAAATCAGTCATGCAGCATGACTTAATGAGCGAATTTTCAAAGAAATATTCGAATTAATGGCTATGGTTTTGAATAAAGGAAAACTTCGGTCTAAAATTTGGTTTTCTATGTATATTCTCTTCGTATTTATTTTAATTTGTACGTTTTGTCCATCCTGATTCTACCGTTTGTTTATTACGTAATTGTACTAAGTGCTTATTTATTTGATCGCTGTGGGTAAATTCAAGGAGTTGTACTAATCGTTTGCCTCCCCCTTTTTTGCTTCGAACTCTCGTCTTCAATTAATACTTCTCACATTTTTCAATCTGACCACTCTAAGGGGGTGGGGGTAAGAGTTTAAAGATTATCCTAGTTTTGGGTAATTTTTGCGCACTTTAAATGCTCTAATTTAAGAACGGATTTAGATATCTAAAATCCGATTTCACTATCGTGTTCAGCGTGCAAAAACCTTTAAAATGAGGGGTCACTTGTTAGAAAATAACATTTTGGGGATTTTTGGGTAATTTTTGCGCACTTTAAATGCTCTAATTTGAGAACGGATCAAGATATCTAAAATCCGATTCCACCATCGTGTTCAGCGTGCAAAAACCTTTAAAATGAGGGGTCACTTGTTGGAAAATAACATTTTGGGGATTTTTGGGTAATTTTTGCGCACTTTAAATGCTCTAATTTGAGAACGGATCAAGATATCTAAAATCCGATTCCACCATCGTGTTCAGCGTGCAAAAACCTTTAAAATGAGGGGTCACTTGTTAGAAAATAACATTTTGGGGATTTTTAGGTAATTTTTGCGCACTTTAAATGCTCTAATTTGAGAACGGATCAAGATATCTAAAATCCGATTCCACCATCGTGTTCAGCGTGCAAAAACCTTTAACATGAGGGGTCACTTGTTGGAAAATAACATTTTGGGGATTTTTGGGTAATTTTTGCGCACTTTAAATGCGCCAAAACCCTCCTGAGAGTAGGCCAATTTCGCCCATCTTCGAACTTAGCCTTTCGATTGCCAAGATAGATTTTTTGTGCAAATTTGAGCTGTTTATCTCAATTCTATCGAGAGTTATCGTCTGGAGTGACACATATATAAATAAATATATATATATATATATATATATATATATATATATATATATATACATATAAAAAAGTGTTAAATTTCAGGAATCGTTTTAGAATGGTCTGAAACGGATTTCTATGAAGAAAATTTCCAAAAATTTATATTATTTAAATTTCGAAGCCATTGCAATAGCTTCATTTTCTTCGAAAATTCGCTAAAACATAGAAAACCATGTTCTTTGGATCTTGGATGTATTCGATTAATTACATGCGACGCATCGATGTTGGGGTGTTTTTTCGAGCGGAATCACGTGGTTATGTTAATAAATTTTTCGATCCATGGTCGTGATAAATAGTTGATTTTTTTCATTTGGAGTTGGCATCTTTGGATACTAGCTTCACAATAGTCCACCGATAGTTTTTAGCACATCACTTGGAGAAAGATTTGAAGCACTAAAAAATTCGAATGACTGGTTCTTTCATGTTTCTCGTAGAATCCGAATGTGCAATGAAAAATGGGGGTTCCTATTCACAAAATCAAAATTTCAGCTTTTTGAACCTATTTTTCCATTAACTTGGTGGGATGATCGTGAATCGAAAAATTAACCATATTACGTTATTCAGCGTGATAAAATACATGATAGCTGCCCTCCAATGAGAGGATCAGATTTCGACCTTATCATTTCGCTCTTTACTCGGCTACTGATTGCCTCTCCCCCGTGTGTGGAGCTCGCCCAACCTCTACATGGGTCCTACTTGAACGTGTCACCACGGGTCACGGCGGTCACCCATCGAAGTAGTAACCACGCTCCAGGTATATCTTATCTTCGTTGATCTCACGCGAATCGGTTTATTCCACCTGATACGGCCGTTGTACTTGTAGAAATCTGATAGCTCCACAAAACTAGATATTTTGCGTTTAGCTCACGTTTCGAGCGTTTTTGGGCACGTTTTCGCCTACCCCTAACTTCATGTTACATGCCATTTTTCCATGAAATTTCTCGTAGAATCCGAATATTGAATAAAAAATGGGAGCCCCAATTTGAAAAACAAAGTTGGTGTCGGAATTTCAACTTTTTCAACACTTGAATTAAATTTTGATTTTTGATTTTGAGATCTCCGTAAAAAAATCATGGGGAATTACCACTTGCAATTTTTTTCTAACTCGCTTTAGATAAATATTGATTGGTGGTGGTGAGGGGACGCGTGGGACACCCTGTATTTGATTATATGCGGTTTTACGGCAGGCAGCTCCCAGAATAGGCCAAACTTTAGCCGTCAGTTTGTCAGTAACCCAAGAAATTCATTTTGAAAGAAAATCTGATTTGCGCATGCGCGCTTTTCTCCGTAAGCGGTCGGTCAACGTGAAATGCCGCCTGTTCTCGTAGGCATACGGGTAACCCTCGCCTGTTCGCGTTTCTCGAACCCATCCGCCAAGGGACCAATAGTATTCATGCAGTTCGACATACCTACATCCCTTTGTCAAGTAGTCTGTCGTCTGAATAAGAATTCTCCCAAGCAAATCCCCATTATCAATCACTATCTGGCATAGTGCATACAAAGGTTGCGACTTTCATCCTCGATTGATTCGGAAGTCGCGACATTCCATCGGACTTCAATTGAGAATGTCCAAAATCCGGAGTCTCGATACATATACGATATTACCCGAGGTGGGTAGATATAGAATATATTGTGATATACGTCACTCACTTTGGTTCTTTTTCCCCCTGATCATGCCACACTAAACGTTGGAGCAAAGCTTGCACAATGCCTTAATTTTGGTGACGGCGAAACTTTGAGCTTGCTTTTCATGTTTTTGGACTTCACCATCCTCCGATTCTGGAACCTCCTCAAGTACTGAAGTTGGGGTCGGTAAATTTACTTGAAAGAAGAGCGAAATGCCTCCTCAAAAACGGTAAGTTCTGTGGTCATATGGCTGGTCGTTTGGAAAAAGCGGGTTTTTTCGCCATACCGGGACATCGGGTTCCCGCCATCCGCCCGTAGGCGAGAGGTTTCCCCTTCCGTAAGTAGTGTAAACCTCATCAGCGTCATTCTCTTTCGACTGAAGGAGAGCAACTTGAATGAAACTGAAATAAACGTGGTGCTTCCTTCCTCCGGCGTCGCCCTAATAATGGTTTTCCTCTCTCCGAGAACTCCGGTTCGTAATTCCTTGTCACTGCTGAGTGCAATTACAATTGCGTTACAGTGAGAGAGAAAGCGTTTCCAATTTCCTCTTGGAGCGGAGTTTCTAACATGTATCATGTTTGCTGAGGTTCTCTACTAAACTTTAGTTTCGTAATTATACCAATTTGAACTTCACTAATCAATATTCTAAAATCGCCGGTTCCGCATAGGAAAACTACCCGTTGGTATCTAGGTTAATCGCTCGCTGTTCGAATTTATGACTTATTTAAATAATTCTGAGTCCAATCAAGTGGATTGGTACGTAGTGAATATCGAAGTGTCACAGAGTGGGCAATCCGATTGCGCTCTTTTCCCCCTTCTTTGCTAAATCGTTGGATTTCCAACTTTTGGTATTTTCAGTTGGTTGTCGTTCTTGCACAATATTTAAATACTGATTCTCGATGAGCTTGATCTGTCGAGCCCGGTCAGCTCGTTCACCAGAGTTGTTTTGGTGTCTTCGGGTTGTTCCGGCGAATAAACAGTAAGAGTGGGGCAACAGACGCAGGACCCGGTACACAACCTGGAGCCCCACCACCCTGGTGGTGGCTTCAGGGTCTATATAACCCCGGATCCTGCGCCATTTTCGCCATTCTACACTTTCTCTAGCTGCTGGCTACTCTCTCTCTATCCTCAACCTCCTCTCTCCAAATTCAACTCTTAAAACTCTTAACACCTATCATTCCACAGTAAATCCACACACACACATTTCATCAGAATTTGGTGGAGGTCTCGCCCCTAACCAATCCTGATGAAATACACTACACACCCGGTGGAGGTCCGCCCTTAACCGCTCACACACTCTTCACAATTTCACTCTTAAATTCACTCACACACATATTTCATCAGAATATGGTGGAGGTCTCGCCCTTAACCAAACGCTGATGACATACACTACACGCTCGGTGGAGGTCCGCCCTTAACCGCAAAAACACACACCTAAATTAATACACACATAAATTTAGTCAGACTATGGTGGAGGTTCCGCCCTTAACCAAACTGGCAAAATTTATCACACGCTCGGTGGAGGTCCGCCCTTAACCGCACACACACACACTCACCAAATTTTACTCATCAAAATTCACTCCAAATATTATTATCAATCACACGCTCGGTGGAGGTCCGCCCTTAACCGCAACAACATCAAAACACATACACCAAATTTACTCCAGCATTTTACAACATCTAAATTCAACTATATTCCAACATCCATCATCCAAACTACCTCCACCTCTCATGGTGAATTTTAAACCAACATAAATTCACCATAATGTTCTCATCCAAAGATTTTCATTTCACCATCTGATATTGTTTCTGCTGGGTGTAAAAATATAAAATATTACCGGAATGTCTTTTTCCTTCTTAAAACACTGTTTTCCCTACGTGACAGTTGTTGTTTCATATTTCATCGGTGCTTTCAAAACTTGTCTATTCATATAGTCACCAAGGTGTGTGTACACCTATCAGTTACGTAAGTAATTGAGCAAACTCCTCTAGTGGGTGGTAATAATATCCGATATTGAATCAAAGTTTGAACCAGGGAGGGAGCAGTTCAGTGACCCGTTTTCCCCTTGTGAAGTCGGTCTATTTCCATTCGTTCATCACCCCTTCTCGAACCATTATCAGTTTTCGCTTGTTTTCAACCCGAACATTCCATTTCGTTCATTGGTTTTCTTGAATGGCGTTAATTATTGTGACCTCCCACGTTGAATAATATTCTGGTTCGCGAGTTCCAGACATATAATTCACCGGAAAACCTATTTCGAATTATATCATTCCGTTGCCTTCTATAATTTGTGTGACTCCTCGGAATACCAATCCATTAACGACTGATGGATTTTTTATTCTCTCCGCCGTTGTCGCGGAAGTTTGTTCAAAATACTGGCTTAAACTTCACTGGCTCCTGTTTCCTGTCACGTTCTGACAGACCTTCTCTACGCTAAATGGGCAGTTCATTATTGTTTCATTGTTAAAAGCGCTTGAAATTATTAGACAGCGGCTTATTGTTTTCTGTATAGATTTTATCTCTTCTGCGTAGATAACAGAATTCCTATTAGCTTCAGACCTTGAATTAGTAGTACGGTTGTTTTTTGCGGTAGGTACCTTCCTACGCGCACGCCTTGTCACGACAGAAATGCCACCAGATAATAGGAAGTATAAGCTCTCTGAAATTTGGCAATTACAGTTACCTGCATTTTTTCACTGCCCCCATATAACGTGTCATTCAGACAATCTTCTGGTTGGTCTTCTGGTCGGGTGAACGTTAACAGAACTATGCAGTGGCAGGAGTGGAAAGATGGAAAATGCAAGGGGAGAACGCTGGAGAGCTATGCACTGGCGGGAGTGGAATGAAGATATGAGAGCTGTGTGAACGGAGCAGAAATAAATTGTTGAAGGTGTTGTTACACAGTAGTTTCTTAATAACTGAGTTTAATAATAATAAATTTAGTTCGAAACAATACAACTTTGAAAAATACCTTCATACAAAATTCAATATCTTCAATGTTTCATATTTTCAATTTTTCAATTTTCAATTTTTATCTTTTGATGACACATCTACAGACCAACGGGTTTCTTCAGACACCTCAACCTAACGTTTACACCCAGCCGTTCTCTCAATTTAGTGAATACAGTAAAAAACACGTTTCAAATTAATATACAGATTTGTATAGGTATTTGATCAATTTATATAATTATTTGTTGTTGTGCATGTTAGTTCGTTCAAGTTACTGAAGTACCCTACAACCTATCAACAAAATCCAAAATGAGCATCATTTTTCGAATGCTTCGAATGCATTTTGAATTTCTAAATACTATCACAGCGTAACCAATTCGGTTTCATCTAGCCGTGCGTGATTATAATCACCTGTTCCGTAGAATGATATTGGGGCTGGATGTGTACCGTTTCATTCTTTCATTCACACTCATGTTAACGATGCCAAACTTCAGGGGTTATTGTGAACGAACACGGAGCTGGACGTACAGCCAGTGCTCCGGGTGTTCTAAATCAATCCGCAAGTACGAGAATCTGAATCTATTTGAAAACGTCATAAAACCTTTCCGTTTGGAGTTATTGAGCACCGGCGTTTTGAAAATGTCAGCCCCTATTTTTCACTCCTTAGAGATAACTGAGAAGTAACCTTCGGGTTTTTATATACAAGAATATACTTTTTTATGAATTCCTAAATTTCGCTTGCTACTGCTGTAGACGGTACTGATTGCAATATGTGAATTTGTTGGGTGGCAGTTTTATGGTAGTGGTTAGGATCGTGGTAGGTTTTATCCTAGACATCCTCCTTAAATTGAAATTACTCAGAACTCCTTGCAGCCGGTTATCCATAACAAACATTACCGGCACCTCCAGCGACAATAACTTGTAAAATAAATAACTTGTTTATGATGCAGGTAAGACGCAGATATATTTATCCTTCCCCGAGATATTTATAGTATATAATAGTTATCAAGAATTCGGCATTGTGTGCGTATCAACCTATTGCGCATCAACCTGCTCCGCAACTCTTTTTGACCACTCTACATCCCAGAATGTCATTCCCAGTTGTGAGGTGTCTCCCCCTCACAACTTGACCTTGTCTCCTGGGTTTATATCGCTCGGCTCATGTTGGTTCTTAACTACTTTTAAAGGCAGTAAACTTCTTTTCGAGAGTGTTGATTCTTCACTTGGGCGACCCTTTGCGTCCGGATACTTTCTAAATAAGCATGAGCTCTGGAAGGGTGTCTGAGGGGGGGTGGGGGGGTTCCAGACTTCCGAGATATTGAAGGTAAATATTTACTCGATTCGTTGAGGTGAAACGGCGTTCCGCGTTGTATGCTCCGTTGTCCTAAAATCGATCGACCAGGGACATTGTTTGGCGGTCGTACAACTTCCTGACGTTTCTCGATAGAGTCCTCCTTTTTACAATAAATTGTGATTTATCTAATTGAATTTGAGTGTCGATGATGATAAATTGTGAATCTTGTTGAGAAAACATACTTAGTGCATAAGACCATTAGGCACACAAGTTATTAGCCTCTCTCTTTTAGCGAATTTTCGAAGAAAAGGAAGCTATTGTTCTCGGTCCAAAATTTTTAAAACTCGAATTTCCGAAAGATTTTTATACCAAAATCCGTTTCAGACCATCCTGAATTCCCTGCCGAAAGACACCAAAAATTATATGTATATATATATATATATATGTTTATATATATATGTTTATAAATTTATATATTTATATATTTATATATGTATGTGTCATTCCAGACGATAACACTCGAAAGAATTGAGATAAAAAGTTCAAATTTGCACGAAAAATCTGTCTTGGCAATCGACAGGCTAAGTTTGAAGATTGGCAGAATCGGGTCACCCTAAGGGGGAGTTTTGGGGAGTTTTAGGGGGGGGGGGGGAATTACCCATAAATTCCCAAAATGAAAAAGTCTGACAAGTGACACCTCATTTTAAAGGTTTTTGTACGCTGAACACGATGGTGAAATCAGAATTGCGATATCTCATTCCATTCTCAAACTGGAGCACTTTGAAGATGAAGGAACGTGGTTATTTCTTGAGATGTTCTTCCTGGTTCGTCTGCTCTAATCTGATAACGGAATGGGATATCGCAATTCTGACTTCACCATCGTGTTCAGCGTTGGAAAATCTACAAACCGAGGTGTTACTCGGCAAAAAATGGAACAAAAAATTTGTTACGTACCCAATACCTACTCTTCTGGTATTCAAAACATTTTTGATTTCCCCCTCCCTCTCCTTCCACCCCAAATTTTACTTTGCGTAAAACTACTCCTGTTTTAATTTTGTGTGGTATCAAGTTGGGAAAACATTGGCCGAAAATTAATTTTCAGAAAATTTTAGGCGGAGGAGGAAGATGCCGAAACCTTCGAAAATTCGCTCTTATAGCCATGCTGCATGACTATGGTTTTTTAAAGTCATTTGCCGAATATTTATGTTTATTATATTGGTAAAACATTTTATTTAACAGAGAAATTTAGCTCTATAAATTGTGTTCAGAAGTGCCAGTCATGAGTGGATTTTTGAGTGTCCATGAAGCTGAGAGTAAAATAAGATATGCCGCTCTGTCATTGCTGCTGTTTTTGGTTTATTATTTTCAATAATTTACCATGAGAATCTGGCATGGAAAAAAAAAATCTAACACCCCTTCAAATTTTGATGGTTTACGTTTCAAGCTATGTAGAATCCGAAATTTCAATAAAAAAATTTCTGTCTGTCCGCCGTTCGCCGTACTTCTTAGTTACCATGAAAAAAAATTGATGAAATTCGGGTTATAGGTTCCTTTCGGGGTCTAGTTGGTCCTCGAAGCTCGGCGTTACTGTCAGTCATCTCTAAGGGGTTAAAAATAGGGGTTGCAATTTTCAGAACGCCGTAGCTCGAAAACTTTCGATAGAAGGGTATGGTTTTTTTACGTTTTTAAATTTATCTTGAGCTAAACAATTTTTTGAGACCACCCGGAGCATTGTACGTCCAGCCTTTCGTGTGCACCAAAAAGCTTCGTCAACATGATCGTGAATCATACGGTATAAATCCCGCCCGGATATCATCACTAGGGAGCCGGTGATTATAATCAAGGATGGCTGTATGAAGTCGAGTTGGTTGTTCTGCGATATTATTTCATTTGATAAGTGATGGACTTATCTGTAACAGAAGGGTATTTTGTACAAAATGATAAACCTTTGTGCAGGGATTTGCAGCGTTTTTTGTTTTGTTCGTTTGATAAGTTTCTGTGACTCTTGAGCCAGAGGCTATTATCATAATATGGCGTGTGCTCTCCTTGGAACTACTCGGCGTGCTGTAGGATAGGTTGGCATAATGAGATTTTGATGGGACGAGATGGGTGTTGATGAGAAATCGATGTGAAGATGGAATTAAAACTTAATGTCATCAGGGCATCCGCACCTTTGGCCGGAGTCATGTTGCATTTTACTGTTCCTGCACAGTTTCCTTGCCATTTCAGATTGCGACGGTGGACCATTTCTGTCTCAGGCGTTGTGTATCAGTGGATGTCAAAGCAGACAGATCCTTGGAATCGGATCTTCATGATTTTCCGCCGTTATCAGCTCGCATTGGCACATTTAAAAATTTCTCCAAGTCTCTTTCCGTCGCTGAGGTTGACCGCTCATCTTTCTCCCGAGAAAGTAATCTCCTGCAAGGTCCCCCACCCGCAAACTTATGGTGTGTGCTTACTAAATACACTTGGCGAAATCCTTAGAGACAGCTGATACCTATTTGCTCGTGCCAAGAAAACAACCTTGGAATGGACTGAATAAATAATGGTCGTCTCTCCCTGCCTTAGGTTGTTCCTTCAAAGCCACTACTGGCCTCCCTACGATATTTAGCTTAGCCCTTTCCATTAAAACAAGGCCAACATTATTTACCCGTTGAATGAAAGGTCCCCAGGAACGGCGGTAGTTAGCATATAAATTTCTTTACTTATTCTTCGCTCTGCGGCCGTCTAAGTAAACTTGTCTGCTAATGTTGTACTTTTTTGTATTTATAAATTGGTTTTGTAGAGGTATCGATGAACAGTCGGCTGTCAAGGTGTGATCGTACCTTCCTCATATCCATACCATGATGGTATGGAGATAGATGTCGGACCTGTGTGTCACCTCTGAAAATTCCGTAGAAATCCGCCGAGTAAAACAGCAATTATGCTTTTGTTCAATCTGAAGCAGTGGTAGAAATGGTCTATTTGCATGGGTCATTTTTGTTGACAAGTCGGGGAGCTTGTTCCATTTTTATGGCACTACCACTTAGCGTTAGGATAATGGCTGAGTGATCTCCTGATAGGTCATTACTTTCGTTAGCTTGAGCATAGTTACTAGAGATACCCTTAAGAATGAAGAAGTCGATTATATCGGGTTGTTTGTTCACGTCTGTTGGCCAGTATGTTGGCTTACCAGAGGAAATGAATTCACAGTGATACTCATGGCCGGCAGGATAAAGCCCTTTGTTGTAGTGAGCCTCGATCCCCAGAAGGTGTGTTTTGCATTAAAATCACCCCCAACGATAAAATTGGCTCCTAGCTGGGTGAAGAGACTTGTGTTTCTTCAAAATATGTTTTGGTGGACTGTAAATGGATGAAATGTTACAATCTTTTCCTTCAAATTGGATATTAACTGAGACAAGTTGCATTGTTTCCACTTCTATCTTAACGTTTTCATGATGTTTGATTGGACATTTTATTATCACTGCTGAACCGCCCCTAGCCTTATTATTAGGGTGTAATGCGTGGTATAGAGAGTATCCCTTGATTCGTAAGTATGTTTGCTTCGTGAAATGAATTTCTGATATTAGACATATGTCAATTTTGTTCATGTCAAGGAATGCTTCAAATTCAGGGACCTGATTCATGAGTCCATTGGCATTCCAGGTTGCAATACGGAAGGTTTGATGTTCCATAACGTGTGTAGGTTAACGCTGTTTAGATAAGCCTTTTTCTATATTTTCCATTCGCGCCAACATAGCATTATTTGTGGCATTTTGCATTTCCATGAATTTGATTAGTTTCCCAAGAATACCAACTGATACCAACTGGGATGAATTCAGGGCACATAATTATCTCTACACGCATAAGGTTGGAAACGCCACTAAGGACAACAGATCAACTAGATAGAGTAGTGGAGGAGTTCACTGATCTAATACAAGAAGCAGCGTGGCGCTCTACACATGCAACTGATGGAATCTCTCAACCTAGTAGTAACATCTACCCTGTAGTGGTACGGGAACTACTAAGGAAAATGCGTAAGGCAAGAAAAAGATGGCACATCACTCGATTTCCTGGGGACAAGGCTGAACTAAATCGACTTACCAAGAAATTAAGTTCTATAATCAAAGAAATAGAACAAGAAACACTTGCTAGAAGTATTCTAAATATGTCTGCGGAACAATCCACAGATTGCTCTTTACACAGAGCAGCTAAAGGACTGAGAAAACCTAAAATACCGATCCCTCCTATTCGAACGAACTGTGGCAAATGGGCCAACAGTGCAAAAGAGAAAGCAATATTATTTGCGAATCACCTCTCCCAAACATTCTCTCCTTTACCGCAGCAATCGAGTGAAAAACACCTTGCTCATAGTACTAGGGCTAACGCCATAGCTATCAAACCTGTAAAGCTTCAGGAACTTATTGAATGCGTTAAACATGAACTGAAAACAAAAAAAAGCACCAGGTTACGACCTTATTACTGGTCAAGTTATCAACGAATTACCGGAAATAGGCCTTCGGAAGCTTTTATATTTGGTAAATGCTGCTTTTCGGCTCAAACATGTCCCACTTCCCTGGAAGATTGCTGAGGTCATCTTGGCACTGAAACCAGGTAAAGAGCCATCAGATGTCAAGTCGTACTCCCTACTTCCAGTTCTCTCGAAACTGTTTGAGAAGCTCCTCAAGAAGAGACTCATTGGGATTATAGAAGACATGAACCTTATCCTTCCTCATCTGTTTGGTTTCAGAGCAAAACATTCCACCATTGAACAAGTTCATAGGATAACGGATAAGATTGGGAAAGCGCTAGAGAACAAAAAAGTATGCAGCGCGGTTTTTCTTGATGTGTCACAAGCTTTTGATAAGGTTTGGCACGAAGGGCTGATTATTAAATTACAAGGATTGCTCCCACAGCAATACTGTCAATTACTTGAGTCCTACCTTGATAACAGATACTTCAGAGTAAAAATAGAGGACGAATATTCTCATCTAGAAAAAATTGAAGGAGTGGTTCCTCAGGGGAGCGTCCTGGGACCTCTGCTTTATTTAATGTACACATGTGACGTCCCAGTCACAAATGGTACATGCATAGCTACCTTCGCGGATGACACAGAAATCTTAGCCGTTGCAGATTCGGTAGAAGAGTCGACAAAAAAACTTCAGGAAGCTACAATTGCAGTTGATAAATGGACGAAGAAATGGAGACTAAAACTGAATGAACCAAAATCAACACATCTCAACTTCACTTACAAAACAATAATAAATATTCCATTGGAGATCAATCACAACACCATTCCGTATGCTAACGCAGCAAAATATCTAGGGATGACTCTTGATGCGAAGCTAAAGTGGAAAGAGCATGTCAAGAAGAAACAGAAAGAGCTCTCAATTAAATACAGAAAATTATATTGGCTGATGGGCCGAAACTCTCAACTCAGCACCCACAATAAAGTACTGTTATATAAGACAGTATTGATGCCGATTTGGTCCTATGGAATTCAGCTATGGGGCTGTACAGCCAAAACAAATGTGAAAATAATTCAAACATTTCAGAATAAAGTGCTCAGAAGCATTGTAAATGCTCCCTGGTAGGTACATTAGAAACTCGTCATAGATGTCGTTTAAAAAAAGCAAAAAAAAAAGCACGACGTTACGAGAACCTGACTTCACGTGCACTCAAATATAGAAACTCTTCAGCTACCTACTGGACAATTCGCAACAAGTTCAGTGTCTGAAAAGAACCAAACCCCTGGATCTTGGATGCTGACGTTGTAATGTAAAAAACTAGTGTGGTGCCTGCTAGTGAACATTCACCATAAAAACAATGCGTAAAGATAGTTGAAGTAAATAACTAGATAGTTACTTGTAAAACTACATTTGTGTAACTAGTTGTTATATAAAAAATAAAAGCTTGAAAAGAAAATTTGCATGGGTCAAAAAACAGTTTATATTATTTTGTAGAAGAAAGTAGATTATTTTGACACCAGCCGTGTACTGTCTTGTAGGCGAGAGGAGTGCAGTGACGTCAGAAGTTACATACCGAAAATGTGAAATGTCATGGAAGAAACTAACTTATTGTAAGACACTGCGGTCCATCCTCAAAATTCTGAGGATGGACAACTTTCACAAAGAAAAAGAAAAACGATGGTGTGGAGGGGGGGGGGGGGGGGGGGGGGTACACAAGTTCAAATATTCCACTGTGTTAGGCCTTTTTTCAACTTATTTTCTGTATGGTTGGTTTATGCTACGTAGGTATCTTCCCTTCAATACAGAGTTCGTGGAGTTGTGGACACTCGTACTTGGAATACCTACATAATTTTTTCTGGATCGAAGCCACGGGTGGGATTGTTGAATTTATTCATTTCTCCACTGTAACTTATTCTAAACTACCCCCTCAGTAATAATCAGCAGTGTTGAAGACTTCGAGGGTTGACGGTTGGTTATACCTCACCTTGCTATACATTCTAGTTACTCAGATCGTTGCCTAACACATGCGTCGTCTCAAGGTTCGATTAGAAACTACCAGAGCCCAAGGAGAAGTCCTCAGTGCAATTCGTCGTGGTCGGGCTGGGGCCTAGGGGCCCCGCGGGAAACCCATATGTAAATATCTACGGGACCGCATGGTAGACGGAAACAATAATTGAGTAACCATCACTGGATGACTATTTACCAAGGATTTGCTAGATGCATACCAAAACTGTACTGGAATAAAAAATAAAATCACCAGTCACGAATAATGCACTTCTTCAATACCGTGAATAACTCGTAGTCGTTCTCTCTCCTGTCGTTTGGTTGTTATGATCCATCCTTCTTGTGGAAATGAGGTGGTTGATATTCGAACTTTGTTTGGGACATTGTCCGAAATTCGCTGGAAATCGATCCTGTAGTTTTTTGCTATGGATTTCCACTGTTCCGCCGCAAGTGATTCCAGTTATATTCCTGATCATATTCAGAATCGCTGCGCTAATATTCAGCCCCGAAACCCTCCACGTTGATATACACAAGCTGGTTCAAAAATATTCTTGTGGTGTTACAAGGCATTACAAGACTGGCCAAGTGGGTCACCTAGTGGTAGCTTAAGTAAATCGTTTTTGCTGGGGACCCCCCCCCCCCCCCCACTCGTGCTGCTTATTTCTTATAGGGAAGCTTTTTCCCGTTTTCTCTCAGGAAATGAAGGATACTCCTAGCTCATCCCACGTTATTGAAATAGTCTCCGGTGTGTTATTTGTCTTTAGGTTTATAGGAATGTCTCTTATGCCATTATTTTCAAATTGAAACCATATTCTGCTATGGTTCAAGGTTCACTCGACTCCTGAGAATTCTCCTGCGTTGGTCAGTTTTCGTTTCCACAGCCCTCAACTACCTAGTTCTCATGGATTTCGAGTTGGAAAACAGCAAATAATACTCCCAGGGGGTTTCGAAGGTTCTAGAAACCCGTTGAAGATTTACCGTCACATCGTGCTGATTGGCGAACTTGAGTTAGTTCGAAAATGGATTCCTAGCATGACTCTGGGGAGTATGGGAAGTCAACAACTCCACAAATCTCTCCCCGTCGCGGAAAGTAAACTGCTGGCTCTGTATTCCATAAATCGGAAATAGCGGCGACCGTTTGGGTACGGGTTGTACCCGAACGCAGGGCCTCAATCAACAAGAACATTGATCAAAAGTTGGTCGGATAAGATAGAGAAACAAAGCGATAAGCTTTGAACTTTTGTGGGCAGCACCGACGATTTCATTTCTGTGAGAAATCTAAGTTCTCGCATATCCCCGTTGAACAGGAGCCGCTAACTGTTTGATATATATGGGCTATATGGGCACAGGAAAAATACCTATCGCTAAAAAAAGGAAAAAGTGACACTTCGCCTTTAACGTCAATGTATTGATTCAGTCCGTTATGTTATGTAACATCATGACAAATGGTTTAAAATTTACACGCAGAGTGGTTACTCTACTAACATAACTATAATACTACTTTGTATTACTACTACCAACATTTACAATTCAACTATTGCTGTTGCTGTAAGTTCACACAAAATCGCTGCAGATCATTACAAAACGGTTTATTATTTACCTCTATGGATGCCCTTATGAGTAGATCACTGTTTTCTGTGGTCAGTACCTACCCTCGAGCTCCCCCCAGGAAATCTCTAAATGGGGTGCTGGAGCCGGCCCGGGAATGGCAGTACCATAGAAATGCGCGAGATTAATAATTCAATAATTAATTATTAGTTGTCGTTATTCATGAAGCATAAGGAAAATGATGAAACCGTTATGTAATAAAACGTTGTTTAAGAAACCGTTGTGTAATAATTTACATAATTTAATAATTTACATTTATATAGATTCTCCTTCTGCATAGATCACTGTTTTCTGTGGTCAATACCTATTCTGGAGCTGCCCCCAGGAAATTCATAGATTGAGTACTGGAGCCGGCCCGAGAATTGCAGTTCATAAAAATGCGCAGGATTCAATAACTCAATCATTAATTAACTGTTGTTATTCATGAAGCATAAGGGAAATAATAAGCAGTTGTGCAATAAAACGTCTAAAAACGCAATCATTATTGAAAATAATAAACCAAAAATTTCTGAAAAATGAAAAATAGGGGTTGAAATCTCCAGGACGCCGTTATCTCAAATTTGTTTACGGTTTTAAATAGTTCTCGAACCTGGGAGTTTTTTAAGACCACCCGGAGCATTGTACGTCCACCCGTTAGTTCACAGTAAGGCCCACAAGTTGCACCGACAGGCATTTTCAACAGGATGGTGAATGAAATTGTATACATTTAGCCCAAATATCATCACTAGGGACGCGGTAACAATCGGGAATTGGCCCGAGATCATCATTGCTAGGGAGTACCTGATTATAATCACGGATGGCTGTATGAAGTCGAGTTGGTTGTATTTCATTTGAAAAATGATGGCTCTTTTGGAGTTTGTTGATAGGTAGTGAAACTTGAACAAACGTTGAAGTATTATTGATGGGTGAATTATAACACAATGATAAATTATTACAAGAGGGTTTAATATACCATCTACGTCCACAGAAAACAGTGATCTACGCAGAAGGGGCATGTATACAGGTAAATAATAAACCAATTTGTAATCATTTGTAGCGTTTTTTATTGTATTTTCGGATTCTGCATACCTACCTTGAAACGGAAATCATCAAATTAGTTGGGGGGGGGGGGGGGGGGGATGCTCGATTCCCAAGGTTCATTATTGAAAATAATAAACCAAAACTCAAAAACTCTATTTTTACACTCATTTCCCCCCCATGACACCCTTGGGTGTATTCCGATCGAGCCGCCGAGCTTCCGAGCAAAACTAGGACCCAAATGTACCTATTCCAAAAGTGGCACCCAAACTGCTTGCGGAAGAACGACGATTTTATACCAAAATTTCATAAATTTGAGTCTGAGACTTCGTTAGAACCTCAATTTTCCACTCTTTGGGTGACAACGACTTGATATTCGGACTCCTCGGCCTAAAAAAACATCGAAAACGATACCTCACAAGTTACTAGAGCACCAAAGAACCCTACTTTACATACATTTTCACCCATAAAACTCTTGGGTATACGATCGGGCTGGAAAGTTTCGGAACAAACTAGGGCCCAAATGGAGCTTGTTTGCGAAATAACGAATTTTTTAGACCGAAAATGAAGTAGATATGCGTGACACGGCTTACGGCGGACGGACATTGCATTTTGGTTTATTATTCTGTGAATAATACACCTCTGTATTCGCTCAGCAAATAGATTTTATAACACTCCTTCAAATTTTTTTCTTTCGAGGTGCGTAGATTCGAAAAATGCAATGTCCGTCCACCTTACGCCGTACGCCGTCCGCCGTATCATGCATATCTACTTCAATTTCGGTTTGAAGTTGATTTGGGCCCTAGTTGTGTCCCGAAATTTTGCAGCCCGATCGGATTATACCCAGGTGTGTTATGGGTCAAAAATGGATGTAAAAATAGGTGTTTTTGGTGTTTTAGTACAATGAGCTTTTGAGGTATCTTTTTCCATGTTTTTTAGAGCGAGAAGACCGAATATGAAGTGATTTTTGACCGAAGAGTGAAGAATTGTCGTTGTAACGACGGTTCTGCTCGCAAAATTAATTTTTTATGAGTCAAAAATCAGGGAAATTGTCTGAAATCACCATCAGTTTGTATAATAACACTAGAGAAAGTGTCAGCAGATGAATCAAGACAGTTAAATGGTACTATCAATAATCGAATATATTTAGAAGGAGAAAAAAGTAATTCGTGTTTCTTGAGGCCCAAAATCTGTGGAAACCATCAGAAATAGCTATTTCAATTATTGGACCTGAAAGAAACAATAAATGAGCAGCCTATATTTCTGTCGAATTCTGTCCAATATAATAATAAACCCATGTGACAAGGACTTTGCAGCGTTTTTGGAATCTATGCGCCTTGAAACGTAAAAGAAAAAAATTTGAGGTGGTGTTACAACAGTTTTTGCAGAGCGAATACACAGAATAATAAACCGAAAACCATTGTGTAATAATGTACCTGTATAGATGCCCCTTCTGCATAGCTCACGGTTTTCTGTGGTCAGTTCGTACTCTCGAGCCCTAAATCGGGTAGTGGAGCCGGCACGGGAATTACAGTTTCATAAAAATGCGCGGGATTCAATAATTCAATCATTAATTTAGGGCTTTCCTGGGGGAGGACAAGGGTAGGTACTGACCAAAGAAAACAGTGATCTATCTACACAGATCTATCTATTACACAACGGTCTATTACACAACGGTTTATTATTTACCATATTGTGGTAAATAATAAACCGTTGTGTAATAGATAGATCTGTGTAGATAGATCACTGTTTTCTTTGGTCAGTACCTACCCTCGTCCTCCCCCAGGAATGCCCTAAATCGAGTATTGGAGCCAGCCCGGTAATTACATCTCATTCAATAATTCAGTCATTTGTTATTTGTTGTTATTCTTGAAGCATAACGTTTGTTCAAGTTGCAAAAGTACCTATCAACAAAATCCGAAAGATCCATCGTTTCTCAAATGGAATAGTATCTCAGAACAACTTCGTATTATTATTGTTATTATTATCATGTTATTATGCTTGATATTATTATTATTCTACATCCACAAAGAGGAGTAAAGAATTGATTAGGGCATTTCGGTTGGTACTGGAGGACCATGATGACGACTTCGCAATTCGCCGTCCTCAATGGATGTGAGGGAGTGAAAAAATTATTTTGAGCCCGATGAAATCGATTTTGTGACGGGCTACCTACTATATAGTCAAGTGAAAAGGCACATAAATTTCTCGTTCTTTGAACTATTGGGAGAGAGAAACAACTTTACCCACCTATTAAAAAAAAGTTCTAGTCTATCATACAGTTTTTAGATAATTTGATTTTGCTATGCTTTTCACAATTTTTAGCGATTTGAGGGATTGGGATTTCGAATTTGTGCAAGCGTAGTTGAGCTATAAATTTACAATTATGAATACAATTCCAACTGCAATGAAATTCATTGAGGAATTTATAGAGATTTATAGAGGATTTGAGGGAAATTGGACCATTTGTTAGTGAGAAATTGTGTAGGTACATAACCTACCTACTTTGAAAGTGTGATGGTTGAAGGTCTCATGAACGTAGGTACAAACCGGTTCACGGCAGCCGAGCCAAAATACCAATCGGGAGCCAACGGGGGCGCGGTAGCGACTTTTCGGACCACAGAGGTCCCTAAATGGGACGTGTTGGTACCGGAGAGCACAGCCGACACCGCCGAAGGCTTGGTATTCGACTGAGGAACGGCGGAGGACGACGCGTAAGGTCGAGAAGCCGCAGAGGCCCGTAAGGCGGGCATGCCGGTTTTCTCGACGACCGCTGACGAGCCCGCCGATTCCGTACTCGCCGACGTCGACGCGTAAGGTCGAGAAGCCGCAGAGGTCCGTAAATCGGACAATACGGGGTTCCCGACGACCGCTGATGACGCCGATGGCGCACTACGGGCAGCTGAAGGCTGCGTCGAAGAAGACGCGTAGGTACTCCCTAGAACTCACCGACTTCCGTTCGGAAGCCGGATCCTTCATCGAGACCGCTGAGGACTTCTTCGACGACGACCGCGAAGTTTCGCGCGAAACGGAAGATGGAATTCCGCTCGAGGACCCGACGGGAACCTGCGGAATCGACGGCGACGCGATGTCGCCACGAGGCCGGTTGGAAGGCCCCGCGGATATCTCCGCGCAACGGTCGACCCGTACCCCCACAATCCGCACTTCGATTCTCGGCATAACGCTGAGAGAAAACGGATTGCAGGCACGATATCACACGAAAAAAGAAAGAAAGGAAATGAATTTAACTTAAAATATGACAAAACGAATAAGTTGTAAAGCGTCCAGGCGGATGGCGGAAACAAAAGTGAGGATGGTGGTCGGGGGGAGAGCAGTGTTGGCCGCGAGTCAGTGTTGCCACTGACGCGGCGAAGGGATGTCGGACATGGGTAGAAGGGTTAGTAGGAGGAAGGAGAGCAGATATCCTTATCTTTTCTTTTTTGGTCAAAAAAGTGCGCCATGGCAGGATCGCTGGGAGCAATCTGCAATCGTAAAACGTCCTCCGAGTCCATGTACTATAATATATTTTATAACAGGAACGACAGATCCCCGACCGTCTGTTTTCTCACACCCACTAATGTTGAAATACTGCCGAACAATCTGTACCAAAATCTGTTTTTTCCTGGGTTCATACTTCGGTCCATGTTTCGTTTCTGCAACACTGGTTACTGGTTTCCGCGATTTTGACAGTCAACAAATTTTTAATAATAACACCACTAACAATATAAACAAGAAACCAAACGCTAAAAAAAAAGCAGAAGTACGTACTTGACGTAGTTGTTGATCAATCGTGATCCTCCATGTTGGCGGGTCAATGCCTCCATGATACCGTTAAATCGACTTTTTGAAAACATTATAATCGTTGATGACACTCGTGAAACCCACTTGTCTGTAACCGCCGTTTCAAATCTCCGATTCGATGTAACAAATTGTTCTATTTTAACCATGGTTAGGATGTGGTATGATTAGGGAAGGAAGTGTAAGTGAAACCGGCCGTCTAACCTTCTGCAACGTCGTTTCCGACCTTCCTGATCGGAAACGTGATCTTCCTATCGTTAATTTTCCACTTGCGGTCTCTTTCAGCGAGCCAGGTCTCTGTGAACTTCTTACGTTTTTACCATATTTTTCTTGAATACCTACCTAACCATTTCAGTAGCAGCTGATTAATTGAATTCTTTGTCGTGTCTCTGTGTTTGTGTGTGCGTGCGGGGAGTATTACGTTTCGTCCCTTGGGCGGCGAAATTACTACGTTTCGTCCCCGTAGGAAATGTTAGCGTTTGTCCCCGCTGTTACGGTTCGTCCCCTCAGCAAGAAGTACCTTTCGTCCCCGATGTTATCATTCGTCCCCGATGTTAGTAGTGTTAGTTCCACAACATAATAACCGATGATATTCCTGCTCTACTTGTCTTCTTTTCTGGTATTTTCGAAGGCATTAAACAGTCTTGTTACATACCTAACATTACATTCCACTAATCTATTCAGAAGTCCCAAACAACCTGCTCATTCACGGGATAGTTTCTGGGATTGTTTATCTTTTTTGAGATGCGAGCGCTAGCGAGCATCCAGATCGCTTGACAATGCATTCCACTAATCTATTCAGAAGTCCCAAACAACCTGCTCATTCACGGGATAGTTTCTGGGATTGTTTATCTTTTTTGAGATGCGAGCGCTAGCGAGCATCCAGATCGCTTGACAATGCATTCCACTAATCTATTCAGAAGTCCCAAACAACCTGCTCATTCACGGGATAGTTTCCCCTCTAATGGTTGTGGCAGTTCGTGCATTTCATATTTGGTCTAAACGTCTAAGCGTTGTGGTCACTTCTATTGCTTCCGAGTCTGCAAAGCAGCGGAAGCCTTGTGTTCACTTTCGTGAGCCAAAAAATTTTTGTCTTCAGAAATCAAAATTTCCACTTGCATTTTGCGTTTCAAAGCCTACTGAACAAATTTGGTTCCGTGTCTGTCGGTCTGTGAGTCTGTGAGTCTGTGAGTCTGTGAATCTGTGAGTCTGTGAATCTGTGAGTCTGTGAGTCTGTGAGTCTGTCCGCATTTCCTTGTTACAGCCATAACTTCCACGATTTTGAATTGATTCAGCTCAAATTTTGAGGGATGGTGCGGATAAGGCCCCTTGAGGTCCCATACAAATTTCAACATGATTGATCCAGCGGTACGCCCTGCGCATGCGCTAACGTTAAATTCAACAAACACGCATAACTTTCACAATTTTGATTCAATTTCGCTCAAATTTTCAAGGGTTGTTTGGACAAGGCCTAGTGAGTTCCAGTATGAATTTCAGCATGATCGGACCCTCGGTGCGCTCTGCGCATGCGCTGGCGTGAAATAGATTCAATTTCCTTGTTACAGCCGTAGTAACCAAAGATTTCACCCAATTTCAATGTAATTCTCAGGGATTAAGCGGGTAGGGCCCATTGAGGTCCCATATAAATTTCAACATGATAGAGCCAGCGGTTCGCCCTGCGCATGCGCTCTGTCTGTCTGTCTGTCCTTCTATGCACGGCCAAACGGCTCGACGGATATCGACCAAATTTGGCACGAATATCCAGTAGGCTCCCAAGTTGTGCAACGTCGCATTTTCAATTCCCTGACCATAGCGGAACTATGGTCGACCATGGTCAACTCCTGAATGGCTTGACGGATATCGACCAAATTTGGCACGAATATCCAGTAGGCTCCCAAGTTGTGCAACGTCGCATTTTTAATTCCCTGACCATAGCGGAACTATAGTCGACCATGGTCAACTCCTGAATGGCTTGATGGATATCGACCAAATTTGGCACGAATATCCAGTAGGCTCCCAAGTTGTGCAACGTCGCATTTTTAATTCCCTGACCATAGCGGAACTATGGTCGACCATGGTCAACTTCGTTAATTGAAATGGTAACCCCTATTTTTTATCGCGTATTCGTAATCTACGTGAAATTCTATCTACGATCGACCCTTCGGACTACCCCCGCGGTCGACCATAGCGCATCCATGGGCCCCTCCATGGTCGAATCCCGAATTGCTCAACGGATATCGACCAAATTTGGCACGAATATCCAGTAGGCTCCCAAGTTGTGCAACGTCGCATTTTTAATTCCCTGACCATAGCGGAACTATGGTCGACCATGGTCAACTCCTGAATGGCTTGACGGATATCGACCAAATTTGGCACGAGTATCCAGTAGGCTCCCAAGTTGTGCAACGTCGCATTTTTAATTCCCTGACCATAGCGGAACTATGGTCGACCATGGTCAACTTCGTTAATTGAAATGGTAACCCCTATTTTTTATCGCGTATTCGTAATCTACGTGAAATTCTATCTACGATCGACCCTTCGGACTACCCCCGCGGTCGACCTTAGCGCATCCATGGGCCCCTCCATGGTCGAATCCCGAATTGCTCAACGGATATCGACCAAATTTGGCACCAATATCCGGTAGCCTCCCAAGTTGAACGTAGGCGCATTTTTAATTCCCTGACCATAGCGGAAATATGGTCGACCATGGTCAACTCCTGAATGGCTTGACGGATTTTGATAAAATTGGGCACAAATACCCGGTAGGGTATGGGATTTTCCGTCGTTTGTTGGTTCCACGATACTGCGTACAGCGAATCTCGGATAGCGAGCGAAGCGAGCGGTCAGGCTAGTTATGTATAATGGACGTAATGTATTATGGAAGTCATGTTATGTATAATATGTATATTTCATGTAATGTTATGTAATGTTATGTTATGTAATGTAATGTTATGTAATATGTATATTTAACGTTATGTAATGTTATGTAATGTTATGTTATTTTGCTTCCGAGTCTGTTCTATTTTATAATGGGTCACTCTGATTGTGACGAGGAAGCTCCTGTGCCATCACCTTGGCAGTGTATTCGAGTTTATCGTCATTATCTTCTTCGGGGATGAAAGGTAATAGTCCGTAGGGCACCGCACTCGACTAGCGGGGACGAACGATAGGAACGCGAAGTGGACTTTCACTTCTGCGGGGATCAAACGTACGACGCCCGTGCGTGCGTTGGTATCCACCACAACAAAACGATGACGATCTTGAGCTAATAGGAATTCAGGGATCTACTCAGAATGAGCCTGGACAGGAGAACAATAAACCATTGTGTAATAATTTGCAGCATTTTTTCACCGTTCTATTCATGCCCATGTTCATAATATCATAACATAATGGTTTCTGCGGTTCAATTTCAAGCTTTAGCTGGTGTCCCGCAATTGATACACCTAACTGAATAATTGATAACCTAACTGAATTTTTTTAATTTTTATATTTTAATAATCTATATATTTGTTATGTCAGTAACATAACAACTGTGCTTGGCCCAATAACTTAGTTTGCTATAATATGATTCAACTGTTTGTTGAGTTCTTAGCCCAGTGGCTGTACTTCAGTTGAATACTGAAGATTTATACAACCCCTTTTTTCGTCCTTTTACTGTTGACCCGGGGTTTGAAAATTATTTTACGAACTTCCTGGGCCCCAAGTGGGTCCCGTACGTTTAATTTTAATGATCTGTGGAAACTGTCCATGTAGGTACATTGCGTTCGGAAGGATTCTCTAGTCATTTGTGGATTCATCGTACTTTGTAATCTAAACCTACACATTTTGGTGGAGGGGTGTGTTCGTCGTTGATTCAAAGGTACATACATTATTGGATATAATGAACAAACAAGTGCTACCTATCAAAGCAGTTCGAGCATTGGAAAAAAAAAAAAAAGTTAACCCCCCCCCCCCCCCCCAACATTTAGTGGTTTACGTTTCAAGGTACCTATTTAGAATTCGAAAATGCAATAAAAAATTTCTGTCTGTCGGCCGTACGCCGTGCTTAGCACTTTTCTTAGTTACCATGAACCAAAATTAATGAAATTTGGTTTGTAGATCCCGTTTGGGGTCTAGTTGGGCCTCGAAGCTCGGCGTTAGGCAATGTCCTAATTGGCAAGCATCGCGCGATCGGGCGTTCATCGATGGTCGCTGCATCGTACGACGAAAATATCAAACTTAATAAAGTAGTAGAGGTGTCCTCTTTGAGCCTCAGATGCGCTCGCGCGATGCGTGGGGTCGGTTGCACTTGTTTGATCTGAAATCGCATCGCCTACATAGCCCCATCGCCTAACCAACAAACCTATCGTTTTGGAGGGGAGTGACCTATTCAGTTACGGACTTCCACCAGTCAGCGCGACCGCCAAACGCCTCATCGCCTCAAAACAAACCAGTTTGTTTTCCAACGCGCGATCATCAGTATTTGTGCAGTAATGACTTTCGAAGAACATTTAATTAACGAAATTCGTGTGAACCCAATCTTCGACGCTTATTGGTACCTTGAAACTGGTGACTGTGTGGCTGCAGATATAGTCAAAAATGTTGTAACCAGGCTTGCCAGACATACTTTTTCGCGGATTTTCAAAGAAAATGAAGCTATTGCAATGGGTCCAACATTTTCGGAACGTGAATTTTTGAAATTTTTATGGGCAAATCTGTTTCAGAGCATCCTGATTTATCCCGATTTTAACAAAATGTACGTGTATTATATATTTAAATTTGTTTATGTGTCACCCCAGACGATATCTGTCCTTGAGTACATGATAAAAATTTAAAAATTTTCGTACTGCAGAACAAGAATGAGTCCAAAGGTGAGCAATTTAAAAATTTTTTAGCAACATGTTAGTAACATGAGCCTCTGAGATATCGTTTTCCATGTTTTTGGGGACCAGAAGACCGAATATGAAGTCAATTTTGATCAAAGAGTGGAAAATTGAGTTTTACCAAATGTTCAGCTCCCAAAATTGATTTTTATGAGTGAAAAACCTGGGAAATCGTCTGAAATCACCATCAGTTTGTATAATAACACTGGAAAAAGTGTCAACACGTGGATCAAGACGATTAAATGGCACTACCAATGATCAAAGATAGTTATTTACAAAAAAAATCGATTATTTCTATTATCACGCATGAAAGAAACTGAACAGCCAACATTTCTGTAGGTATGCCCAATAGAATAATAAACCCATGTGGTAAGGACTTTGCAGCGTTTTAAATTGATCTCGAACAAGAAATTTTTTTAGAACACACGGAGCATTATACGACCAGCCGTTCGTTTGCACCGAATAGCTTCGTCAACATGATCGTGAATCAAACAGAAAAAATCCGGCCCAGATATCATTGCTAGGGAGCACCGTATTATAATCACGGATGGCTGTATGAAGTCGAGTTGGTTGTTCTGTGGTATTATTCCATTTGAAAAATGGTCGCTCTTTTGGATTTTGTTCATAGGTACTTTTGCAACTTGATCAATAGTTGAAGAATATTGGGTAAATTATTACACAACGTTAAATTATTACAAAACAGTTTGTTATGCTATACACGCAGAAGGGGCACCTATACAGGTAAATTATTACATAGCGGATTACTATTTTCCTTATGCTTCATGAATAACTACATATGATTAATGATTGAATTATTGAATCTCGCGCATTTGTATGAATTCCGGGGCCGGCTCCAGTACTCGATTTAGGGCTTCCACGGGGGAGCTAGAGGGTAGATAATGACCTCAGAAAACAGTGATCTACCCAGAAGGGGCATTATACAGATAAATAATAAACCTTTGTGTAATAATTTGCAGCGTTTTTCTTTCCGGAATGGCTGCTGAATTTCACTTGCATCATCTGTTGAATTCTGTAAAGTACAGTAGGTAGGCAGTGAGAGTCCCCCTTATCAAGTCAAAAGTTGATATGTGATGGAATTGGTTTCTTAGTATCCAGTATTACTGTGAGTGTTGGAATGACTACAATCAGCACACAATCGCTAAAAACCCCCTATACCACCCGTGATTGTCGCGTTATCCATTGTAGTGGATCCTGGGCGATGATTGAAGTTTCCCCTCCTTCCTGGATTGGGTGACGGATGTCTCAATCACGCTATCCATCATTTCGCTCCCTGCGTTGTCATCATTGGGAAAATGTTATTGAGTACCAACGATACAGCGAGGATTTATTCCGAAGGGTTGCTCTACCCTCCCACCCCTTCGCGGTTCCTCCTTGGGGTTTTGGTTGATTGATCCGGGATCTTTCCGGAAATCTACTCCCTCACATCTTCCGTAGGCGGTGTTCTCTGACAACCGTGTGCGTTCCATCTCATCCTCTTCTTCCCTGCACTCATGACTCTTCATCGTCACAATTCTTTCTTCCCTCGGGGACATTTCTTGGAACTTTTTTCTTTCCTTGAATAAGAAATCTTCAGTGGTCCAACTATGTCTCACTCTTATCCGAACGAAGGGAGCCTTGTTCTAGTGATTCTTGACCTCAATTTTTCAACTCAACGACTCACTCAGTTCAATAAAACGTTTCCAACTGGATATAACGTCGTTCTCTCTGCAGCGCTAATTAATGGGAAAGTTCCATAAAGTTGTCCGAGCCTTCTCGAATTGAATAACCAAGTTCTTTTTCGTTTCGTTCCTTCAAATGAATTAAAATGCGTCATCTCCACCCCTTTCTGTTACTTTTATCGCAGTAAGCGTCTGCCTAGTAGGAATCGAAAGTAGCAGGAACAACGGTCCAACGATTTCACAGAAGTTTCAAACTTTGGACAAAAGAAGTTCTTACTTTGGTAAAACCCTCACGACTGAAATCCCTTTCTTCCTTCTATTATGATATGATTTCTGGTCGTTTCGTGACCAGCTTTATAACCTGTAGTAGTACCCAGCGCCATACCATTATTTTCACTTTTCTGCATTGATCTCTTCCCATTTTGATATTGCTTCATAAAGGCCTCGGAAAATTCCAATTCGTAGTGGCCAGGGAAGCCAAGGGGAGCGTCGGGCCTGAGTTAATTAGTAGGTATTCCGATTCGATGTATGGTATGGTTGGCTGTGGTGGAAATTATGGAAATCGATGCCTTCCTCAAAGTCATAACCTTATTATTGCAGCCAGGCGTTAGGTACATCTGAGACTACCTCCCTTTCGAAAAGCACTTCATCAATCTTGTTTTCAAAGTCATCAATCATCTTTCTTCCACGTTTTTACTTTTTCTTCTTGATGTGCCGTCTCCGCTAGCGAAGGTTGGCGATGATCTCTCCGAATCTTTCCCGATCTTGTGCCAGGTGGAACAGCTCAGCAGCACCCCGAATCCTTTTCCAACTCCTCACGTTCGACAGCCACGATCCTCTCTTCATCCAACACCTTCAATACTTCCATACTGACGTCATACGGGCCAGCTGCCTTGTCAGACTTAGCTTTCTGGATGATATTAACTTCCTCTTCCTCAGAATAACTCGACCCTCATACTCCTCACCAGCAGTTTGCCCTGAGGTCTGCAAACGCACTTCCTTGAAGAGACTCTTCAAATAATCCACCCAGACCTCAAGCTTCTCCTCCCTAGTCACACATACATTACCTGAACCGTCTGTAACACCACAGCAAAATTTTTTCGATCAAGGTTTGTCAGCTCCCGTATCTTCCCATGAAGATTGAAGTAATCTACCTTCCACACAACTCCATCTCATCGCACTGAGCCGAAATACAGTCAGCCTTGGCTGCACGGGTGGCTGTGGGAATAAGCCCGTGCTGGTGGTCGTAAGCTGCCTCGTCCCGTCCTTTCAACTGCAGTCGGTCCCTCATCATGGTCAGAATGCTGTCAGTCATCCACCCCTGCCTGGGCGGCTGCTCTTCACACAAGTTCCCCTTAGCAGTGCTGTTGATCGCCTCCGTGACATGGCTTCACATTTCTTCACTACTTCCGTCCTCAACAGAGTACACGAGAGTGTTGAGTTGATCTGCTGTACTCTGTGCTATTGCAGATGATTTCAGTAGTTGAAGATTGATCCTCCTTGCAGTCCTTTGCTGTTGTCTACACAACCGCAGATACAATCCAGCGTACAGGGGTTTGTGGTCATATCCCACATCTCCACTTGGGTATGTCTTGAATATCTTACTGCATTGCGGAATCGTTTATTTATCAGAGTGCAATCGATCTGGTTTCTGACTATATTCCCTGGAGCATCCTGGGGTGACCGCCAGGTATATAACCTCCTAGAGGAAGCTTGAACCAAGTATTAGAAACCACAAGGTCCCAATCCTGACAAAATTCAACCAACCTGTCCCGTCTTGCATTTCGCACACTAAGCCCATGCTGTCCAACAACTCCATCCACAGCTCCCTTACCTATCTTGGCATTGAAATCTCCAAGAAAGATCTTAATTTCGTGCTTCTTAATCGCTCCGCTGATCTTTTCTACATCGTCGTATAAAGCCTCTATTTCTTCATCTGGTTTATCAGCCGTGGGAGCGTACACTTGAATGATATTCAAGTTGATTGGACTACCACCGACCTGCAGCATCACGGACCGGTCAGAGGATGGAAGGAACTCCTAACTGCTCATTGCTCAGCATAACACTCAACTCCATTAGGATGATTGCTTCAGAAGAACTGGAATAGTAAAAAACGCCAGCTTCTCGCACACATGTACCTGATTTAGCCCAGCGTACCTCCGTAAGACCAATAATGTTCAGCTTCGACCTCTTCATTCCTAGCTGTACATTATCAATCTTGCCAGCAGCATACATGCTTCTTACGTTCCAAGTTCCTACACGCACCTCTTGCTTCAATATTGCGAGCCCGGAGATTCTTCGCACCCCTGCTCTATCGAAAGATCGCCGGTACTCCGGGCCATTTTGTATTGCACTCGCCATGATTGAAGACTCGAAGTGAGAGACCACTTCCTCGGGACAGATAATGTGGTGGTTTCCCTACTGGCCTTCCTCATCGCAGTTTTGCTACCACTTGCTGCATTACCTCCAGCATGCCAGCAAATGTTCAGCCCGGAGCTGGCTCCTAAGTTAACCTCCAGACGCCCCCGGGTGATACTTGGCCTCCTGCTGCTAGGCCTGTTGGTCCGCGGGAGCTATTTCATTTCCCTCCTACCTCTCAGCTATGCTGGGAGGCACTACCCTAACCGCCACCTGCGGACGCGTCCTCTAGGGGTTAAAAGCTCCCCCGAGGAATTGTTTTACTATCCTGATCCATTTTACCCACGTGTCCGTTTGATTATGCTGGTTGGAGGATGAGGTGAATTACTGCAAATTCAACCTTCTCCAAACCAAATTCAACGTTTTCCAAACCTAATTCAACTTCTTCCAAGTCAAGTTCCACTTTTGGTTTATTATTTTCAATAATGAACCATTGGAATCGAGCATGAAAAAAAAAATTCTTACCCCCCCCTCAAAATTTGATGGTTTACGTTTCAAGATATGTAGAATCCAAAACTGCAATAAAAATATTTCTGTCTGTCCGCCGTACGCCGTACGCCGTACACCGTACGCCGTACGCCGTACGCCGTACGGGCCACTTTTCTTAGTTACCATGAAAAAAAATTGATGAAATTCGGGTTATAGGTTCCGTTCGGCGTCTAGTTGGTCCTCGAAGCTCGACGTTACTGTGAGTCATCTCTAAGGGGTTCAAAATAGGGGTTGAAATTTTCAAAACGCCTATACCATTTTTTTACGTAAATATTTTTACGGTTTTAAATAGTTCTTGAACTTGCGAGTTTTTTAAGACCATCCGGAGCATCGTACGTCCAGCCGTTCGTTCACAGTAAGGCCCCGAAGTTTGCACCGACAGGCATTTTCGACTCCAGTGTGAATGAAATTGTATACAATCCAAACCAAATCTCGTAACCAGAGACGCGCCCACAATAGGAATTTGTGAATACGGCCAATCATTGGTAGGGATCACCTGATTATATTGGCGGAGTATGAAGTCGAGTTGGTTGTTCTGTGATATTATTTAATTTGAAAAATGATGGCTCTATTGGAGTTTGTTGGTAGGTAGTGAAACTTGAACAAACGTTGAAGTATTATTGATGGGTAAATTATTACTACGGTAAATCATTACTCAACGGTAAATTATTACAGAACGGTAAATTATACCATCTACGTAGAAGGGGCTGGAGTTTGTTGGTAGGTACTTTTGCAACTTTTTTCACTCCTCATCAACAATTTCTTTTCAGAACTTCATTATGTGTGTTTCTTTTTGTTAGGTACTGTTTGTCATCGGCAGAATTATTTTAGCAACATTTAACTCGTGATTTAGGTAGGTACCTAGTAACGAGTACGGGGTTAGGTACTAACCTACGGAGTGTCTGCGATCTACATAACATGCATATAATAGAATAGTACATATCATATTATATAGACGGGTTATCTATACATAGAGCTGTGATCTGTAACAGAAGGGTATTCTATACAAAATAATAAACCGTTGTGCAGGGATTTGCAGCGTTTTTCCATTTCAAATAGGACTTTTTCCATTTCAGATTCAACCTTCCCCGACTTCAGAAAAAAATGCAAATTTTAATAAACTGAATTGTGATTTACTAACTTTTTGTAGCATTATTTAAGGCTTAAATTGAACACTATATAGTGGTTCAGTGCAGGTACTAGGTATGTATGGTTTTGTTTGTTTTTTTCATTACGATTTAAAGTTTTCCTTTTGTGAACCTTCAACTGAAGCAGGGAACATGACTTTGGCGTTTGCAGATTCTTCATGTTGTACATAGAAAATTACTTCTTTGATGCCTATTTCGTTGTCCATCAAACTTTCTGATTATTCGAACGCATCACATCTGATGTCATACGGAAAGGCGAGTGAACACCAGTGTTATAGTGAACTATAGTGTTGTTCAATTTAAGACTTAAATAATGCAACAAGAAGTTAGTAATGGGGTTCACAATATTCAGTTTATTAAAATTTATATTTTTTGCTGGTCGAGGAAGGTTGAAATTGAAATGGAAGAAGTTGAATTTGACTTGGAAAAAAGTTGAGTTTGAAACGGAAAAAGTTGAATATGCTACTTATCCATAGTAATAAGTTCTTCAATTGTTCGCCATTAGAGGATTCCTATAGGATAACTGCTGAGTCTAGACTTGTCTCCATAAAAATAATTATCCTAGTTATCCTAGGCTTCATTCTTTTTCACACTCATTATATTTTGACTATTACAATCTCAACTGTTCAACCCCAACCGTTTTTCTTGTATTTAGAATGATCGTTTAGAAGTTGTACGTAGAAGTTAGTGTATCGCGTCCGATGGATGTAGCGAGTAAAACAAAATGAACCTTCAGTTTACCGCAATGTTACATCATTAAGTTTACAACTTTGTGGTAAACTAAAGGTTTATTTGTTTATTCCCTACACCCATCAGACATCTTATGATGGTAAGTTTTTGAACTTGATGAATTGATTAGTATATCCTAGCTCACTTATTCGACTGAAGCTAGAAGATTACTACTCGGCATACTTCCATATCTCAGCGTTCGTTTTCTGTAGTGTGGAGGGTTCATTCAGCTGACTGGACACTGCATTTGCTTCGATATGTTCTATGTCTTGTGTTGCTAGATCATACGGTTTAGGGCATTTTGTAATAGAAATGGTGAAGGCAGGAGCTGTCTTGACGCCTAACAAGGTGGCGAGTAGTTTTCTCCAACACGGTTTTGGAGGGATTGTCGTGGAGAGGATTCTCGATTAAGAATGGTTACTACCTCCCTTGGTTACTAACTGCTACCTCAGCACATTCACATCCACATAGGTGAATGTCCCTTATGTTAGGTTTTCCTTGTTTGCTACTGTTGTAAACAAGCTCACCGTTTTGAAACTCGAATGCCTAATCGTCCAAATTCAAGTCAGTGAATTCGTTTTTCGATAAGTTCGGGTCGAATTAAGCATGTGAACTTGTCTCTTCCAACTCTCTTAGAGAATACCTATGCTTAGGCGAACCTTGATTATTGAAGCCCTGGTTACATTGATGGCGAAGGGCATGTGGTAGGAGCTTATGACGCTGCTTGGAGTGTATCTCATTAAACTTGGTCCCCTCTCTAAGCCTTCTTGATCTCTCGTGGGGTCATTAGTCAGACCCGTCTAAACTCTGTTTATCCCTACTCCCTCCCCCCTCCTCACCCATTTCCTTGCGCGCTCATCGCCCCTTCCGCAAACTACATACAGAAGGTTCGCTTACTCGGTTGACCAATCTCTCATCCCGGCTTCCAGTATTTATTTGTCATGGCTCACCACACTTTTCATTTCGTACCACTTATACCTCCGGTGTGTCAGCTCCCTGTAATGATCATGACTCAAAGCTGCTTACATCTATATGTAGTGTTTGCATTCTTTTGAAAGCTCTAACCAACATCTTTAAATTGAAAATTTAAAATAACCGTGCACCTTGCGGTCGTCAACCCCCCCCCCCCCCCATCCCTCCGCACACCACTCGTTCAACCTCTTCATTTTTAGAAACGGTTGCTTCCACCGCTCGGGCCAATCAATGATCATTAGTATACAAGGGGAGAAATCGTACCGTAATTCATTGAGAGGAAACGGTCGAGGTAGGAAACGAACTTACACCGCACTCATTCGGGCCCCTGCCTCGTACTAACTATAACTGCACTTGAAGGTCACCCACTTGTTGGGTGGAACTGCATCTCTAAGGGCATTCGTCGGGATTTTTGTAGGCCTTTGAATTAAAATGCATATTAATAATTTTAATAAATGAGGGGTGCGCATGGTTATTTTTCCAAATGAACGATCTCGCAATATGCATGCATGGAAAGTCCCATTATGTGGGGAGGAAATTACAAACGTTGAATCCCAAACCCTCCCTTATTACACTAAAGAACGGTCGAAGTGCGCTGACATTAGAAGGACCCTGGGTTTGTATGCCCTGATTATGATGAAAATCTCACTGATCATTATTTGGAATTCCCACGCTCCCATATGAATCGGATTGCCCGATTGCGCATATAAAATTTTGTAAAGCCATACAGTGATTTCTTAACATGGTTGACGCATGTTTGTGATGAAGGTCCTTGGCTGATGTTTTGGTATTAAGAGCTGTTAACTCTCCACGGTTATTGAGTATGCCGAATCTGATGTTGAGACTGAACTGCAAACTCTAGACCCATGCTCATATTTTACTCCGTTTTATCGCTCAACGTTTGTTGCTCAAATATTATTGCACATGAATTCCGTGACGTTTAATGCAGTCCCCATTTCCACCGTCCCTTCGTAATTTATTCTGTTTGTTTTGAATAACCAATAACTTGTAGCCTACAGTGCTCTGTTCTTTGTTGATACCTGCCCATTCAATATTTGTCCCCTGAATGGTGGTAGTAGTAGCAGCGATTTGCGTCTCATTCGTTATGCGTGAATTGTCATGGACCAACGGTACGCGGCACAAAGGCGCTTCCATCAGCCGAATTTGAAGTGACAGCAGGGATTTCGTCGAATCTGCGTTGGGCGCATACGGTCGACAAAAGTTTCCCACTACATCAAACCTGCAGGAACCATCCCCTGGGTGTGTTTTCCGTAACTCACTCACCCTTCCATTTCTTTTTGTATGATAGCTATCATTCCACCGCTAGACTTTCACTTGCCACCGGCATGGAATGGAGACTGTAATTGTCCATTCCCTGTCGATCCTAAGCCAACATCTTACATAATATCCCCTTACCACCTCCACTGGGCATAACTCGCGTAACATATGCCTCTCTTCCTCCGTCAGTATTGTCTGTTCTGGTTCCTTCAAGGTACCCCCACTTACGGTCCAACTGTCAGTGGATGGGAGCGCCGCAATGCCTTTCACTCCTTGCGGTTGGGGGCGTGTTGAACCCAGCGTGGGAAGATATATCTCAGGTGGCAAAACTACCCGATATGCCTTTCTGGATCTTTCTACCTCCCTTGCTCCTAACATCGTTTCCCGTTTGTGGGCTGTCAAGCCAACTTATTAATCTTTCCCCTCAGCTTTGGACAAAAGATGTGTTATGAAATTTTATCAGTTCCCATTAGCCAGAGTCAGGTAGTTTGGTCGAGTTGGGTATTTGGTCGTGGCATGTCTGGGGCTTTGGCGTTTCACTCCAACCCACCAAAAAACAGTCGTTTACTCCCAAAAAAGTTGTCTGTCAATCCCATGTTGACGTTTCACTCCCGACTAAAAGAAACAGGGCGGCCGGTGTTTCACTCCGAGTGGTTCACTCCGATCAAGCTGTGTGGGGTCTGACTCCAGTGTCGTACATTCAGAGTTGTCCTTTTGCTCCCGACTTAGCAACGGGAGTGAAACAACGATGTTTTCACTCTGAAATAGAGTTGAAATTACCCTTAGAAAAAACATCTATTGTTTTTGCCCAAGAGTTCAAGTTATTATTTTTAGTTGATCTTAAATTAATATATAAATGAATTTGGTATGTGGTAAATAACAAATCGAAGGTTGTTTTTATATAGATTACCTGTTGAATCTGATACATGTCTGAAATGAAATTAAAACGACGTTTGGGTATCAAGGATCCGCAAATAATTGGAAGGCACTTACCAGTAGATGGATCGGTACAAGCATGTACGTATGTATTATCTTCTATATATATAGTATAATATAACTCTAGTATAATATACTCTATATATATAGTATAATATAACTTCTATATATATAGTATAATATAACTATATATATAATATAATATAACTCGCCAGGGGGCAAGCCCCCTGGACCCCCAATCTCTTATCTTCTATACTTTGTATAGAACGAGGAATTTGCAACGCAATTCGAGTCCGAAATGAGGTGTCTTTCGGCAGTGAGTTCAGGATGGTCCTAAGGAGGCTAAATACCAAATTACAGCTTCGTAGCGCGAATAGCATAGAAATTAGCTTCAGGGGCCACTCAGCTGATTCGGGGCCTGGGCAATGTCAAGTTAAAGTCCTAAGGAGGCTAAATACCAAATTACAGCTTCATAGAGTGAATAGCATAGAGATTAGCTTCAGGAGCCTCTCAGCTGATTCTGGGCCTGGGCAATGTCAAGTTAAAGTCCTAAGGAGGCCAAATACCAAATTACAGCTTCATAGCGTGAATAGCATAGAAATTAGCTTCAGGAGCCTCTCAGCTGATTCTGGGCCTGGGCAATGTCAAGTTAAAGTCCTAAGGAGGCTAAATACCAAATTACAGCTTCATAGCGTGAATAGCATAGAAATTAGCTTCAGGGGCCACTCAGCTGATTCGGGGCCTGGGCAATGTCAAGTTAAAGTCCTAAGGAGGCTAAATACCTCCTTAGGACTTTAATGTAATGAATGTAATGTACCTAATGAATAGCATAGAAATTAGCTTCCCTAGCAACGGTATCGCGGGACAAAAAAGTGTGACATGTGACAAAAAAACTAGTTGGTGGTCGGGCTAAGAATTGCGTTGCAATTAATATACATTACTAGAGGATTACCCGGGCGTTGCCCCGGTCGGGATGCGTTAATAACTGGACGTAAAGTTCCCCCTCCAAACCTCTTTCTTCAAAGTGCTCCAGTTTGAGAACGGAATGAGATATCGTAATTCTGATTTCACCATCGTGTTCAGCGTACAAAAACCTTTAAAATGAGGTGTCACTTGTCAGACTGTTTCATTTTGGGAATTTATGGGTAATTTCCCCCCCTAAAACTCCCCAAAACTCCCCCTTAGAGTGACCCGATTCTGCCCATCTACGAACATGTACCTATATAGAGCCAATAGTCAAGTATTTTTGAAATGTCTGAAACCCACCTCCCCCTTACGATCTGATAGCTCACATGGTTAGAAAACATCCTCGATATTCAAGCAACATATTCCCAAAGTGCCAACCCTGAGGCCCCCCTCAAAACATCCTAGTGAGCCCTCCCCAACTGCCCCTAATGATCACACAACGTATTCTCAAAATGAGTTATTTATACATTTAGGCCCGGTTTTTCAAACCTCAGTTAACTTTGACGATCGTTAACGCCGCGAAATGTCGTTTTTCAAACCATGGTTACGAGTTGACGCTCCGTCAGTTTGACGTAACCACAACCGCGCGTCGAAGTAAGGTTAACTACGCCGTCAACTGTCAACCACTGTCTTCCGTAGACAAACAGGACATGAAAGTCGAAATTATCATTCAACACATGACTGTCTTTAATCATATTTACCTACCTACCTTCATCATTCAACTGTATTTATATCATACTTCCCTACCTTTATTTAATCATATTTACTTACCTGATCATAATTATTTATTTAATTACCTACCTAATTACCTATCAACTGTGTTGTCTACTAATTTTATCTACATTAATATCGGACACGACTCTTCTGCTGCTTCTTACCATCAAGGTAAGAAAAAGTTACGAATTCTGTTTGGACTTTTTATTAATTAAAAAGGTATGAAATCGTTAGTTTCCCCATCGTGTCTAATATGCCTGCGTGATTCCATAAAATGTATTATCTGTGTAATAGGTGTATTTCGTATAATCTTCAGATGAATCTGCTCACAGTAATTGATGATCCCTACGGACGATGAGGAGTTCCTTGATTTTATAGCTCACGGGCTTCAGCGGGATCGCCGGTTGGTTCCCCGATACGAACATTTCAGCCAGTGGAGCGACGACGAATTTGCGACAGTTTTCAATTTTTCTTCTGCCTCGTATAATTAGTATAGGTAATCGATTTTGTAATTGAAACTAGGAGTTGAAATATATTTTTTGAACCCTGCATTTCCTCGGTTGTGCAATATAACTTCTCCTAATATCCTCTGGACCTGGTGGTTCAATGTAGAGTAGGTACAATACCTCTTGGTACCATGGTGTACCTCATTATTCAAATTACCATTCACACACGTTAAAACTTGTGGGTTACAATGAATAGGCCAATAATCTGGAAAACTGGGTTAAATATAATTGAAAAAAAAAAAACATTTGAATGATAGCCCAATGGGTTTGGTCAGAAATAACCAAAACAATACAAAGTACTTGTCACATGGGTTTATTATTCTATTGAACATACCTACAGAAATGTGGGCTGTTCATTTATTGTTTCTTTCATTTGAAATAATTGAAATAGCTATTTCTGATGGTTTCCAACAATTTTGGCCCCCAAAACACAAATTAGGTAGGTACGATCTTTTTTTTTCAAATTAACTTTGATCATTGGTCCTAGTGCCATCGTCTTGATCCACGTGTTGACACTTTTTCCAGTGTTATTATACAAACTGATTGTGATTTCAGACGATTTCCCAGGTTTTTCACTCATAAAAAATCAATTTTGGGAGCTGAACATTTGGTAGAACTCAATTTTCCACTCTGGTCAAAATCGACTTCATATTCGGTCTTCTCGTCCCCAAAAACATGGAAAACGGTATCTCAGAAGCTCATGTTACCAACATGTTGCTAAAACGCAAAAAGTACCTATTTTTACACACATTTTCACTCATAACACCCCTGGGTATATTCCGATCGGGCTGAAAAGTTTCGGGACACAACTAGGGCCCAAATAGAGCATGTGTGCGAAAGAACGAATTTTTTTGACCGTAAATGAAGCCGGTACACGTGATACGGCGTACGGACATTGCATTTTTGGAATCTACGCACCTTGAAACGGAAAAGAAAAAAGTTTGAGGGGGTGTTATAAAAATTTTTTGCTGAGCGAATACATAGGTGTATTATTCACGGAATAATAAACCAACACAACTCGAGATTGAAGGCAAAAACAAACGTAAATTGAAATCAAAATCAAATCACAACAACTACCTACCTACCAAACACCAAACACCGAAACATGAAACTTTCATGATCGGAAAAGCAGGAAACACGAAGGCGGAAGAGGCTAAAAACCCGCAATGATTGCCAGAATATCATCTGGGGAAACTATTTGGATGCTGTGAGAGAACAGGCGAGGTTAACGGCGTCGTTAGCTAACAACGCCTTGACTACGATTCTGTGGACCCGTCAAGTTGACGCTCGTCAAAAGGATTTTGACGGTCGCTAGCTGACGGCGTGATCTGTTGAGGTTTGAAAAACCGGGCCTTAAAGTATATAAGCAGAACATATGAACGTTAGGAGCGGCAAGTAGAAATACGACAAACACGAAGAATGAATTTATCCAAGATGAAAAGTAGGTAAGTAGTTCACAACCACGAAGAAGGAAAAAATACACAGTAGAACATCTGATTTAAATCGTGTTGTCCTAAAATGGAGTGAACTTTCCTTGTGAAAACAACTTTGAAAAAAGATTTGACGCCGTGTTGATAGGTACCAATAAATAACTCGGCGAGTTGCTGCGAACATTGTAAATAACTCGGCAAGTTGTGGTCCTAGAAAAATCGTTCGCCACTTTTCGGAAAGAGGGGAATTTGCCCTAGCCGAGGACACCACTCACGACCCGATATGAAAAACTCGACGAAACTGCTTTTCCCATTTTTCTTGACAACGACATTCTCGACAACAACTTTTCAAGATCGGGGTTGCTAGGAATAGCCTGAAAACCGTTGAAGGAAGTCTCCTCCGAGAATGCAACCTAGTCAGAAACCATCCCCGGTGTTCCCAAAACATATTCCCAAAGTTTCATCCCGATCGGTCGAGTAGTTTAGGAGTCTATAGGGAACATACATACAGACAGACATTCATTTTTATATATAGAGATTAATGTTTGTGAATACCGGCCTGTAAGTATACAAAGTGGTAACCTGGGTCTTGGGAGCGAAACGCCACTGGCTTGCAGTGAATGCAGTGAAACGCCACATTCTCATGTCACAGATTGGAGCCAAACGCCACGGTCGGGAGTGAAACGCGAGATTTTTTTCGAGGGGGTAGCGAAACGCCGGAACCCGCAGTAACGTGAGGTTCGACGGTTCACTCCCATGAGTTTCCGAAAGATCAAGAATCAAGTCGTATGTACAAAAGGCATGTAATCAAGGTTAAATAAGATAGTATGAAACGGTGGTGCAATCATAGAAGTCACTCGTGTCCGGATGTAGCTTACTGCTAATATTCTTCTCACAAACTTATGAGGTCATCAGTAAACCGATAGGTAATGCCAGTAATGGAAGTGAACTACCCATATAAGGGCCGTGAACAGAATAGATATATTTCCAAGCCTTTTCCCCCCATCTGTCAACTCGATAAGTGCACATAACCTTGTCATATACCCCCACCCCCTCCCCATAGTGAGATTGTTTGAAAATTGAATTTGTATTTTTCAGCAAAAACACATTCTTGGCTCTCATGCTTCCTCCTGACATACACAGCTGCACACATTTCAGTGAACTTGGCATTCCATGGCTAGATAAATCTTCATCGCCCACAAATACACGACTCACGTTTGAATAAGTGCAGTTGTTCAACTCAGGTCCTTGACTCTACTCGGGTGGCGTCAATCGGAGTGAACTTTCAACTTTGCCTCAGCCTCAACGGGAGGGAAACGAGGTGATGACGTGGAATATTCGTTAGTTTAGTTCACTACACGTTCTCCCAATTTACAATGGGAAATATATATTGTGAAAGTTCTCATAGTAAGGACTGAATGTTCGTATGGCATGAAAACCAAAAACCAAAAATACACTTCGATGAAGAGGCATTCTGGAGGTATACATCGTGATTTTACTGGGTTGGGTAGGCGTGATTAGTTTTGCTTCAGTGATCGCTCTACACTGTTTGCCGTTCTAGTACCTTCTCTTCCTCTTCAGATGTTGTTGGGGTAAGTATTCATGTTGTGCTGTTCTTCTCGCGGAATCGTTGATTCAGAACTCCTCAATATCTACGTTCCGGCCAAAGGTTGCGTAGAGCAGTTGGTATGGAAACTCCTGTTTTATACAGGTAGCTCCTACCCGCTCGTGATTGTGATCCAGCCCCCTTATCTTGGCCGCGGGGCATTCTTGTGAATGGGTAGACATCTCTTGAATAGAAGAGGGGTTGAAATGAGGTTTTGAGGGAGTAGGCAAAGGACGTGGCGTGCGCGGGTTTGGCGCGTCCTGAGTAAGTGTCCTGGAGCTCTTATCTGAAATGAACTTTCCAATACATTCTTGCGATAAACGCGTCAATCTTAGTCGTGTCTACGGTCCTCTTCCACTTTTATCCATTGGCTGACAGCAGAAGATTTATTAGTCCCAGGTCGGACGGACTCATTAATGAGCTGTTATCCTTCTCCCTGTTGTACGAGTAGAAGGCTGGCGCGAGCTCAATGCAAAGATCTGCTAGGTAGTAGGTATTTAATTACCTGGACTATTGAATGAACTTATCACAGCATACCGTCGTGCGTCTTCAGAATTCTTATAATGAGATACTCAAAATGTTACTGTTTCGTTTACATCTAAAATTACCGGTAATAATGCACTATTTATGTAGTTCACACTGAACAAGTTAATAGGTGATGAAGTGATGATTAGTGAGTGAGTGAGTGAGTGAGTGAGTGCGTGTGTGTGTGTGTGTGTGTGTGTGTGTGTGTGTGTGTGTGTGTGTGTGTGTGTGTGTGTGTGTGTGTGTGTGTGTGTGTGTGTGTGTGTGTGTGTGTGTGTGTGTGTGTGTGTGTGTGTGTGTGTGTGTGTGTGTGAGTGTGTGCGTGCGTGTGTGTGTGTGAGTGTGTGTGTTATAGTAGTTAATAGGGATTAAGTGATCTGTGCAGAAGGGGTATGTATACAGGAAAGTAACAAACCGTTAATATTTTTCTAATTTGCAGTGTTCTTCCTATTTGAGGGTCTGTGCTGGCGGATAATTAGTTAATTCCCGTGTCACTTTATTGTCCATGACATTTCTGTTTTCTGTTCCGTCTTATGAGTTCTCGAACTTGGGATAATCTTGTGGTCCACAATTTGAGGGTAAAGTTCCGACGTTGGTGGTCACGATGCATATCAAACGCCTTTTATTCATTGTCTCACCATTTCCTTATGTGCATGTACAGTTATGGGTGCTGTTTTTCTCGGAATCCCATCTTCTTCTGCTGTAGTGTTCTATTCCCGAAAAGACAATCGGTGATGAAGAGGGGAGGGAGGAGGAGGTTGTGTTTCGCAAACTTCCTCTAGAATCGACGTTTTTACAAGACCAAGAAGGGCCATTGGTTTATGGAAACATAATGCTCTCATGTTTGTAAATAGAATATGACCCTTCATCACATTTGTTATTCATGTATACTCATGAGTTAGTTCACCGGCCCCGTTGATTTTCGAACAGCTAACTCTCCTGCTAGCTGTATAGCAACTCTTTAGTTGGTGTGAAGTTTGGATGTTGGAGTTTGATCCTAGTTGAATCTACCGTTGAAGACGAACAATGAAAAAAGCAAACGTTCCAGACCTGGAGTTGGGTTTTGAGAATTTCGCTTCAAGCACCACTTTCCTAGTTAGGTAGGTTCAAGTTTGAAAAGTTGAGTCGTGTATCTGATTTCCCTCAATTTTCAACTTTATTGACTTACTTAATGAGTTGCATTAAGTTACCCTTTAAAAGGTACGTCATGATCTCATGACTTTGTGCACAGTCAGGAGTTGTAGCGGGACACCTTGTCTAATGTTGGTACCCTACCAAATTGTCATTTTGAGTTGCCTGTACATAGTCGGTTTCAGTTGACTCGAGACACTTGGGGAGAGGCTGGAACAAAGTATCGATCGTTTCTTCCCCTCTTCGTAATTTGGGAGTACGGGTGACGCCACTCCAAGTTCACAATCTTCTGGCAATATCCGCAGAAATCTTCCAGGTTGCCGAGCCCTGTATGTATTGTCCTCATCCTTTACTTTTATAAAGGAGGAACAAGCAACTATCCTCGGGATAAGAGCGTATTTCATAGAGCCATTCATTGCGGACATGATATAGTTGGTTGGCCCATGGTATTACGTGGATCATTGGAAATGAGCAGTCTTGCTACCCTGACATAAAAGTTCCCCATCTAATACCCTTGTCCTTCCTTGTACCCTACCCTCTCTTTTTTTATCGAAAAAAACCCTTGTCTCATTTTCCGTATTGATCATGATGGAGTGCCAGAGGCCATCCTCTAAATCGCTTCTTATCATATGACCTTTCTCCTCAGATTGCCAAATTTATGAAATGAGTTTATGAAGCCGAGATTCGGGGTGGGGAATTAAAGGGAACTTGGGATATTAGAATGCGGTTACGTAATGGCGGCCTTACAAAAACGCTGCAAATTATTACACAACGGTTTATTATTTACCTGATAGATGCCCCTTCTGCTAGACGCTAGACCACTGTTTTCTGTGGTTAATAACCTCGAGCTCCACCCAAGAAAGCCTTAAATGGAGTACTGGAGCCGGCCCGGAAAATAAAGTTTCATACAAATGCGCGGGAATCAATAATTCAGTCATTAATGAATTATTTATACTTATCATGAAGCATAAGGTAAATCATAAACCGTTGTGTAATAATTTACCTGTATATATGCCCCTTCTGCGTGTATAGTATAATAAACGGTTATGTAATAATTTACCGTTGCGTAATACTTAACTGTAGTGTAATAATTCACCCAATAATACTTCAATGCATGGTCAAGTTACAGAAGTACCTATCAACAAAATCAAAAAGACCATAATTTTTCAAACGAAATAATATCACAGAACAAGCAACTCGACTTCATTCAGCCATCCGTGATTATAATCAGGTGCTCCCTAGCGATGATTATCTCGGGCCAATTCCCAATTGTTGCCCTGTCCCTAGCAATGTTATCTGGGCTGAATGTATACAAGTTCATTCACCCTCCTGTTGAAAATGCCTCTCGGTGCAAACTTCTGGACCCTATGTGAACGAACGGCTGGACTTACAATGCTCCATGTGGTCTCAAGAAACTCCCAAGTTCGAGAATGTTTTCGAGAATCCGTTATCTCGAATTCGAGATAACGGCGTCCTGGAAATTTCAACCCCTATTTTTCACCCCTTACGGATGACTGATATTAACGCCGAGCTTCGAGGACCAACTAGACCCCGAATGGGACCTATAAACCGAATTCCGTCAATTTTGGTTCATGGTATTCATTTCAAGAAAAGTGCGAAGTACGGTGGACGGACAGAAATTTTTTTTATTGCATTTTCGGATTCCACATACTTACCTTGAAACGGAAACGATCAAATTTTGAGGGGGGGTTAAAATTTTGTTTTTTCATGCTCGATTCCAAAGGTTCATTATTGAAAATAATTGACCAAAATTGACCCACTGTTACATAATGAGCTCTTCGTGGACCTTCATTGTGCAACAAGTCAGGGATATTATCAAACTAACGTGTTGTTAGGCTGTCGAACTGTGGTGAAATATACCGCATATCAATAGATTTCATTCAAGTATGCAATCATAAGGTCGCTATTGAATATAACGGATCTTTGGTGCTAACTCCGCCAAGTCCGCTCCGCTGTATATACAGTAGCCTGTTGCTTCTTTCGACCGGGACTCAATCTCTTAAGGTGAAAACCCCTCGCCTCTCCTTGAGAATTTATAGTCAGAAGAAAGCAAGCGATGATGTTGGGAGTTGACTGGACTTGGTTATGTGTTGAGAACAGCGGAAGGGTGAGTAAAGGGAATGTTGGCTGAACCAACTTACTCCAACCTGGTTGGAGTAATAACAGAGAAGTCTTCTAATTTGCATTCATACAGCTAGCAGCATTTTCTTCGCCCTCTCTCCTAACCCCTACCTATGCGTCGCTGTGTTGACGTATTTTACGAAGATATCCGTGGGGGAGGGTATTACATTTTGTAAATATATCTTTTTCGGCAATATACTGGTCCGGGTCCGACTCGTGCTACATTTTCTCTTGTACTCGTATGTTGGTGGTATTGTAGTTGATTTTGCACTTTTAGAAAAGAAAAATAGGAGGTGAACTAGTTGGTAGGTTAACAGTTGAGACTGTGGTAAGGAGAAGGGATAAGATTCGGGTTGGCTCTTCAAATAAAGTTCTGCTCACGAGATTCCACCAGTTATTGTGGTAAATTGATTTTTATTGGAACGAAAGTGAGTAATTTTCGAAAGTTATGTGTTGAGGATTATGATTGGATAGCTAGGCTGATGCGCGAGTCAGGTGTCCGATGAGAGTAGGAATTTTGAGAATCCACTCTCATTTTGGCGCTCTTCAAAGGGAACACAACTCCTAAAAGAGTTTATTCGGGTGTCTACCTAATGTTTAAGTGTGAATACCCGCGCTCCCTCCAATTTGCATCATTGACATTCACATTTTTCTAGTTCCGTAGGTAGTTGTAAAAATTGGGGGAAACACCTCAAATTGCTGTTCCATCGTGCCCCGTTGTTTCAGATACATGGTTTTCTGTATGTTAAGATAAATTGGATACTGTCACAGTATCAGAAACTGCCAACGTGCTCTCAGTACTACTGGAGCTTATGAGTAGGTACTTCCATTTCCGGTCTTCCATAAATTGATCGCTGTTTCGTCTAGTATCAGTCAAATGTAACCAGTAGTTTGTTGGGGCGAGCCGGAGGCCGACGGTATCAGTTGGCTCAGTCGCTTGGTGGTCACCTACTGCGGTCCGTTGGTAGGAGCGGTGAGGTAAAAAGTAGCCGTGTACGAAGTGAAGGATCGAATACTGATTCTCCTGAGATGACAGCAGATAACGTTGGGCCGGCAAGCGCCAGCCTGATGAAATAACTTTGTAGATAATTGGTTCTTCAGGTACATATGTCCTGATATTGGGTTCGGCTATCCATCCAGCTATAATCATATCAGATACTTAATTATTTTTTTCAATAATTAAGTAGTTCCTTTGCAGTTTTATCGGAACGTTCGGGATGTAATTTCCGTAAGTGACGGGTTGAGGTCCGTAGCTTGATCACTTATAACTGAAAGGGGAGGGTCATGTGCCTGATAAGGGTTGTAATATTTTGAGAAATGGGCCGAACCTCTCGCGGTGGTGATGGTGGGTAGTGAAGGGTTTCAGAAGGAAAAGCCTGATGTTTGATTCATAGCGATGTCCCTTCTGAGAGGTCCGGTCTTCACTCACTGGTCTGAAGGGACCACCCCCTGGTTCATCCCCCTTGTCCTTCTTGTAAGATCGTGTCGCCCGATTTTTTCAACATTTCGTCCTGGCACTCTGACAGCTGAGGATTCCCAGAGATGATAGAAGTTTATTTTCAAAAAGGTGGTGTCAGAATACACATGGCCAACGCATCCTCTTGAGAGGAGCTCTTTCCCCAGCTTCTTTCTCCTTTCGTTGTCGTTCCGTAGCCCTCGAAGACACCATACTTCTTTTCGGGAATCTCGAACTTTAATGAAATTTGAAGAAGGTTGCAGTAAATTTGAAGAAGGTTGCAGTTGATCCACCTATTTATTGTATACAATTCAATGTCGGCAAATGGTAAAGATGGTCCTAGTTACGCCTCATTAATCGAACCGACAGTGGAATTTGAACCACATGTTTTTGAGCCAAGAGCTCAACGATATCAATGTATTCAGCAACTTACTATTCTCCTCCACATGTTTCCTCAAAGTAGACAGTAAATTAATATTCGAAGTATTCAAGCAAATCATGACCAAGCTGGTGTGCTATAATATTGGTCCGCGTGTCGGACTATTTATTATCTTATCAGATGAGCACCTAACATAATAGGTACCTCGTACATGAAATAATTATTGACACCCCCTAGACTTAATTTTCCTCACTTGACAAGCGTGTAAAATTGTAGCAAGATTTTTACTCAAAAACAAAGTAATAATTAAATCACACATAATTTCAGCAATTCATGTTCATGGTGTTACGGGTGATTTTACTCGGACACCCACAGATTCAATCGGTAATTCCCACATCAGCTAAACGGCTATTTCGACGCATTGCGCGTCAAGCAAATGGTCAGGATTCCCTGCTATCACTCGGAAGTGCGAATCCCGCCCTGCGTTGGGGCTTGCAACGTTCGCAGTTCGGCGGTTGATGGATTGTCGATGTTTCATTGCGTAGACCGCTGGTAGATTTGCTTTTGAAGGCTGGTTTCTCGCGTATTGCAACCCGTTTTGTCATTCCTCTTCTTCAGCCTGTATTGCTTTCGTTCTTAAGGCTAAATGTAACGCTTTTAGTTGCAAAACCTGCCACCACGTGGCAGCACCAAAATGAAGGAAATTTCCTTGACTCCTCACAGGAGAACGAATCAAGATATTTTGAATCTGAAAACGGATTTGATAAGATATCAACCCATAGTTTGGACGAAATTGGTTTAAAACATTTGCACAATTTTTTTGCGCACTGTTCAAAGAAATTTTTGATTAAATTGAAACTTTTTCAAAAATGTGGCCTTATACAGCAATGTGCCCATGCATACAGTGTACAAATCCGTTTTCAGAATTTCGATCGGTCAACAATTACGATCGTAATCCTTAAGATTGGTGAAACAATAGATTAGAAACAATAGTAGGGCTGACGGGGTGGAGGAGTGCGCGCGCGAGAGGGGGGCAGTTTGGTGAGGTGGTGCCCGCCGCCTCGACCCCTCGGCCGCCTGGACCCCTCGCATGAACATTCTCGGAATCGAGTCTTCCTGATGTTGGTTGGAAAAGAAGTTTTGTCTGTGAGCAGGATTGGGTCATAGCCAAGTCAAATTGGACTTGTGCTTGCTGCCTAATAAATGTGCACTAGCTGGAAATTATTTTAATCGAATTTGGGCATAATACGAGTAATGTGAGTTTGCGACGGACTCTGGCTTGTGCTAAACTTTTGAGAGCCAAAAAACTGCGAAATTTTCGGACCTTTTTCAGCTTTTTCGCTTCTCGAAAACTATTTTCACTATAATTATGCTATAAGGAGCATAAAATTGCGCGTCGATTGGAGTTTAGTACGTCAAAATCGCTTCAGCCATTTAGCTAAAATCGCCAAAAATAAGTCTTTTTTCGATTTTTCCCAAATTAGTCGATACGTCCCTAAAATTTTGATACGTGATTCCTAAAAGCACATATTTTTCAAAATAGGCTCAAATTTCACATTTTTAGACACTTTTTCCCAAAATTGGTATTTTCGGAAACTGGCTTGGTGCGGTATCCTAGAGTGTGATTGTCTCTTAGAAGATGAATAAATCGTTTTGGTTTATTATTCTGTGAATAATACACCTATGTAATCGTTCAGCAAAAATTTTTTGGAACACCCCCTCAAAATTTTTCTTACACGTTTCAAGGTGTCTAGATTCAAAAAATGCAATGTCCGTCCGCCGTCCGCCGTGTCACGCATAACTGCCTCAAAATTGGTCCAATTGAGTCGAAATTTGCACCAAATACTCATCTAGGGCAGACATGGTGCCCGCAAGCTTTTCAGCTCGATCGGACCAACGGTTTGGATTTTATGGACAAAAAACTGGCAAAAATGAGGCGTTTTTTAGGAGTTTTGAAGTGAAAACCGTTGGACGGGTAGTAACGCCCATAATTACCGTAAAAATGGTCGAATGTGATTCAAATTTGGAGGGTAGGTGGGGGTTGGTCCAAAGATGGTATCTATATTAGGGATGTTTGTTACCTAAAAGTATCGGAAAAAACACGGGAAAAACGAATTAATGGCACATTGTTTATAAATGGTGAAAAAATTGTTTGACATTTTGATATTGATGGAGTACAGTTCTATATGTCCGCAAGAATAATAAACCCATGTGACAAGTACTTTGCAGCGTTTTTTATTTACTTTTGTACATATATTGTGATAACATAAATAGGTATTATGCTTTTTGCCGTGAAAAGAATCACAATTTCACAGACAGACAAAGATTCGAATTTATAATATAATAAGGATAATAAGGATAGAGATAATAGATAATAATAACCCCTACACATATATCCATGTCACGAGGTATCTGCTTACAGAGTACCTAGATATTTCCTCTTACGAACTCGCCAAAAAGGTTGCCCAAATTCCAAGAAGCCGACACTTCGATTTGATTTGGATTTGATTTTTTCGAAATCAGGTGACGTTTATGCAACTGTGTTTACATAACTATTATAGTCGATGAATCTGAATGGTATTTACTTTGCCAACAGTATGTACCTACCTGATGTTTTTGATGTGCCAAAACTTTATTGCACTGCTCTAACAAAAATTGGCTTCACAAAAATGGACTTCTACAACAACGCGTGCGTCCATATTTCGTAACTCCGTTACCCAATTTTCATGGAAAATGTTGCGATCATAGTGTTTAGTAGGTTTCATGAGTCTGTTTGGTGCATTACTATGGTGCGAAACTTTAGTGTTTCCAGAGCGAAAACTCTGGACACAAATTAAAAAATTCTTGTTTGGGTAAAGATAAAAAACTTAAAAAAACTTGCGACTACTTCTTCCAAATTCCAGGACAATTGGAAATAACGATGAGAGAGCGTTGTTTTTGGTTTATTATTTTCAATAATGAACCATTGGAATCGAGCATGAAAAAAAAATTCTTACCCCCCCCTCAAAATTTGATGGTTTACGTTTCAAGGTATGTAGAATCCAAAACTGCAATAAAAATATTTCTGTCTGTCCGCCGTACGCCGTACGCCGTACGGGCCACTTTTCTTAGTTACCATGAAAGAAAATTGATGAAATTCGGGTTATAGGTTCCGTTCGGCGTCTAGTTGGTCCTCGAAGCTCGACGTTACTGTGAGTCATCTCTAAGGGGTTCAAAATAGGGGTTGAAATTTTCAAAACGCCTATACCATTTTTTACGTGAATATTTTTACGGTTTTAAATAGTCCTTGAACTTGCGGGTTTTTTAAGACCATCCGGAGCATCGTACGTCCAGCCGTTCGTTCACAGTAAGGCCCCGAAGTTTGCACCGACAGGCATTTTCGACTCCAGTGTGAATGAAATTGTATACAATTCAAACCAAATCTCGTAACCAGAGACGCGCCCACAATAGGAAATTTAGCCGGAGATGAAATCATTGCTACGGGCCACCTGATTATATTGGCGGAGTATGAAGTCGAGTTGGTTGTTCTGTGATATTATTTCATTTGAAAAATGATGGCTCTTTTGGAGTTTGTTGGTAGGTAGTGAAACTTGAACAAACGTTGAAGTATTATTGATGGGTAAATTATTACTACGGTAAATCATTACTCAACGGTAAATTATTACACAACGGTTCATTATACCATCTACGTAGAAGGGGCTGGAGTTTGTTGGTAGGTACTTTTGCAACTTTTTTCACTCCTCATCAACAATTTCTTTTCAGAACTTCATTATGTGTGTTTCTTTTTGTTAGGTACTGTTTGTCATCGGCAGAATTATTTTAGCAACATTTAACTCGTGATTTAGGTAGGTACCTAGTAACGAGTACGGGGTTAGGTACTAACCTACGGAGGGTCTGCGATCTACATAATATGTATAGAATAGTACATATCATATTATATAGACGGGTTATCTATACATAGAGCTGTGATCTGTAACAGAAGGGTATTCTATACAAAATAATAAACCGCTGTGCAGGGATTTGCAGCGTTTTCGTAGTGTGGACCCCTAGGGATCTACATTACGAGATAATACAAAGGGATCGCTCATTCTGGGAGGACAAAATGATAACAAAGTTGAAATATTGTTATGAAAATGTTCTGCTCCCAGAAATTATTGTGATCCAAGGATACCACGTTCGCTGGAAATACGGGAGCCTACCCAGGACTTGGGATGAAAATTCCTCAAAGTATAATACTTTATTTTGAAAGCAAATATAGTATATTCAACAGCAGAAATGTTTCAAGTGTTTGATGATCCGTACCTATATGTCCCCTAATTTCGATACTGCTCAGATTTGAAATACCCAGTTTAATTTTTCAAGACTAGATTCATGGACTATGATTTTACACGCTGTCCCATAAAATTCGTGTAGGTACCTATATGAAAGATTTATCGACTTGTATTTTTTGAAACATCTATATGCATGTAGGCACGCTGTTGTAGGTACCTGCCAATCTTTGTGAACAATAAAAAATTGTTGCAGTGCGCAAAAGTAACAAAATTATTTTGAAAGTGTGTATGTAGTCTGTATGTACGAGTATGTATTTAGGGACACAACTTGCAATACAATCTAAAATTATTTGAGTTTTGAAATACTTCACTACTAAATTCGGGATGTGACAATACGTTTCGGAGATATAGCGAAAAATACGAAAAAAAAATTGGATTTCACAACGCGGTTTTGAGAGTGGTGGTAGGTATGGTATTTTAGCTGTATCTCGGAAACTATTGAGTCTACCGAGCCTATTCTAGTATTCTAGCAAATCTAATTCGGTTTCAAAATGTACACTTTTTGTCAAAAACGCGCTCTATCATGGCCAAAATGGGGGAAAAACAAAAAAATTGCGAAAATTTTGAGGTTTCTCGCATTTTGACCAAAGTTTTGGGGGCCACCGTTGTCCAAAACATGGATTTTGCGTATCAGTCACATCCCCTACAAGAAAAAAACGAAATCTACTACCCCCAACTTAGGCCCCCCTTTTCTCGTAGTCCACAAACGTGAGACAAGGCTTGACCCAATCCTGTTCACAGACAAAACTTCTTTTCCAACCAACATCAGGAAGACTCGATTTTGATGCCGACCTTGAGTAGGAGAATTCGGAGAACGTTCATACGAGGGGTCCAGGCGGCCGGCACCACCTCACCAAACTGCCCCCCTCGCTCGAGCGCACTCCTCCACCCCGTCAGCCCTACTATTGTTTCTAATCTATTGTTTCACCAATCTTAAGGATTACGATCGTAATTTTTGACCAATCTCAATTCTGAAAACGGATTTGTACACTGTATGCATGGGCACACTGCTGTATAAGGCGACATTTTTGAAAAAGTATCAATTTAATCAAATTTTTTTTTGAACAGTGCGCAAAAAAATTGTGCAAATTTTTTAAACCAATTTCGTCCAAACTATGGGTTGATATCTTATCAAATCCGTTTTCAGATTCAAAATATCTTGATTCGTTCTCCTGTGAGGAGTCAAGGAAATTTGCCCCCGATAGTGCTGCCATCTCTTATCTGAGAATCTCACTAACTTGTCGTTACATTTAGCCTTAAGGCTAATGTCCAGTGGCTAGTAGTGTGATTCTCAGATAAGAGATGGCGTTACTTGTTTATGCCATTTTTCTCGGCAACCGTTCAAAATTTTTTGAATCTGAAAAATGGTATGTTCCCAGAAAATTGATACAAATGGAGCGAACAATTGAAATTTTGGAAAAATTCACAAAAAATTTTTTTTTAACATTAAAATTGTAATATTGTAAGTAAATAATTGTTTTTTGTAGAAAAAGAGGTATAGCCCAGATCTGGGTACTCATTTCCTAATCATACATTATTGAAAAAACCACCTATGTAAAAAAATAGCATCGGCAGATCGTTGAATAGTTGAAAATCTGAATTTGATGGAGGAACAGAGGTGAATGGCCTTTCCCTGCTGCCTCCGTACGCGCCGCGCGTAGGGGTGTTCCCATTCAAGATTGGAAAGCACCACAAAACGTTTTAGAAGTAGGTATGTCTGTGGGGGATGAGTGCGTGGTTTTCAAGTCTTCAGTTCAGAATGTTTCCTTGAAATGAGAGATTTTTCCTATGAATTAGGACGCTGAATACTAGTGGATTCGGATTAGCCCAGGCAAATTAGACATAAATATGCTGCCTGATAAGTATGCACAAGCTGGATATTATTTTAATCGACTTTGGGCATCCTAAATAAGAGTAATGAGTTTGCGACGGATTCTGGCTTGTGCTAAACTTTTGAGAGCCAAAAAACCGCGGAATTTTCGGATCTTTTTAGGTTTTTGCTTATAACTCGAATACGATGCATCCTATGGGAAAAGTGACTTCGTGTAAAAAGAAAGAGCATAAAATAGCGCGTCGATTGGCGTGTAGTATGTCAAAATCGGTTCAGCCGTTTAGCTACAATTGTTCGTCAAAAATAGGCAAGTTTTGGTACTTGAGTATTAAACGGAGGCCACCATTACGAAACGCGCCGCGGCACTTACAGAAGGTTAAATTGTTATAGATGTTGTAGTAGAACTATTCTAGTATTGTTGTGAGTCGAGCGTTCCATTACATTCCACTAACCGAAAAGTATCTACCGAAAAGTACCTACTGCTCGCTGCCGCTCGCATTGTCAAGCGATCTGGATGCTCGCTAGCGCTCGCATCTCAAAAAAGATAAACAATCCCAGAAACTATCCCGTGAATGAGCAGGTTGTTTGGGACTTCTGAATAGATTAGTGGAATGTAATGTTAGGTATAAAATACCAGAAAACAAGACCAGTAGAGCTGGGACGGTGGGCTCTTGACTGGGGGGGGGGTATAACCGAAAAGAACCATATTTACTAACCAATACTAGCAAAAATATTATTGATTTCTGGTGAGCCACCGGTAGGTCTAGTAATACCTACTTAGGGATATTAGGTGTACCTACATTGTATACCTATACTTAGGTATATACCCCCTCAAAACTAGTGGCCTCCGTATAATACCTAAGTACCCAAGTTTTTCCAACTTTCTCCAAATTTGTGTTATACCTATTTTTGGTTATTTTGGTTATTTGTTATACCTAATGTTGGTATTTCCGGATATTGGCTTAGGGCGGTATTTTGACAATCCTAGAGCGTGATTGTCCTTTAGAAGATGGTTAAATCGTTTTGTATTTACTTCTTTACTTATAATATGATCACATAAATTGGTATACATTTGTCATATTATGTATCTCATACCTTATAATATATTCATAATTATAAAGAGTGAATCCTACAATAGATGGTTCAAAAGCTTGGTATTTACTTATTTACATGTTGTCATACACAGAAGTATACATTTATTACATACTAGCCTGTCCGCTCTATTGGAAGGCACCACAAAACGTAAATTTTTCTCGTGTTTTGAATAAAACTTCCCCCAAATTTCTCTGAAAATACTGCGTGACTACATTTTCTTCTTTTATTTGGCTTCTGATATTAGTACTACAATGCGCTTCTTCCACAGTAATTATCCCCCCGCATGGATCAGCTCGGATAAAGTTTTGCTATCATTTATAACAAATAAGTCCCATGGGGATTATTGAATTGTGGAGGAAAGGGAAGCAATAATGAAAATACAACTTGAGTAAAATGAGTAATGTGAATATATTTTTAAATAGGTATTTATTACAACAAATTACAACAAGATCAGACCTCCCTGAGTGGCATTGACCTGCACTTCCGGGGATCCACTAATTCAGGTAAAATGGCAGTCTCAAAAAACCGGCTAAGTTTAGGGAGCATGTTTGTGGCCCAAAATTCCTTATCTCGGTCGACGCGAGTTACGTGGACAAATTTTGGGGCCCAAACAACAAAGTCACAGTAGTTGCGGTCTGCAATTTCGAGTTGTCCTTGTACTTGGTAGAAATAGTTGTGGTTTGGCTTCAGTTTCTTTTCTGGGTTGAGGCAAAACCCTTTCACATTGGTGGCTTCCTCCAGCGTCATGAACTCTGCCGTTTTTGGGCACTTTACCTCAAGGAGTCCGTCGTGGTCTACAAGAGAGTCAGGGGAGGCGCCTAAAAATCCGAATTGTGGGTGAACAAATAGGCCACACTCTGAGAGTATTCTATCGGGAAATAACTCATGATAGGCTTTGATGGCATCACGTTCGTGTATTGTTCCATATGTAACGGCGTCGTTTTCAAATGTTTTGGGGTATAGCAGCGTTTCAACCAATTTGGCAGACTTGGTTGTTGGCCTCCTCTTGCATATAACACCAAAGTTTGAAGCAGTGAGACGGTGCCTCCTTTCCATGAACCACAGTTCGTTAGAGTGTTGTCCTCGGGTCACCAACTCAATTTGGATCCTCTTTTCTGAGTCCACATTCAACATCCTCACAAAAATTTTGGCAGCATCAGCAAATTGTTGATCATCCATATATCAAGATCATGACATAAGGGGCCATAGTCTTTTGGTCCTGATTTGTCAGTGGTGGTTTTGTAGTAGTGGTTTGTGTTGGAACGTTCAGGACCAGTTTCCTAACCCCGTACCTACTCGTTACTAGGTACCTACCTAAATCTCGAGTTAAATGTTGCTAAAATAATTCTGCCGATGACAAACAGTACCTAACAAAAAGAAACACACATAATGAAGTTCTGAAAAGAAATTGTTGATGAGGAGTGAAAAAAGTTGCAAAAGTACCTACCAAAAAACTCCAGCCCCTTCTACGTAGATGGTATAATGAACCGTTGTGTAATAATTTACCGTTGAGTAATGATTTACCGTAGTAATAATTTACCCATCAATAATACTTCAAAGTGACAAGTTTCACTACCTACCAACAAACTCCAAAAGAGCCATCATTTTGGTTTATTATTTTCAATAATGAACCATTGGAATCGAGCATGAAAAAAAAAATTCTTACCCCCCCTCAAAATTTGATGGTTTACGTTTCAAGGTATGTAGAATCCAAAACTGCAATAAAAATATTTCTGTCTGTCCGCCGTACGCCGTACGCCGTACGCCGTACGGGCCACTTTTCTTAGTTACCATGAAAAAAAATTGATGAAATTCGGGTTATAGGTTCCGTTCGGCGTCTAGTTGGTCCTCGAAGCTCGACAGTTACTGTGAGTCATCTCTAAGGGGTTCAAAATAGGGGTTGAAATTTTCAAAACGCCTATACCATTTTTTTACGTAAATATTTTTACGGTTTTAAATAATTCTTGAACTTGCGAGTTTTTTAAGACCATCCGGAGCATCGTACGTCCAGCCGTTCGTTCACAGTAAGGCCCCGAAGTTTGCACCGACAGGCATTTTCGACTCCAGTGTGAATGAAATTGTATACAAATCAAACCAATTCTCGTAACCAGAGACGCGCCCACAATAGGAATTTGTGAATACGGCCAATCATTGGTAGGGATCACCTGATTATATTGGCGGAGTATGAAGTCGAGTTGGTTGTTCTGTGATATTATTTAATTTGAAAAATGATGGCTCTTTTGGAGTTTGTTGGTAGGTAGTGAAACTTGAACAAACGTTGAAGTATTATTGATGGGTAAATTATTATTACGGTAAATCATTACTCAACGGTAAATTATTACACAACGGTTCATTATACCATCTACGTAGAAGGGGCTGGAGTTTGTTGGTAGGTACTTTTGCAACTTTTTTCACTCCTCATCAACAATTTCTTTTCAGAACTTCATTATGTGTGTTTCTTTTTGTTAGGTACTGTTTGTCATCTGCAGAATTATTTTAGCAACATTTAACTCGTGATTTAGGTAGGTACCTAGTAACGAGTACGGGGTTAGGTACTAACCTACGGAGGGTCTGCGATCTACATAATTATGCATAGAATAGTACATATTATATTATATAGACGGGTTATCTATACATAGAGCTGTGATCTGTAACAGAAGGGTATTCTATACAAAATAATAAACCGTTGTGCAGGGATTTGCAGCGTTTTCAAATGAAATAATATCACAGAACAACCAACTCGACTTCATACTCCGCCAATATAATCAGGTGATCCCTACCAATGATTGGCCGTATTCACAAATTCCTATTGTGGGCGCGTCTCTGGTTACGAGATTTGGTTTGAATTGTATACAATTTCATTCACACTGGAGTCGAAAATGCCTGTCGGTGCAAACTTCGGGGCCTTACTGTGAACGAACGGCTGGACGTACGATGCTCCGGATGGTCTTAAAAAACTCGCAAGTTCAAGAACTATTTAAAACCGTAAAAATATTCACGTAAAAAAATGGTATAGGCGTTTTGAAAATTTCAACCCCTATTTTGACCCTTAGAGATGACTCACAGTAACGTCGAGCTTCGAGGACCAACTAGACGCCGAACGGAACCTATAACCCGAATTTCATCAATTTTTTTTCATGGTAACTAAGAAAAGTGGCCCGTACGGCGTACGGCGGACAGACAGAAATATTTTTATTGCAGTTTTGGATTCTACATACCTTGAAACGTAAACCATCAAATTTTGAGGGGGGGTAAGAATTTTTTTTTCATGCTCGATTCCAATGGTTCATTATTGAAAATAATAAACCAAAATTAGACTGATACCGACATTTTCTTTTGATATCCCATCTTTAGCATGAGAAAATGAAAATACCAAAGAAGGAAAAAGACTCCAAGGACTGCAGCTCCGAGGCCGAGGGGTGGCCGCAGGTAGATTTTCAACTATTCACGTTTGTTGATTGTTTCAACGGTTTGCTGACGCTATTTTTTTACATAGGTGGTTTTTTCAATAATGTATGATTAGGAAATGAGTACCCAGATCTGGGCTATACCTCTTTTTCTACAAAAAAAAATTATTTACTTACAATATTACAATTTTAATGTTAAAAAAAATTTTTTTGAAAATTTTTTGAAAATTTGAATTGTTCGCTCCATTTGTATCAATTTTCTGGGAACATTCCATTTTTCAGATCCAAAAAATGTTGAACGGTTGCCGAGAAAAACAACATATTTGGTTCCATCTTCTGTCTCTCTTGCACACTTGTCGTCCACATTAGCCTTAAACCTCATTCATGTATACAACATCCATTAATTACCCATTCATAACGCTGGTGAAAGGCTCAAGATGGGTGCTTGGTATTTTCTCCAAGGTATTCTGAGAGTTATGGTATTATCTTCCACTAGTGAATTCATTCGACGCCTTATCAAGGTCAAACTCGTGAACTTAATTTATCCTATTCATGGCTCAAAATGACAATTAAGTTCTGCCAAATTGAATACTGCAAATTTAGATTTTATTGCCATAAAAACATGAAGTACCAATGTAGATTGAAAAAAGTTGCGTGATCATATTAACGAATTATAGAAATTGGCCACGTAGCTCTTAAAAATATTTTCAACCATTGAAACAGTCTTTTTCTGTCTTGAGTTTTATTCTCAGCTACTTTTGGAGAGTTTATTACGTGTTGGGTGACTTAGCGATTTTTGACGTGAGAAAATTCAAATTTTTACTCCCTTATGATTAAGTATTTTACTTAGCTGCCATTTTGTATAATTTATATCACCTGCATACCTTTGCATCTCGAGGGACTCCATTTCAAATGATAACTTGGAAAAACTAACGTCTAATGAGGTAATGGGGTATAGTTGATCAGGTATGAACACGTTTTCATGCTGAGATTGATCGATTAGTGGTCGGGTTGGCTGATTCATCCCACTCGAACTTCTTACCCGCTCTCATCGATGTTCATCTTTTGAATTCGGGAGCATCTATTTTTACGAGTGTCCCTCGCCATGGAAGTACTTTCCTCTTACGCTCTAGCACCCGGGTTGTGTTGTGGGAGTTCGTTCACATTCTCGTGGACAACGCTCAAATAGTTCTTCAGCTGCTTCTAATGTGAATACAGTTCTTCTCAGCAAATTTGTGAATAGCATCACATATCCAAACAGAACCACAGAGGTGGGCGGCGGTCGATAGCTAATTACGAGTAAATGCCGCGGGGAGAGCGTTCTTCAGACATTACCAGCTCCGACTATTAACTTCTAATTGGATCAGATGCCGAGGGGAGAGGTTCTTTGCTTTCAATTCCTGTGTACCTTTTACCTGTTTCGTTCAGATCGTCTGATCCAATTGAGCCCTCTAATGAAAGGAAATTATTCAGTGGTAATTCGGATTCTGCGATTTGATTTATACCTACCGATCTCTTTAGGGCATCGTTGTTAACTTCATTCGGTTAACTAAATTTATCTTCAAACTGTTCGGGAGGCCCCCAGGTAGTGCCGGAACCTGATTACCACCGCCCAACTTCGGCTAATGGTATGGAGAATAGACCTACCTACCCTTTCCTGTTGCTGAAGTTTCCCGTGAATACTCGCGAGTTTTGCATTTCTCAGTTCTCCCCCGATCAATTCTTAGCAAACTACGGATTCTGGTTGTCAACTTCCTACACATTTACATGTTTCTGAACATTTAGTTGATCGTCCCTACAATGAGTTCCGAGTGGGCCTGTAAATGAGATGTTGCAGTCCTAGGTGATGATGAAGAAGAGGAGGGCATGCTAGGTGAGCTCACTGGAGCACGGAAGCTATGTGATGGTATCCGTCAGTATTCACTGTGCTCCATTACTTACATTAGGCACCTACCTCAGCTCAAACTGTGTCGTTCAATTAGCCTTCGTTCAATTCGCATCACATGCTCATTGAATGAGCTCCTCAAGACTCCCCCCAAGACAGAATCCGAACTTTTTGGCGATTTCTCTGGAGAAAGGACACGTTTTTTCGTTAAATCTATCCGAAGTGCCTATTTAAGAAGATAAAGAAAAAAACCACAGTCATGCAGCATGGCTATAAGAGCGAATTTTCGAAGAAATAACCACGTTCCTTAATCTTCAAAGTGCTCCAGTTTGAGAACGGAATGAGATATCGCAATTCTGATTTCACCATCGTGTTTAGCGTACAAAAACCTTTAAAATGAGGGGTCACTTGTTAGAAAATAACATTTTGGGGATTTTTGGGTAATTTTTGCGCACTTTAAATGCTCTAATTTGAGAACGGATCAAGATATCTAAAATCCGATTCCACCATCGTGTTCAACGTGCAAAAACCTTTAAAATGAGGGGTCACTTGTTGGAAAATAACATTTTGGGAATTTTTGGGTAATTTTTGCGCACTTTAAATGCGCCAAAACCCTCCTTAGAGTAGGCCAATTTCGCCCATCTTCGAACTTAGCCTTTCGATTGCCAAGATAGATTTTTTGTGCAAATTTGAGCTGTTTATCTCAATTCTATCGAGAGTTATCGTCTGGAGTGACACATATATATATAAATATATATATACATATAAAAAAGTGTTAAATTTCAGGAATCGTTTTAGAATGGTCTGAAACGGATTTCTATGAAGAAAATTTCCAAAAATGTATATTATTTAAATTTCGAAGCCATTGCAATAGCTTCATTTTCTTTGAAAATTCGCTAAAAGATAACACAGCCTGCGGAACGTGAATGTCCTAACTAGTTATTTTGACAAATTTGTATCATTAGTTTTGTCAGCTGCTTAATGCCATTTTAATCATGACCTACTATCTTCTATTTATCAGGCGTCCAGATAAGAAGAAGAAAAATAAAAAGAATTACGCGCCCTCAAATTTTGATGGTTTGCTTTTCAGTGTACGTGGATTCCGAAAAGGGAATTCAAAAATTTCTGTCCTCCCGCCGTACGCGACACTTTCTTTAGATACCATGAACCAACATTAATGAAATATTGGTTTTGTAGGTTTAGGTTCTATATTTCAGTTCATTGTTCCTCCGCGTTACTGTCAGTCCTCTCAAGGGGTTAAAATGAGGGGTTGAAATTGTTCAAAACGCGTTAGCTCGAATTCTTTAACAGAATAGTATAGTTTTTTAATGACGTTTTTGAATACCTGACAAAATCCGTCAGGTATTTGTTTCTTCTAGCTTCACTCGCTCGCTTATGTATATACGAGTATTTCATTAATCTCAAGTTCCGTTACTAAACTAGCATTGGGATGACTTGTCAACTGTCACATTCTTATTCCATTTGTGAATCAAAGCGTGTTTGCTTATTTCTATCAGAAAAATAATAAGTATTTAACAGCAGTTATGAAGAGACGTCGAAGGGGCCTTTCCATAGGTAATAACCAGGAGCGTAGCGTGCCTCTGGTGACGGGGGTACCGCAATGAATTCCCCCCCCCCCCCCCCCACCAACATTCACACTTCCTCACACACTCTAAAAATGTAAATGTGAAGCAGTTCTTAGCAAGCTGTTTGTCAAAGGAATTTTATGATATTATTGATCTTCCAAATTCATTAGAAATAATTCATAACATTCCCTTGCAAACAAAATAAAAGGTTTTTCGAACTACAGCCTGATAACCATTGGTACCTATTGTATGTTTCAACAGTGAAATGCCGAGTGTACTCACGGTTACGTTCCTTCACAACTCTCTTGAAATCAGGCAACGCTGAGGTTGACCGGCCGGCTCTGATGATGTCGTTCTTTTCGCTAAAACTACGAGAACTAAACGACCGCCGAACCACGGAACAATTAACGCAACAACTATCCATTTAGGAGGAGACTAGGACACTAGGAAAGATTCGAATTCAAACAACTAAACCTGAAATTAGGAACAATTATTGTGAAAACTACAAGAAATAAAATTATGAGAAAACAGGCCGTCGTAAGAATAGCTTCCGAAAAGCAAAATGGATGACAGTGACACTAGAAGTTGTCAAAGTTTTTTTCTCGAGTTTTTAATTGATAGCTACAATCGATCCATACGCCAGTATCCCTCCTCACCAAGATTGGATACGCTGGATATTTGCGCTAGCCCAACTTACTAACACAGTCACCTGAAGATGTGTAAGACACTCACTCACACACGCAAACACACTCACACAGACGATGTAGAGACACTGGTAGCGGTACCCCAGCGACCTTGAGATTTCAAATATTCGAAACCTGCTGAAAGCCATATGATTCTAATCGACTAATCGATACTTGGCTGTTTTTCGTCCATGACTGGCAGACATGGAGGTTGGAGGATAGTTCATGGAGGGAGAGTCATGGAGGATGGAGTTATGAGTGGACAATTCAAATTGCTACCTACCTACGGAATGTAATTTTTTTCATTTTTCGTGTAGGGTAGCGCCGGTACCCCCGGTACCCCTGACGCTACGCGCCTGGTATTAACCTATGGAAAGGCCTCTTAGCAGATATAATAAGGGGCTTCTGGCGCAGCAAAGTCCCTGCGAAGGTCACGTGATACTAAACCCGCACGAAACCAGACCCGTAATGTGTCTCCTCAGCTCAACCTCCACCCCCTTCCCTTCCTTCGTAACAGGCAGGGCAAGAAAAATTTTTGTCATCAGGAAGATTCGTACCCTCGATCTTCTGATTATGAGTCCACGATGCTAACCAGTAGGCTATGGGAGCCAGTTGTAGTTTAAAAACATGATTGTACATGGCTCTACCCAACGACCTACCAAGCGGTGGCTGTTGCGGGGGCCAGGCCGTGGCAGGGCGGGGTTTCCCTCCAATTTTTAAAATTCTCTAGTTTTCAAATACCACCCCTCACCCCTCTTCTTAGCCATGCATAGTGCATCAGACCAGCAGGATCTCCCGCCAAAATTGGTGGAAACCGTCAACAATTAGCTATTTCAATAATTGCACATGAAAGAAACAATAAAATGTATTTACAGCATTTCTCTAAGGCCCGGTTTCACCACACCTCTAGTTAAGGTGATGGTTAAGCCTGACTATCGGTTAGGTGGGAGAAGAGTCAGAAGTAGCGTTTCACCAAACCAATGATGGCGCTAACTTTTAGTTAATACAAACGTTAACTACCAGATATTTAACTGCCGCTTCATCTGGTAGTTACAGCTAAACAAAAACTGATAAGGCTTATTATCACAACATCTGATATAATTTATTGTAACCATTTTTGACGACATCGGTGATCGGTTGGTGATGAACGACCAGGAGGCCCTAGTTGTGTCCCGAAACTTTGCAGCCCGATCGGAATATACCCTCAGTGTTATGAGTCAAAATGTGGATAAAAATAGGTACTTTTTGTGTTTTAGTAACATGTTAGTAACATGAGCTTTTGAGGTATCTTTTTCCATGTTTTTGGGGACGAGAAGACCGAATATGAAGTCGATTTTGACCAAAGAGTGGAAAATCGAGCTCCCAAAATTGATTTTTTATGAGTCAAAAACTTGGGAAATCGTCTGAAATCACCATCAATTTCTATATTAACACTAGAAGAAGTGTCAACACGTGGATCAAGACGATTAAATGGCACAACCAATGATCAAATATAAATTGAAAAAAAAAAAAAATCAAAAAGAGCGTACCTAATTTGTGTTTTGGGGGCCAAAATTGGTGGAACATTTCTGTAGGTATGTCCAATCTCTACTATATTATAAAAACGAATCTCTGTCTGTGTGTCTGTGTGTCCTTCTATGCACGGCCAAACGGCTCGACGGATATCGACCAAATTTGGCACGAATATCCAGTAGGCTCCCAAGTTGTGCAACGTCGCATTTTTAATTCCCTGACCATAGCGGAACTATGGTCGACCATGGTCAACTTCGTTAATTGAAATGGTAACCCCTATTTTTTATCGCGTATTCGTAATCTACGTGAAATTCTATCTACGATCGACCCTTCGGACTACCCCCGCGGTCGACCATAGCGCATCCATGGGCCCCTCCATGGTCGAATCCCGAATTGCTCAACGGATATCGACCAAATTTGGCACCAATATCCGGTAGCCTCCTAAGTTGAACGTAGGCGCATTTTGGTTTATTATTTTCAATAATGAACCATTGGAATCGAGCATGAAAAAAAAAATTCTTACCCCCCCTCAAAATTTGATGGTTTACGTTTCAAGGTATGTAGAATCCAAAACTGCAATAAAAATATTTCTGTCTGTCCGCCGTACGCCGTACGCCGTACGGGCCACTTTTCTTAGTTACCATGAAAGAAAATGGATGAAATTCGGGTTATAGGTTCCGTTCGGCGTCTAGTTGGTCCTCGAAGCTCGACGTTACTGTGAGTCATCTCTAAGGGGTTCAAAATAGGGGTTGAAATTTTCAAAACGCCTATACCATTTTTTTACGTAAATATTTTTACGGTTTTAAATAGTTCTTGAACTTGCGAGTTTTTTAAGACCATCCGGAGCATCGTACGTCCAGCCGTTCGTTCACAGTAAGGCCCCGAAGTTTGCACCGACAGGCATTTTCGACTCCAGTGTCAATGAAATTGTATACAATTCAAACCAAATCTCGTAACCAGAGACGCGCCCACAATAGGAATTTGTGAATACGGCCAATCATTGCTAGGGATCACCTGATTATATTGTCGGAGTATGAAGTCGAGTTGGTTGTTTTGTGATATTATTTCATTTGAAAAATGATGGCTCTTTTGGAGTTGTTGGTAGGTAGTGAAACTTGAACAAACGTTGAAGTATTATTGATGGGTAAATTATTACTACGGTAAATCATTACTCAACGGTAAATTATTACACAACGGTTCATTATACCATCTACGTAGAAGGGGCTGGAGTTTGTTGGTAGGTACTTTCGCAACTTTTTTCACTCCTCATCAACAATTTCTTTTCAGAACTTCATTATGTGTGTTTCTTTTTGTTAGGTACTGTTTGTCATCGGCAGAATTATTTTAGCAACATTTAACTCGTGATTTAGGTAGGTACCTAGTAACGAGTACGGGGTTAGGTACCAACCTACGGAGGGTCTGCGATCTACATAATATGTATAGAATAGTACATATCATAGGTATATTATATAGACGGGTTATCTATACATAGAGCTGTGATCTGTAACGGAAGGGTATTCTATACAAAATAATAAACCGTTGTGCAGGGATTTGCAGCGTTTTAATTCCCTGATCATAGCGGAAATATGGTCGACCATGGTCAACTCCTGAATGGCTCGACGGATATCGACCAAATTTGGCACCAATATCCAGTAGGTTCCCAAGTTGTGCTACGTCGGAATTAAGTACGATACTGCGTACAGCGAATCTCGGATAGCGAGCGAAGCGAGCGGTCATGCTAGTAGAATAATAAACCCATGTGACAAGGACTTTGCAGCGTTTTTTACAATATTTTTCAAATTATTATATTTTGTTCAGTTGTTCAACTGTCCGCATAATGTTTATGTGGGCCTCGTTGAACTCTGCCACAATCCTTTTCCAACAGTCTTACTTCTCTTTCCAAGTCACAGCATCACTCTTCTTGTTCTCAGTCACATCCCGATATTTTCGCACTAATTCCACCAATAAAAAAATGTTCTTCGTCTCCACTCCAATTCACGTTCCGGCTTCTTCGTTTATTTTCAACAGCATTCATCTTGTAATATTTAATTTATTAATTTAATATTTAATTTATTAGCATTCACTGTTTTTTTTTTAAATTGTCACCTCAATATTATAAATGTCAGCACGGTAGACCCTTTGCTGCAAAAATGACCCGCCTTGTCATCAGATGATTGATAACACTTGATAACACAGCTGTTTTCCTGTCTGGGTGTAGATTCATGGCGGTTAATCCTAACTAGAGGCGCTAACTTGAAGTTAGGCTAACCATCACATTGGTGAAACGCTTTTATCTGTAACCTTCAGTTTGTTGGTAACTGTTGGTTTGGGGTAACCTTTAGTTAGCTAGGAATATGGTGAAACCGGGCCTAGGTATGTCCAATAGAATAACAAACCCATGTGACAAGGACTTCACAGCGTTTTTCTCCTGACAGTTGCAGTTTTTGGAGAACCAAGAAGAAAATTATTTTCTCCTTTTTAGTCCATTTAAGTATATGCGTGGTTTTTGGCTAGTGTTTTTTTTCTTCTTTTTTTCCGTTGAGATTATGTGCCAGGTTTTCTAGAATTCAAACCACTGTAGGTACGTGGTCGACAGCCACAATTTCGGTGCTGTACTTCGACTGTGATTTCGCATTCCTCTCCGGTCTTGGTCTGTTCTGGATCTTCCTATGTTTTCTATTGCTATCTTTATTGGTGAAAATTTTGTATCCTTAGGTGAACCACAACCAAGCGTTATCACGCCCTGGTAAGCTTGAAGCGGTTTATTGCCCCTCTATTATCGGGTCTATCGCCCTGCAAAATTCGTATCTGTTTCCATTGCTGAAACTGTGCCATACATCATTCCCTTATACCTCTAGGGAAAAATAAGCTTCGGTCGTCCTTCCCCTAGTCCCAGGTTTCCTTCTTTTCCTGCCCGTCCACCAAGTGTTAGTTTTATATACCATTTGAAAGATAATTCACAGCAGACTACATTATCGCGCCTCTTACCGTTTTTCTCCCTAACTTTATTTCCTCGAAGATTGTGATAGAGCTCTCCTCGTTGGGTCACGAACATCTGCTTTTAGACCCCGTTGAGAAATATCTCGTCGAATATGACCCTTTTTTAAAAACTTTTTTCGTGGCTTTTGGAAGGGGTTTCCTGTGTCCCTATCTTTCTGACGGATGACGGGAAACTGTTGAGTCAGATAGTTACTCCCGCTCTCACCTTGAATTTCCAACCCGTTGTATAACGACGCTCCCTTCTAAATCGTGTTTGTGCATGTATAAGTGGTTGTCAACGTTCCTGTCTTACGTTTTTAGGGATACTCCTTAAAAGCTCGGCTTCTACATTAGGGCATTCCCTAGGAATCTTTCTTTTGTGTTTTTCTATGTGTGTGACGAAATCCGGGACTTCCGATTTCTACAGTATCTTCTTGCAGTCGACTCTGTTTTGTACAGTTGTGCAATAACAAAAATCGGAAGTGTCGAACGTGGTGGACTGACAGGTAATGAAGGGATAAAATCTAAAAAATGGACAATTTTCTTGTGTTAGAAATTCTCCTTTTTTGACAAATTTCTGTTCAGGAAATTAACACTTATTAAAACGAGCGTGAAATTTGAATTTGAGTTCCCACTATAAATTATGTATCAGGGAAATTGCCGAGCAGTTCAACTTAATCCCGCTTAGAGCGCTCATGTCAAATGATTTACAGAACCGCAGTGGATGGATGGATAGAACAGAAGTCAATAGACAGATTTCAGACTTCATTTTTTGTTGCATTTTTACTTTTAAAAACCCTTGTTTAAAAAATAACGCTTATTTTTGAAAACGGGCTTCAAACTGCAATTTCCCCTAGAGTTCTGATATTAATTTTTTATTCATTTTATCATTTATTCCCCTTGGTGGTCAGGTCGTCAGCTCCCTCTTATTCGCGGAAGTCCAGGTAATAATTGCTCAGGATAGGCACGATGCAGTGTATATGTTGAGAAAACGTTCGAAGCTGCAGGTCTGAAGATGTATGCGACCAAGACCGAGTATTTGGTTGTTAAGGGCGTTCGTCAAAACATACAGATCCCCGTATTGGGGACTGTTCGGTCAGTAGACCAATTTTATTATCTTGGGTCCATCTGGGAACTTCTGGAAGCTGTGAGGCCGACATTGATCGGCGAATCCAACTAGCGCGTGCCGCTCTTGGGTCCTTGAATGGGGTACTCTGGAGTCGGGAAGTGCATCTACAGACAAAAAAGGCTACTGATAGCTGGTTTCGAGAGCATCCTGACCTATGGGGCTGATGGATGGGCACTCACGCAGAGGAATAGACAGAGACTATGCGCAGTCAAAATGGAGTCTGCAACAGTAGCGGTGCGTGGGCTCTGAAAACGGTGGGGCACCAAACCAGAACACAAAACCAACAGATTTGTCTACAAAATACCCCAAGGAAACAACACCCTTATTTGGGTCATTTCAAAATTTCGGTGCATTTTGGACCTCTAATTTTTTCAAAATAAAATGTGAAATATTTTTTTTTTTCACGTAGCGTATTCTTAGGGTCGTCCTAGTAATATCCTACAGTGGGCACACATAATCATCGATCATTCCAGAGATAGGCCAATAAAAGAAAATTTAATTTCTAGGGAGTGAGAATCAAGTCTAGGGAATGAGAAAAGAATCAAATTATCGTCTTAACGCATTGGAATCTCCTAAAAAACATAGCGTTTGTTTATGTATTCGATTGAAAATTGAAATCACAATAATTCTCGAAAAAATAAGCTCAATATCTTACTTAATTTCTATTAGTCTTTAACATTATCTTGCACTAAAAGTTGGAACCGAGTGTTTTATTCACCAAAAATGTCACAGTTTTCCTGTATCTTCCATTTCAACACTAGACTTAGACTAGAAAACAACACAACAAAATGAAATTGTTGTTTACTACTAGGTTTACAGTTTATAAAAATTATCACAAAAATTATATTATCAAGTCTTTTTCAATACTGTTTAGGAAGTTAAATTACAAGAAATGAACTTTTTGTTGAAAAAATAAAGAAAGAATATTTGCTGTAATATAGTAGTAGATATGTAACTAGATAGGTGTAATACAAACATTGTTGTAAAATAGTGTAAAATTAGTAGTAGGTAAATTCAATTAAATTCCATCAAAAGTTCAAAGCTCACTGACATCGATTTCCCAATCAAAGCTATACACTACTTGTCGTCTTTAATCGTAAACGAGGGGTAGGAAGAACTTGTAAAACGTCGGATGAAACAACTTCACAATGGAAAATTTTCGTAGGTTCCATTTTTTTGGGCCAAATTCTGTTCAATAACGGAAATTAACACTTATTTACCACATAATGTGGTTTTTATGTCGGACAGTATAGGCAGAAAACGAGTGGGAAATATGAATTTCAGAGTTCCCCCTAGAAATGACGTATTAGGTAAATCGCTGAGAAGTTCAACTCAAATCCCGCTTGGAGTGCTAGTTCATCACTAAACGATGTACATTACCACAACGGATGGATGGATGGGACCGCAAACTTATAAATAAATTTAAAAGTCCTCAAAATCAAACCGAGGGGAGGTTCACAAAAAGTCACAGCAAAGGTTCTTGGAGGTTTCCAGGAAGGTTTGCCATTTCTAATGTTGGGTTGCTGGCAGTACTGAGAACCTTCACCTCCTTAAGGCCGGTAGCTAGTCAGATGTCAATATACCTCATACTTCATTGCTTGCCGCCTTTTTTCTTTCAAACTCACTCTCTAGGTTCACTGAATATGTCAGTGCAACTAGGGATTGAGTGGCTAGGGAGTGAGACGTCAACCTTTAATTTTGCTTCCAGTATCTGGCAGATAATTATTTTGGTGATTTCAATTAGCCCCAACTGCTTATCCCCACAAACAACAAATGAAAATACAGTCGACTTCTTTTTTTAAACCTACCTTCATTGAAATATTCAAATTGAGTAACATATCCTCCAGTGGAAAAGACTTCACTTTTGTTCAACAGGGTACAATAATTTGAGATAAAATTACCTAAACCTGAGAAACTCTTGGTTGTGACAGCCTAGGGAGTGAGGAATTGTGTGTTTACATGCATACCTACTATCCAGTATATAACTAACATTTTTCATGTTGAATATTATGGGTACGAGTGCTGAAGGGTCTGCGATCATGTAAAAAAAAAGTATGCTGAAAGATACGAATTTGTTGCCATCACAGCCTCGTGGCACAAAATGCACCGAAATTTTGAAATGACCCATTTACTGATTAAGTGATATTCAGCAAAGCTTATCTGTTATTATCAACACTCAATCGTCCTACGAAAACTTCCACAATTTCTACTGAAAATTAGTCACCAAATTCATGTGGTATAAAAATATGGTAAACTAAAATAGTTATAACATAACAATGACCCGTCGGCCAGTAGGTATCTACTTGAATGGAGAAGCTATTGACTTGGAGCTAGGTAGTTATCAATCCACAAGACCACAAACAGCAAACGGGGCAAAATGCAATTGTGTACCACGAATACAAGTATGTCATCAGAACGGGACGGAACGCAAAACTAACAAAATTTGATGCAAAAAATTAAAAACTGACAACTGACTCAACAGAGAAATCTAATATAATTCACGAGACAACAAAAACAAATCAGAAGACGAAGAAGCATCTCGTATCGAGATTTTGGAGTACAAATCAGATTTTGGGAGCAGGGCCCAAAGTGGGCGTGGCGAACATTTTTAATTGACAGCATGCGCGGATGGGCCATTTTTCTCTGTTGCCATGGCAACACGAGGTTCAAGGACCCAGAACCTACCTGCCCGTTTCAGGAGCCTAGGTTGCGATTTCGATTGCAGGACATCGACTACTGTACTGTCGCTTTATTGCGATAACATGCTGGTCTGTGGAGCCCATCATGGATGCTCTGCTAGAATATTCCATAGCCAGAGAAATCTGGCGAGTTGCTGTTGACCTTCGTGAAAAATGGTAGGTACAGTGTATGGAGGGAAGTTTAAATGCCAACTGAACAATGGATTTTTTTCACTCCTAGTGTTTTTGGGTGCCGGGGCAGTGGCCCATGTGGCTTTATGGAGAAATACTCGTAGCCAAAAAAAAAACTTGTAAGAATATTCAACAGATGGCAACACCGTCGAGGGCCAATTAATCTTCGCTCTCAGTTCGTTAATAATTGACCGATTTTCAATCAGTAAACTGCATTGGATTCAGAATCAGCATAGAATGTCCAGAAATTGGTTCTGGTGTTCAAAATTTCAAAATGTGTACATCTGGGTCACTGGCATTCGAATTTGGCTAATTTTTTCGGAAATCCCAATTACCCAAATTCTAGAGGGTTGTGTCCTGATTACTATGGTTTTTTCAAATTTAATATTGGACCACTAAAACCCCACCAATTCTTGTCCAGAAGGTGATGGGCGGGGGGGGGGGGGGGGAGGAAGGCCGCTCTTGAATGGGGGTAGGCGGCTTCCCAGTCGGGCAGGAGCGGCGCTCAGGTACCTGACTTGTAATTCTCTTCCAACAATTGTTTCTACTCAGGTAACCATAATTGTGTCTACCAAAACAGTCAGTTTTCCATTTATCATTTTCAATAATGAACCTTTGTAATTGAGCATGAAAAATTCCCCCCTCCGCCAACCAAATGTGACGGTTTCCGTTTCAAGGTATGTAGAATCCGAAAATAGAATAAGCAACGCTACAAATTATTATACAACGGTTACAAATTATTATACCTACCTATGTGCTTCCCACAAGAGAGCCCTAAATCGAGTACTGGATCCAACCGTGCAATCACATTTCATAAATGTGCGGCGGAATGAAGAATTCTATAATTATTATTTGTATATATAATTTTTATTCTATAAATTATTTGCTGTTATTGGTGAAGCGTACCTAACGTTTGTTCAGATTAAAAAACTACCTATAAAAAAAATCAAAACAACCATCATTCTTCAAACAAAGTATCACGATACAACCAACTCGATTTCATACAGACATACGTAATTATAATCAGGTGCTCCCTAGCAGTGATATCTGAGCCGGATTTATAACAAACGTCTAGTCCTTGATTTGTGATTTATACGTCCTAGAATTTGTGATTTATATAGTTTCATTCACGATCAGAAGTGGACTGAAAGTCAGAGAGTGTGGGCTTTTCGTTGACCGAAAATTTGGATTTTTGGGTGCGTCACCCGGTGGCTGGATTGAGGGTGAAAATTCAATCATTGAAATTAAATGCCCTCAGTCAGCAAGCAAGTTGACGACAGCTGATGCTGCGTCCAAAAACAAATCATTCTTACTATCTATTACTTTCAAGTCCAAGGGCAACTGCATATTGCAGGAGCCACTAAATGTTATTTCGTAGTGTATACCTACAGACAAAGACTTGCACATCGAAGAAATTCCAATCGACGATGAGTTATGGAATCAAAAGATGGAGAAAAAACTTATTTACTTTTACCATCACGCTCTGCTCCCTGAATTGGTAGATTCAAGGTTGACGAGAAGCAGCCAAATTCGGGAGCCAGAAGTATCTTTTGTTGAGTTCTTATTACTCAGTTGATATTGTTACTTTTGTTATTTATTTCCGAAGAACCAAAAAAGTTATTAATTAATAAATTGAAATTTTAACAACTTCGTTGCTACGTTCATAACCCTTCTTTTTTTTTTAGCAAATCTCTCGTTTGCTCTATCATACTTTTTCGATTTATTAGAACATTATGTATGAAAAACCTACCAAATTATTCCAAGTGTCTTTCAGATTTGAAAATTTTGGGTGTGATCGTCCTGGAATAACGTCGATTTGAAAAAAATAAAAAATAAAAAATTAATGATTGCGCAGGCACTGCTGTAACGTCCTAATTATCAAGTACCTACCCGTTGTGTACAACAACACGCCAGTATTTCGGTTTTTAAAATAGGTTGGTGGTCTGAAAATTAATCGATGTTGAATGAACAGGAATGTGGTGTATAAAGTTTGTGCGTCATGTACAGAGGCGTGCAACTCGTTGAACAGATTGGGGTACAATAAGATTTGAAATGATCATTTCAAACGGCCAAATAACCAATTATTACTCAACAGGTCAAAAAAATATAACGATGCTATTAATTTTTAAGTGAACTTTGGTCAACTCAGGTTGTATGATACACTTAGGTATGGATTAGTTTATAAATCAACTGAGAAAGCATAATATATATACCTTCCACAGATTTGGTCTTGATTCGGGATAACCGTCGGTGTCCATTCTTCGAAAGTGCGTAGGTAGGTACCTTGGTTGCTTCAGAGAATATATTATAATATGGATTTGGAGGTTGAAACAGAGGTACCTAGTACTCGTTCCTAACGAATGACGTCCAACTGGCGTTGAACTTTGAACTCAGGTATTTGGGTAATTTAGTTTATTTTTTATTTGTAGTAGGTAGGCTATTTGCAGTTTCATGCGTCTGACCTCGAAGTCGCTCATTTTTGTTTAGGAAATCGTATATTCAATCGATCGTCCGATTTGGACTTATAATTGGATTCAAAGGCGATCAGTTGGATTGGGAAGTGGGGAGAGGTGCTTAGTTTAATTTTGGTGTACCGACCTAGGAAAGATCCTATACAATAATCAAATACAAATAAATTAGATTTATTAAAATAGGTACTAATACCTAATGTTAAAAAGTAAAAATAAATTCTTGAATGGTGGGGCAAAACCTGTTCTCGGAAATGGCAGGTATCCAAGCTGCTCGGGCGGCGAAACCCCTCCGAAGGGGCCTGGGAAGCCGCCTACCCCCATCCAAGAGCCGCTTTCCTCCCCCAACTCCCTCGCCAATCACCTGGACAAGAATTAATGGGGTTTTAGTGGTCCAATTTTAAATTTGAAAAACCATCGTAATCAGCACACAACCCTCTAGAATTTGGGTAATTGGGATTTCCGAAAAAGTAGCCAAATTCAAACGCCAGTGATCCAAACATACAAATTTTAGAATTTCGAACACCAGAACCAATTTCCGGAAATTCTATGCTGATTTTGAATCCAATGCAATTTACAGATTGAAAATCGTTCAATTATTAACGGAAGGAGAACGAAGATAAATTTAGCTCATTTTTGTGCTGTCACGTGGTGGCGGCTTTTGGAATTAGTCGTCGGGCTATTTCCCCTTATGGACGCAACGCCCCTGGTCTGCAATACTACCATCCGAGAGAATATGGACCAGCAGGGAACGGTGGTGGAGGGAATAGATGAAAGTGCTGTGGCATAGTATGGCCACATTAAGCAGATGCCCGACGACCGCTGGCCTAGAAACAAAAGAGAACAAAAGAGAATTTTAAGCAAAAACAAAAGAGAATTATGTATTCGCCTGGCCCACCACCCTCCTTTTGATAAAGCGTCCAACTTGACAGGAGCCGTCAACATCGAAAAAACTTAGTGAAGAACTGTTGAGTGCTTCACTCAAAATATTCTTCCTCTGTGGCGTTTTTCCAATGGGCATTACTTCATTTGGAGCCGGTTTCACCAAAGCTTACCTATTACATCGTTTACTTATTAAACCGAAGATCTCAGGTGTTGAAGAACCATCCAGAACAGCTATCATTGGTCAAATGAAATAATATCACCGAACAACCAACTCTACTAAATGCGGTCATCCGTGATTACAATCAGGTGTTTCCTAGCAATGGTGAACCGGATTTATACCGTTTCATTCACGATCTTGTTGACGAAGCTTTTCGGTGCAATCGAACGGCTGGTCGTACGATGCTGCGGGTGGTCTCAAAAAGTTCTTTAGTTTGACATCAATTTAAAAACGTTAAAAAAACCATACCCTTCTATTGAAAGTTTTCGAGCTACGGCTTCCTACAATATAATCACGTGAAAAGGCACGTGAGAAGAGGCACTCTCGTTTGTTCGAACTGATGGGAGAGACAAACACTTTGCCTACCTATCAACAATAAAGTTCTAGTCCATCATGCAGTCCTTTGGATAATTAATATTGCGATTTTGTTGACAATTTTTAGCTATTAGAGAGATTGGGATAAAATTCCAATCGCAGTGAAATGCGTAAAGGAAAATCAACTATCTGCCCACCAAATCTGATAGAAATCGGGCCATTTGTTAGTGAGAAATGATTGTGAAGGTACTAACTTACCTAACTACCTAGGCCTTGGGAGGCTCAGAGGGACACATTATTATTGATAATGTGATGTACTGGATACAAAATATATTTTATAACAGGATCGACAGATGAAGCACCGTCTTTTTCTTACACTCAGTAATATTGAAATACTTGCGAAAAATGTCTACCGAAGTCTGTTGCCTACATTGCTTCCACCTTCGCCCCGCGTTTTCGTTTTTGCGACGCCGGCTCCGTGCTGGTTTCCGCAATTTTGACAGTCAACAAGCTTTATTTCAAAAATAGACGTACCACTAGGTACAGCCAACAATATAAACCACAAATATAAACAAATTAGCATAAGCAGGTTCTTAACCTCACAGTGCATGTCAATAACTGCGTGATCTATCGTAATCACCCCCACTGCCTCCATTTTGGCGAGCCACTGCTTCCATGATACCGTTAAATCGGCGTTAGGAAGTCAAGTCGACGTTTTATGAGAACAACGTGTTGTGCAAACATTATAATAGTTGATTACACTAGTTAAACCCACTTGTCCTTAACCAACGCTTCAAATCTCCGACTCGATAAAACAATGATATATTTTAACCATGGTTAGGAAGTATTGGTGAAACCGGCCCTTTGGGTTCCGCGGAGCTGTTGGGGCGAGAGGGCTGTATATTAATATTTATTTTCCTCGTTATTCGTAAGTAGGTATGTACAACGAACTAAATCACGCGTGGTGAAATCGTGGAAACCCATTGCAAAATAAAATAGCTTCATTTTCTTTGAAAATTAGCTAAAACGGAGTTATTTGAAAGGTTGTCTATTTCCACTAATACACTGGATGTATTAGTGGAAATAGGCAGCCTTTCAATAACACCGTTTATAATTGTTTTTGTTTAATTTGAATATTATATAATGCCTTTTATTCGTCTTATGTATAACTTCTTTCTTCATGTCGATCTTCCGCTTACACTCCTTATTGAAAAGATTTCCTCTTTTTACTGTCCTTTTACCGAATTTTTCGGTTCGTGTTTTATCCATGTTCTTCGTTTCCATTCTTGGTTTTTCGTGCCTAATTATTCGGTGACTACCCTCGCAGGAAAGACTAGTGCCAGACAGTGGAAATCGAAATCCTCTCAAGGCCTATGGTTGATTATGACAGAAATGATTTTACAATGTCATTGTAGAAACTCAGCTTCTCTCGTATTCCGCCGGCATCCTTAATTTGGAATTCGAAACCGTATAAATGTATAAATATAACCGTATATGTATAAATATAAAAACTCGCTTCCTCCACTCTTCTCAGGCATCAATCACATTCATGTTCTCATCCTTCCTTAATGTTAGCTGTATTAAAAAGAAAAATATAGCTCATAAAATGACCCTTGTTATGTCCCGCAATTGACTGCAGCCGACAAAAAAATTTTTGGTTGCATGATTTTCTGCACCAAATTAGCTTCCCACACTTGTAATTAACGTGTATCAAGTAGGCATTTGTGCATCAAATTTAACGTGAAATCCCTGTTGCGATTACCATGCTATGACCATTAACTTTTAATCAATAGGCCGTACTTGAATAGAATTGACGCTAGAATTGATTGGCCATTTTGACATGACCATCAGACAGAACGTACGACCTATGGTATAACTGTAATTATGAACAGTAGCAGCGTTCATCGGAGGATACGCTGCCTGGGATCTAATCCGTAGTTTGACATATTGCGGGAGTACACAATGGGACCGGACAGGACCGCGTCTCCGTCCCCATTGTAGTTCATCTCCGGTGCACCCGAAAGATTATTCGGCTCTGGCACTCGAATTTCGTGGCCCTTTTCGAAACAGTGTTCCATCCATTCTGCTTCCATGTTCCAGTGTTCCAGGTTCTGTTCTGAGATAACATACATTTACTGTATAGATTCATTTACTAGATACTGTATAGGTACTATATAGATACATTTCTCTATCGTTCCTGCGCCCGTACAACGAATTTATCTGATGGTTCTACCGATGATTTCTAACTTATAGTTTCTAGTTTGTCAAGGAGTCTTTGTTCTGAAAACCTAAGTACGTAATTGACACGTTTCCTCATTATGCATTACATTGTGTTGTACAATGATGCAGGTTCGTCTTCCATGCAATGTCTCAACAGTTTCCTACCATCCCTGGGAGAGATTTTTGATTTGTTACCGCCCTTGTTGTAATATCGGTCTCTTCTCCGTCAAACTCTTCACCTTATTGTCGATTCCGAACAGTCCTGCTTACAAATTCAAGTTCCAATGCAGAAAAATTAGTGTCATAATATTCCGGCTAATTGCGGAACTGCATGCAATTGCAACTGTTCATGAAGTCTAAATTACACTCATAGTTGAATGAACTTCGGTTTACATACCTACTGGCTTACCAATAAAGCATCACTCAGTCAAAACTTCAATTTATGCATTGTACGCCCACCTACGAACAGGTCGTACCTGTGCAGGCATATGCTTCTAAACAATCCATTTTTTCCCTTCATTAAATCTCTGTGTCTCTCTCTCTCCCTCCCTCCCCCATCTCTCCCTCTCTCCCTCCATATATATATATATATATATATATATATATATATATATATATATATGAATTTATTATATACCTCAATGTCTGGTAGGTTCATTACTGTTTTTCTTTTTGTTGCAGGTTCTGGCTGGAGACAATCATCAACTTCTAGGAAGAGTCCCTACATTGGTATATACTTACTATCCTGACCACGTACAAACCTCCCACTTTACCCTTCATACTAATGACTTGATTTGTGTAATGATTGGGGTATTTCTTTAATGATTGATTTAGAATGGGCCCTCATTCCGAATCGACGGACAAAACCCTTTCTAATGGTGGATATGTTCGAATATTTTACGGGATTCCGGTTTTGCTGGGGATGCTGATTGTACAGCTTTCCAGTTTCCGCGTATAATATAATGCTGGGGTCCCCTTTTTTTAGGTCCCGAAAACAGCGGGAGACCGACGTGATTAATGGCGTTGGTATCTCATTTCCCGCGCTCATTTCTCATTAAAATTACGTCTTGTTTGTCTTCCCTTCCTTCAACATCAAAATCATGAGTTTCGCTAAACCCCAGCGTTGTTCAATACTCAATCTTCAGTTAATGTTCAGAAGGAACACACGTCTTCTTTCGGGAAAGTAAACATCATAACTAGATGGGTTAGTTGCAGAATATCCACAACAGGCCTTGTGAGCGAAAGTGGGAAAACCTAGTGTTATTCTTTTTTTTAGAATGAGGATTTCATTAGCAAAATTATGCCTCGCCCCCCTCGTTGTAAAATGCCTCGATGGAGGGAAACCGAAATCTACATTGATCAGTGAGCTTGATATTGAAACAGCCCATGCCTCGTTTCAGCTCCTTTGCATTTCCAGCCACACTTGGCTTGGATGAGATTCTTTTAAACTCGACATCCTATGAATGTAAGCTTCAAAATCGTTAAAAAACATTTCGACCTGGTATCTATACAGCTAACTAATTTTGTTGATTTCCATTCAACTATTGCTCCTTTAGCCAGCTGATTCAAGCGACTTTTGACTATAAGTTACTCCAATGGCAATTCACTTAACGAGTGCTCTGAGCACCGAGTTGATCAGTGGTTTCGAGAGGAACTATCCTAGGGACGCGCGAACCTTTAGGTAAGTAGGTACTGTGACGGTATATGGGACTCCGGTCCATATTGGATCCGGGCTCTTCCCGATCTTTTTGACACGCGGCTGAAGGGGCGGTCGATTCGCGAAAACGAATCGTCAACTCCTGGAGGCATTGCGGTATAATCAAACCGGTCTCTCCGGGGCAGCTGTCACACTGCCTCCCTACCTTTCTTGATAATGGAGAGGGGGAAACTACGCTGTGTGTGCGGCGAAGTTAAACCCCTCATCCATTACATGGTAGCAGAGCGTGGTTGGTGGGTACGTGCTGGATATCATCCTCTGTACCCCCTCCACTTTATGTTTTGAGAGCTTCTCCAGAAGGAAGAGCTCTGAGGTTTTCCAGAAGTTATCCTCTTTTTAACATCCTTTTTTAATAACCCTTTGATTTATGACTATACAATTTGGCCGTTCAATTTTCTTTTTTAGCTCTAAATTTTTTCCCTTTTATTATGCCTTATCAAATCGAGCTGTTATTCTTAAGGCGCTGAATGCTTGGCGTTGAAGTCCACCCTAGTTGTATTTTGGTTTATTATTTTCAATAATGAACCATTGGAATCTAGCATGAAAAAAAATTCTAACCCCCTCAAAATTTGATAGTTTACGTTTCAAGGTATGTAGAATCCGAAAATGCAATAAAAAAAATGTCTGTCTGTCCGCCGTACGCCGTACTGGCCACTTTTCTTAGTTACCATGAAACAGAATTGATGAAGTTCGGGTTATAGGTTCCGTTCGGGGTCTAGTTGGTCCTCGAAGCTCGACGTTACTGTCAGTCATCTGTAAGGGGTTCAAAATAGGGTTTGCAATTTTAAGAACGCCGTAGCTCGAAAACTTTTGATAGAAGGGTATGGTTTTTTTTACGTTATTAAATTTGTCTTGAGCTAAACAATTTTTTGAGACCACCCGGACCATTGTACGTCAGCCGTTCGTGTGCACCAAAAAGCTTCGTCAATATGATCGTGAATCAAACGGTATAAATCTGGCCCACATTTCATCACTAGGGAGCACCTGATTATAATCAAGTATGGCTGTATAAAGTCGAGTGGGTTGTTCTGCGTTATTATTTCATTTGATAACTGATGGACTACTGGGTTTTGTTGGTAGGTACTTCTGAAACTTGAACAAACGTTGAAGTATTACCTACTGATGGGTAAATTATTACACAATGGTAAATTATTACACAACGGTAAATTATTACATAACGGTAAATTATTTCTCAACGGTAAATTATTTCTCAACGGTAAATTATTTCACAACGGTAAATTATTACACAACGGTTCATCTACCAAGAAGGGGCTGGATTTTGTTGATAGGTACTTTTGCAACTTGAACAAACGTTGAAGTATTGTTGATGGGTAAATTATTACACAGTGGTAAATTATTACACAACGGTAAATTATTACATAACGGTAAATTATTTCACAACGGTAAATTATTACACAACGGTAAATTATTACACAACGGTAAATTATTACACAACGGTAAATTATTACACAACGGTTCATCTACCAAGAAGGGGCTGGATTTTGTTGATCGTTACTTTTACAACTTGAACAACCGTTGAAGTATTATTGATGGGCAAGTTATTACACAACGGTCCATTATAGGTATTGACCACAGAAAACAGTGATCTACGCAGAACGAGTACGGGGTTAGGTTCTACGGAGGGTCTGCGATCTACATAATATGTATTGAATAGTACATATTATATTATATAGACGGGTTATCTATACAGAGAGCTGTGATCTGTAACAGAAGGGTATTCTGTACAAAATAATAAACCGTTGTGCAGGGATTTGTAGCGTGTTTTGTCTCTTTTGTTTTCTAGTTGTTCCATCTTATGATGGGGGTCAGTCACCTTGAGGTTGTTCAGATGAATTTTCCTGAACCAGATCCTCTGACAAATACTTTCCTCCTTCTTTTTATTTCCCTTGTATTTTTGTTGTATTCCAGTTGTTCCATCTTGTGATGGGGGTTAGTCACCTAGAGGTTGTTCAGATCAATTTTCCTGAACCAGAACCTCCGACAACTACTTTTCTCCTATTTGTGTCCAAGTCCGCCAAGTGATATTTATAATGAGCTAAGTTCCCCACCAGTAAATAATTCTCAGTAGTACCATTACGATGGAAGCGATCAGCTTTGGAGTTTTCCTGATGAACCATTTCTGAATCAGAACTCCATACTATTTTCAGTCCCGTGTTACTATTAACTTCACATACTTCTTCTTCAAAAAAGTATGTTTTTAAGGGGAGGAGTGTGACGGTATATGGGAATACCGTCCTTGTTGGATCCGGGCTATTCCCGATCTTTTTGACACGCGGCTGATTCGCCAAAACGAATCGTCAACTCCTGGAGGCCTTGCGTTATAAACAAACCAGTGTTTCGGGGGCAGCTGTCAGCACTGCCTTCTTACCTCTCTTGAGAATTGAGAGGGGGAAACTACGCTGTATGGGCAGCCTAGTTAAACCCCTCATCCATTACAGTACTGAGCATTGTTTGTTTTTGTTTGGGTAGGCACCTACTTACTGGGAAAAATGATGTTTACTTCATCAATGCATCCCCTCAAAATACCCCCCCCCCCCCTCCAATAACAACCCTGTTGTAAAACTTTACCCGCTAAAAAAAGTAAGTAGGTACTGTGTAGGTACTAAGTAGGTAGTTGGTATTTAGTAGGTACTGAGATAATGTCTAGGTACCACGTACTGGGAAAAAATGCTCACCCGCCAAAAACACCTCCTCAGCCGCAGAAAGGATTGATATCCATTTTGTCCGCCAAAATAGCATGTTCGGTGCTTATTATTATTATTATGTAGATACCCCTTCTGCGTAGATCTCTTAATCCTTATTAGTGTAAGATCGGTTTTGGCGGAGGATACTTTCCTACCCACACACGGACACGATAGAAATGCCATAGTATGAGCTGTCGTCTAACGTTCTGCAATAATATTTACATGACCACGAATTTTCCCACCGCCCCTATCCCCTGTAACGCGCCGTGTCGGCCCCACGGACACCCGACCTAATCATTTTCGTAGTTCCGAGGGTCACTGAACCCTGGACCGTCGACATATTCCCAAATTTTCATCTAATTTTGATGATTCGTTTGGCCGAGAACAGCAACCTTGTACCAACAAATATGCATTAAAAAAGTGCCTGTCGTCAAAATCTAAAATAACCATCTTCAAAATGATATCATGGAACAACAAACACGATTTCATAATGCCATGCGTGATGGCAGTGATATCTGGGCTGGATGTGCACCGTATGATTCACACTACTGTTGACGAAGTTGTTCGGTTCAAACTTCAGGGTCTTACTGTGAACAATCGACTGGACATACAATGCTCCGGGTGGTTTCAAAAAATCCTCAATGAATGTTCGAGCTACGGTGGCGGCGTTTTGAAAATGTCATCCCCTATTTTCATCACGGTTTGGCACACAGTACGCCGAGTTTCCCGGACCAACTAGACCCCAAGTGGGACATACAAACCAAATTTCATTAACTTTTGTTCGGGGTTAGAGAGCTTATACTTCGACTCTAGTGGCTTTTTTGTGGTGTCTGTGTGTGTGGGTTGCCTGGCTAGGTAGGTTGGAATCTGCCGCAAAAACCGCCCTACTAAATCAGGGTCTTACGCTAGGAATTAGTAATGGTACGCGGAAGGATTAACAGTTCGGTAAAATAATAAACTGTTCTGTATTAACGTTTTCCAGTTTTTTCCCAATTTCGAATTTTGCGTACCTTGAACTACAATTTCTTTGTGGGTGGGGGGGGGGGGGGGGGGGGTTTTGATCCCCCCCCCCCCCATGTTTGATTCCAAAGGTTCATTTTTGAAAATAGGTAAAAAACCATCATTTCCGTACTCAGTTGAACTGCTTGATGCTGCTAGCGTTTTTAAAACGCATTCTAGTTACTTCGCCGATACATTCATAAATTCCTTAACCACGACTCTCACGTTCGACAGCATCGAGACTGCCAAACGTGTCAAAGAAGCCCTCAACGGAGCGGACATTTACTCGGGCTGCTGTACGCTCAAAATAGAATTCGCTAAGGTATGTATCGCTTCATCTCTGTTTTCATTTTTGTCGATCTTGTATTTCTGGCCCCTAGCCTCCAACCTATATTTCACTTTAATGCTCTGAGTTAATTAATTTTTTTTTTTTTAATCTTTCCAATTCGCCTTTTGTCGCATTTGAATCGTGAGCTCTCATTGACAGATGCCTCTTTGCTTATGGGATTTTTTTTCTTTTTTTAAGTTTTGAGCACGTGAATTTTTTCTTGGGGCAACTAAAAGCTTAATTTTTCCACTTCTTGACTCAGCATGTCAACTCGTTATAAGTTGAGGTGATAAATCTAATTACTTTGCTCAGTAATCATCCAATCATGATATCTTCGCGACAGACTGCTGTCATTCAGTTTATGTATGACTGAACATCACTCGTTTCATTCTGTTCGGTTCATTCGTTCATTCTGTTCATTCGTTTCGGTTCATTCTGATCTTGGTGTCCCTATTAAGCCAGTTATTCTAAGAGGTACCTGGTCTGAAACATACTATAAAGTTCTTGTCCTCTCCTCGAAAATCTGATGGAAAGATGGAAATGGAATTCCTTCGTCATGCACCTTGACCCACTGAACAAGTTTTCTATGTTCCGTCAACTTTTTTACTTTCTTTTTTTGTGTGTGCAGAGGAAGCAGGGCATTGTCACATTGGGCAGTGTTAAATCAGTATTCTTTGTGCTGTTGTAGCTAAGAAAGGGCTATCTCTAGAATGGCTCAAATGATCGTGATTACACTTATGCAAATTTCTGCCCAGCTTTTATATTTTAGACCTGCATGCTTCATATGGGAAAGATTTGAGGGAAAAAACACCTGGTTCAAGAAAATTACTACCCAGGTTATTAAGATTCCTTCAGGTTTCCTATTCACAAGTTCGACTGCACATATCGTTATTCAGTTCTTTCGGTTATACTCGTACCTAATTGGTAGATTGGTGGATTGACAGAGTTTCTAATCGAATTCCCATTTATACTCCTTAGTGCGCTGTAGAGGTGAATCTGGTTCCATTTCCTGTTCATTTCGTAATCCGACCATTTTCGTCCGCTGATTAGAAAATCTCTCCTGGTAGTAAAGCGAGTTGGTTTTTCCGAACCCATGCCCCATTAGGTATCGATTCGCAGTTGAGTGGAAGATCTATTTTCATTAAGAACGTTGCCCTGACCTAGTTTGAGGTCTGACTTCCTTCACTAAACTTGGACAGAACCGTCGAATTTCCAACCAGCATATGTGCGAGATAGCGAAAAAGCGGTAGCGCCTTTCAAGCTGTTTACCCATCTCATTAGCTGTTTATCTGTCTCATCCGCGTTTTGAAGAGTGATGCTTTCGAAGAAAAATTACCTACTGTTGCAGTTTTGACTAATGCATTTTGACCCAAGCGTCAAACGTCTTGCGTTGCAGCTCATTTGAATCATATCTTTTATAATCTGAATGTGATGGATGTTCTAGCTTGTTGGCGCGAATACGTGAATGTCGCGCATTTCTCGTACGTTATGAACTACAGACGTTAAATGTCGAGACCGTGCTACTCCTCCAACCTCCATTCGGTGCTTATACTGCTTATCAACAAAACAACAATTTCAGTAAATAGTTCGCGTTATAATCGTTTTTCTCAAGTTTTGCTTCCCCACTACCGGAAGGTAAGGAAGGTTTGGATTCGTGATTGAGTTTAAAAAAATGTATGTCCTCCAAAACTAATAAAATTTCCACTAGTATTTTCAGATATTAAGACATCAAGGAACTTTTTTGGTTCTGTGTCTGTTTGTCCATCTGTCTGTGGTCAATTCCTTTTAACGCCCATAGCTACCCGAAATAATGGTAGAAATGGGCTGAGATTTGGAGGGTAGGTGGTGCGGGTTGGGTCACAGATGGTCCCGCACCAAAATCATTGAAGTAGTACTTTAATTTTTGCCTGCGCATGCGTAAACGTGAAGCACTTGAAAGGGCTATAACTACGTGAGGTATCGTTGAAATGAGTTCAAATTTGGAGGGTCGATCAGGAATATTACTTTGACAGTTCCATATGAATTTCATTAAAATCGTACTGTAACTTTCGTCTGCGCATGCACTTACATGACATGTTTACAGTTTCCTTTTAATGCTTCTAACTTCTCGAAAAATAGTCGTGAAGAGCTGAAATTTTGAGGATACACGCGGGTTGGATCGCAGATAGTCCCATATCAAAATCATGCATGGATGCGCCACCTGTCCACTGAACGAACCTACCCAACTATTCTATAAACTCTAGTGAGGAAGCTATACTACCTACTCAAATCGGCAGACGTTTTTTCTATGCATTCTCTGGTTGTGAATATCAGATAGTCATCTCAGCATAATTATTGGTTGTAACGTCGCTAATCGAGGCTTGAATGGTTTCCTAAATGAATGTGAAACGTGGGTAACAGTCCTAAATTATAACTCAGTGTAGCGTTTATTATGGTGCTGAACGTAATCCCGGATGGGTCTACTAGTGCCACCATAATGCCTGTGATATATTATAGTTTCTGAAAGAGCTGCCTCCGAGCAGGTGGTAAGCACAAAGAATTCTGGTTATCCTTTCACCTTCCCATTGTCACCTTTCATGAGATATGAGGGCTAAGGACCTTTCCCTAGTATTATGAATGAGTCGATCAGATTTGCATAGTATTATTACTAGATGCTGTGTATTTACTCACGTTGCATTTTCTATCTTTCAGCATTCATACCTTCAGAGAATAGCTCTGCGGAAACCATCCCTGCAGCCCCCAGAGGTAGCAGGGGTTGGAATGCTGATTGCATCGCGACCCACCTAACCTATTCTGGTCTCTACCACACCACTGTCTTGTTTTGACATTGAGGTGTCATGGCAGTAATGCCTCAGTTCGTCGTGTATCCAATTAGGACGATGACGCCCACTGTAGGGAGTTAACTTTCCTAATCAAAAGGTGTCTCTTCCATCACGTTCCATTATCTCCATTAGTATCTTCTTTTATTAATAAATTGTCCTTTGACGCTTAGTACCTCCCTTAGTGCTTAGTGCTTAGTGCTCCCCGATCAATTTTCCATTGCGAATTTCGGCTGTTAATTACATTAATTTTTAACCTCTTCCAAACTAATCTCTTTTCTCGTCCATACAAAGTTGCCCCTACAAAAAGTCCCTACAAAGGAAGTCCCCGTAGGCTTCACATGATTCCATCAGAGGTGAAGAGCTAGTCGCTGGTCGGGTAAGCACAATACAAGCTTTGCACTGGTGACCGCCCGAGAACTTTTATCCCAGAACGGGGATATAAAGATCGGATGCTCTAGCCCGCTCCGATACCCCGGCCACTAATTCGGTATTTGGTTTGAGGCTCATTGTGATAAATGTTTACCTACCTTTCCTTTCAAGGTTTTCTCATTCACCCTTTAGTAATCATCCACCTTATCAAGAAAAATAAATTTAAAAAATATAATTTTGTGGTGGGTGACTGTCCCTTCGAATATTCCCAAATTCATTTTTCATGTTCACGTGGTGTTCACATCCTGAAATAGTTATTTACGAAAACGTAAATAACTAACGTACCATGAGGGTTCCAGGGTATGAATGTAAATAATACCCAACAGGCTAATGTGGTAGGCAAAAGAACTGGCCAGACCATACTTGAGTAGTGCGCTCCATGATATTTAACGAGAGGAGCGAGGGGCCCGTCATGACATACGAGTAAATATGTTATGTAGGAATTGCTTAATGTAATCCCCGAATCTCTTGCCGGTGATCAAATTGATTTGAATGAATCGACAAGTCCCATAGTATCCTGCGAATTTTAGTATCTCTTCACCTGTCCCTTCGATTATGAACCACAAAAAAAAGTCATTTGGTGAAAAAATGTTGTTGTAGTCTCTTCATTCGACATTATTGTGATCCATTTGTTCTGGTAGGTATGTACCGACTTGTTTGCAAAAAATATTCCGATGCCTGAAATTCGATATCTGATTTCAGCTGATTGATAATAAGTGCGAATCTCACCCAAATACTTGCAATTAGTAAACATAATTTAAAATGGCGGCTCAAGACAGACAAATATACATAATTTAAAATGGTGACTCAAGACAGGCAAATATAAAGCCCAGAATTATTTTTGCGCAAAAAATCGATTTATAGAAAATCGAGTTTTTCCACTTAATTGCTCCAAAACGGAATGAAATCCGTAGAGTCAAGTGGAATTTACGATGGTGATTATTTGATACAATGTACAATTTTGAATGTGATGAAGAACGGTCGGTAGGTAAATAGTCATATTTTTGTTTTTCAGGTTGCATATCGGCAAATAATGGTTTACGATGGGTACTTCGAAAATTCACTAAATACATGATGCTGCATTACGGAACGTTAACAAACTGCCGTATTGCTTGTACGTTATACCAGTACAGTATCATGATTTGTAATAATCTGTTTTTCCTTATGTTCTCTGTATACATTCGGGATAGTATTTCTTTCGGACCCCCTATTTTCTGTAGGCTCCAGGATGTCGGTTCCTTTACACAGCTGTCATAACACTCGTCATCTCTCTGTTGATATTTTCTCTTTCGGTTTACTAACTCATAAGGCGAAGTTGGCCGATTCTTTCCAGATGATCTGGTTTTGGGCGAGGGAAACATTCTCAGTAACTTAATTTCGTATGGGCTCCACAGCACCGAGTTCTAAGCTTCTGGCCAACTTTTTTCTTTCTTTTTTTTTCCTTCCTTATTGAAACATATTGGGCCTTTGAACAATTTCGAGGGTAATCGTGCTTCAGCTCAACTTTGATAATGCGAATCGGACCAAGTTTTTATACTTTTCCGTCCAGTGTTATCTAGTCTACCTGGATCGACTGTTGAAGTGGAAAAGTTCTCCGTTTCTTATACAATGCCGCCTTTCATTGCGCCCTCCAAGACTTCTTTCCCCCACTGTATCTATCATAACACCCTGGGTCATGGCAGTCGATAAACGGTGTGCTCGCATCGTTATTTTTTATTTTTTCCAAATGATTGATCTCGGAGAGAGATCAATAAGCATTCTAGAAAGTGATGTGAGGGGCCTCTCATGGATGGAAGGGGGTGATAGAATTATTAATGATGAGGTTCCTAACCCCTCATCGCGGACTCATGTATATCTAATGCCACGGGCCCCTTTCCACCATATTTTGGCCACCATTTTGTGCTGAAATTTGGATTCTGCTAGTTTTGTAAGCGTTCTTCGAGAAGAGAGCAGTAGCAGTAATGACATTACGCTGTGTCCCTAACCGTAGTTAAACTTGTAATATTATGCTAAAAGTTCGCGATACAATGCTCCAAAAATCCTAGATTTTCGTTCGCTCTAGGCGCCCTTAATTATCCAAAAACACAATTATGGATCTAACCTGAGATTTTGGGGCTGTAAAAGTATGAAACAGAATCATCAACGCTCGCTGCTACATACCGAGCTCCCTTGGATTATTTATTGCGATTCATAGCATTTTCAATGCTACACTTCTTTTTGAGAAGATCGGTATTGCGAGAAAACGAGGAAGGACCTTATCGCCCTCCAGTTTAAGTAATATCACTCTTTTATTGCTCCTAAGACATTCGATATACGCTGAATCGGCTCAGAAATCAAGTTGGCCTTCATGACTATTCTTCGTGCCGGGGTGGGCGGACTCGGTAGCCAAGGCTCTTTTTTCAAAGGCTTTACATAAGTGATAACCCTCCTTCTCCTTCCTTTGCTCTCAATTCCTATTTGAATATTTGATACCATTCGGAGAGTGCAGAAACCCAAATTAGACCCGAAGGAAATGGGTAGGTGGGTCTGAGGGGGTGGTTGAGAATGCTATGAAACAGACAAGTAGTGCTTACTCGGAGGAATTATTACTATCACTCTCTTCCCTATATTTTTCCTTCGTTCTTCTCGTTCAGAATTTGTTGGAACTATAATCCCGTAACCCTTCTTGAATAAAACTTGGCTTTTTGTTATGATATTCACTTAACTGTCTGTCCTGGTACCCATCTTTCTAAAATTTTAAATGATGAGCCCAATGATCCCAGCACGAACATTTTCAAAGTGATGTATGAGTGAAAGTACCTATTTGAAATTCTATTTATCATTAGGTTTGAGATGCCAGTCTCCTAGCTACTCACCTGCGGTCGACGACTGCGAACAATGGAGGATTGTTTTACGCGTTGTATGGTTGAACAGAGGAGTTGTTTTCCCTCATTTCTCCCGTCCACATTACATTCTCTGCGTTGTGGAGTAAACAATAATTCTGTGGGAGCAGTTCCGTTTTTACATTCGTGTCCATACGAGAAAAGAATCCACTCAACAACGGGTAGTGGTTTGAAACGAACGTCGCTTTCATTTTACGATTGGCTGTAAAATATGCGTATTTTTAGCCTGTTTCCCGGTGGCCCGAGAGATGTGGAGGATACCGGTGATCCAGGGTTCACGTTACGCTCCCTTGCAATAGTGTTACTTCTCTGGTTGGTGTTTCGACCTTGCGTGATTCGTTGCGTTCTTGCCCGATACGTGCGATCATAGGATCCTTTCGTCGTAGGCCATACTCATTCCTTCGGGCTGCACGGATTATTTTCAGTATAATAGAGGAGTGAGGAATTTAATATGTCTGCCAATAATTTATTCTTTCTTGCTTCATGTTACCTCTCTCTACCCTCCTTGAGATTTGATGACGTGAATTTTGTCCTTCATTTTGTTCTTTTTGTTCCTTGAACGTCTTGTTGGTGTTAGGTGTATAACATATTGTAGAGGTCTATTTGAATTTGAATTGATGCCCGGCTAGAATTTTGTCTCCAAATAGCCCTTCCAAAACCGAATGATGAAACAATCATTTAAATTCTGTCAGCTTAATTTATTCATGAAGATACAATAGTTTCGTAGAAGCATGCGAACTACATACAGAGAGGAGTCCTACCTAATGCACAGCGGAAAAGAAATGGAAATTTGATGACGGAGGTAAATAAAGGTTTCTCGCACCTGCCTCCGGGTCCTCGGGAGTAACCCGGGATGAACGAAGATTTGAGATCGGGTGTGACGTCACCTCGTAACAGGCTCCTTGAGCGGTGGCTGGCGACTGCTACTTCATCCCATAGTAGGAGGCCCGAGGTACATCCCGTCCCCCCCACTCGAAAACGCGGAACATGTTCACATTTGTTTGCGGATCACTGATGTGAGTCCCACAGACTTTGGGATCTCACAGTGTATTGCACCAAGATATTATACATGGCGTGCCAGAAATTACTACTTGCAGTTTGGTTACAGGGAACCCTTAACCCTTCGAAATTGTACTTTTTACGCCGCACATTTCTGAACATACTTACTTGTGCTTAGGTTCTCTCTACTCTGATCTTCATCAAGAATCCGCAGCTCTCCACAGTACCAGCTGGTCATAGCTATAATACCAGAACCTGAAATCATCTCCAGATCCCTTTCTCTCGTCTAACAGAATCTCAGAAATGCCCCCTGTCAAGTCTGCGCAAGATTGATTCTACAATGCTCTGCCACCAATCATCCGCCATTTGCTAGCTAGAACATTTTCAGGGGCAATGAGGAGTATCCATAACTCTTTTTATATTTTGGTTTATTATTTTCAATAATAAACCTATGGAATCGAGCATGAACAATTTTTTTTAACCCCCCTCAAAATTTGATGGTTTACGCAAGGTATGTAGATTCCGAAAATGCAATTAAAAAAACGCTGTAAATCCCTGCACAACGGTTTATTATTTTGAACAGAATACCCTTCTGTTACAGATCAAAGGTCTTCGTATAGATAACCCGTCTATATATTATAATATTTACTATTCTATGCATATTATGTAGATCGCAGATCCTCCGTAGGTTAGTACCTAACCCCGTACTCGTTACTTGGTACCTACCTAAATCACGAGCTAAGTGTTGCTAAAATAATTCTGTCGATGACAAACAATAACTAAAATCGCAAAAAAACGCAAATAATGAAGTTCTGAAGGGAAATTGTTGATGTGGAGTGAAAAAAGTTGCAAAAGTACCTACCAACAAACTCCAGCCCCTTCTACGTAGATGGTATAATGAAGTGTTGTGTAATAATTTACCGTTGTGTAATAATTTACCATTGTGTAATAATTTAACCATCAATAATACTTCAACGTTTGTTCAAGTTTCACTACCTATCAACAAACTCCAAAAGAGCCATCATTTTTCAAATGAAATAGTAACACAGAACAACCAACTCGACTTCATACTTCCTGATTATAATCAGGTGATCCCTACCAATGATTTTATCTCGGGCCAATTCCCAATTGTTAGCGCGTCCCTAGTGATGATATTTGGGCTGAAAGTATACAATTTCGTTCACCGTGCTGTTGAAAATGCCTGGCGATGCAAACTTCTGGGCATTACTGTGAACGAACGGCTGGACGTACCATGCTCCGGGTGGTCATAAAAAACTCCCAAGTTCGAGAACTTTTTAAAACCGTAAAAAAATTCGAGAAAACGGCGTCCTGGAGACTTCATCCCCTATTTTTCACCCCTTAGGGATGACTGACATCAACGCCGAGCTTCGAGGGCCAGCTATACCCCAGATGAGGCCTATAAACCGTATTTCGTCAATTTTTTTTTCATGGTAAACAAGAAAAGTGCTCAGTACGACGTACGTCGTCGGACGGACAGACATTTTTTTAAATTTCATTTTCGGATTCTACATACCTTGAAACGAAAACCATCAAATTTTGAGTGGGGGTTAAACAATTGTTTTTCATGCCCCATTCCAAAGGTTCATTATTGAAAATAATAAACCAAAATTTCTGTCCGTCCGCCGTACTTCGCACTTTTCTTAGTTACCATGAACCAAGATTAGTGAAATTTGGTGTGTAGGTCCCGTTTGGGGTCTAGTTGGCCCTCGAAGCTCGGCGTTACTGTCAATCATCTCTAAGGGGTGAAAAGTGGGGGTTGAAATCCCCAGGACGCCGTTATCTCGAATAGTTTTACGGTTTGAAATAGTTCTCGAACTTGGGAGTTTTTTAAGACCACCCGGAGCATTGTACGTCCAGCCGTTCGTTCACAAAAAACGCTGCAAAGTCCTTGTCACATGGGTTTATTATTCTATTGGACATACCTACAGAAACGTTGGCTGTTTATTTATTGTTTCTTTCACTTGAAATAATTCGAATAGCTATTTCTGATGGTTTCCACCAATTTTGGCCCCCAAAACACGAAATGGGTACGCCTTTTTTTTTTTTTTTTTTTTCAAATTATCTTTGATCATTGGTAGTGCTATTTAATCGTCTTGATCCACCTGTTGATACTTTTTCTAGTGTTATTAAATTGATGGTGATTTCAGAGGGTTTCCCAGGTGTTTGACTCATAAAAAATCAATTTTGGGAGCTGAACATCTGATACAACCTCAATTTTCCACTCTTCGGTCAAAATCGACTTCATATTCGGTCATCTCGTCCCCAAAAACATGAAAAACGATACCTGAAAAGCTCATTTTATTAACATGTTACTAAAACACAAAAAGTACCTATTTTTATACACATTTTCACTCATAACTCCCCTGGGTATATTCCGATCGGGCTGAAAAGTTTCGGGACACAACTAGGGCCCAAATGGAGCATGTTTGCGAAAGAACGAATTTTTTAGATCGAAAATGAAGCCTGTACACGTGATACGGCGGACGGCGTACGGCGGACGGACGTTGCATTTTTGCAATCTACGCACCCTGAAACGGAAAAGAAAAAATTTTGAGGGGGTGTTATAAAAATTTTTTGCTGAGCGAATACATAGGTGTATTATTTACAGAATAATAAACCAAAAGACTCAGAAGTAGGTAGCCGTCATGGTGGGTTGTGGCGGGACGGATGGCGACTGGGTGGGGTGGCCGCTTGCGCTGCGTCCACCTATTATTTTTCGAGCCTTGAGAGTGCTTTTCCCCCCTTCTAATTGACATTTTATGTCTTTACTATGGCACATAACTCAAAAAGTGTGACGTTACGGTGTGACGAAGAAAGCGCCATGAAAAATTTCTAATGATTTTCACGTACAACTGATTCGTTGCTACGGAACTCTAACTTCGCCAGTTATCATCGTACAAAAATCGTTCACCACTCGTTGGATAGCTCTCGATTTACCTAACCATATTACGTTAACCACTGCGGAGTGCGTGGCCGACAAGCTGCGGTATGAGCGTGATTGTTTAAATAATTGTTTCCACACAGGTGATCATTCTCAATAAGGTACGTGGTACGTGGTGTGGGTGCGGGAGGGGGCGCAAAGACATAAAATGTCCCTCGTGGTTGCGTACTTGTACGAAAGCTGTACCCACCGTTTGTGTTTTGCGTTTCTTTTTGCCGTTTTAGGTACTGTTTGTCATCGACAGAATTGTTTTAGCAACATTTAATTCGTGATTTAGGTAGGTACCTAGTAACAAGTACGGGGTTAGGTACTAACCTACGGAGGTTCTGTGATCTACATAATATGTGTAGAATAGTACATATTATATTATATAGTCGGGTTATCTATACAGAGAGCTGTGATCTGTAACAGAAGGGTATTCTGTACAAAATAAACCGTTGTGCAGGGATTTGCACCGTTTTTTATTACTTCATCGTTTATTATAAGCAGATGTTGAATCTAGAAGATAATAATATTATCATAGAGTATATTAAACTGTCCTATTCTTCTTCTTCTCCTTTCTTCTTCTTTCTAAAGTAAAGATGTGTCTTGTCGTGAGTCCCTCCCGGAACTACTCCTAGCAGATTTAAGTTCTCACAAATATTTCATACGCCAACTTTAGTTCTTACCAAATAAACCATACGAGTGGGGAACAAGCCGCAGGAGTCAGAGCACAACCTGGGTCCCCACCATCCCCTACCAAATAGGGGATGGAGGGAGACGACACCCCGTAACGTAAATACTCGCCTCCTTCGACTTTTCACTCATTCGACGCTTCCTCTAGCCGCTGGCTACTCTCTCTCTTCCTACCCTGATCTCTCTCCTAAAACCTAAGAGATCCTAGATGACGGTGGTGGTCAGCCCATAACCGCCTAGGCAAATTCTCCCAAAAGATTCCAGATGACGGTGGTGATTCGCTCATAACCGCCTGGACACAACCAAAAAGATCCTAGATGTCGGTGGTGACTCGCTGATAACCGCCTAGGCAAAACCTCATCCAAAAAGATCTCAGATGTCGGTGGTGACTCGCTCATAACCGCCTGGGCAATTCCCTCACACCTTCTAAATTCATATTTTAAATTCGAGCTCCTCATTATAACGTTTGAACGCCCAACCTTCCACACGGAGATTTCACCTCTCTCACATCTCCGCTCAGCTCACGCCATTTTTCGTATTTTTGCGAATTTCAAATTTAAAAATTCAATTTTCAAAGGTCATTTTTACCGAATTTTGCGAAATTGAAATTTCAACTCCTCCCTACATGATGGACTCAGTCTCACAATCACCTCCCCTTCTCACGCCCCCCTCCACCCAGCAACACCCCACCGTCACTGCCCCCTCTGCAACCCCACTCGCCCTTCCCCCCTTGTGCCAATAAGTCGGCGGCTAGAGGAAATCGTAGAATCATCCACCCCCCTACCCCACCACCGCCCCTTTCCCCAACGTCATGGGAGGCCGTACGCCCAACCCCTTTTTTCCGCTCGCCAGTATTGCAAGCACATTCTTACCCCCCCCATATTCTTACCGCTCGCCCATACCGCAAGCGTTTTTCTTACTTCCCCTCAGCGAGGGCCGCCCCTTTCCCTTTCCCCTTCCTACACAGAGGTGCTCCTACTCAGCCCTCCAGCCCCTCATCGCACCTACGACCACGGCGAACGCTGCCACCCCCACCCCCTCATCGCACCTGCGACCACGGCGAACGCCGCCGCCACCAACCCCTCACCCTCCAACCCCTCAACGCACCTGCGTCCACGGCGAACGCCGCCGCCCCCACCCCCTCATCGCACCTGCGACCACGGCGAACGCCGCCGCCACCAGCCCCCTCACACTCCAACCCCTCAACGCACCTGCGTCCACGGCGAACGCCGCCGCCCCCATCCCCTCATCGCACCTGCGACCACGGCGAACGCTGCCGCCACCAGCCCCCTCACACTCCAACCCCTCAACGCACCTGCGTCCACGGCGAACACCGCCGCACACACCTCAACCCTCTCGACCCCCACCCCCTTGGCGTCTCTGCGACCCAGGCGAACACCGCCGCACCAACCCCCTCGACCACCTCCCCTCAAACCCTCCACTCACTCGGGGGCCCTCTCTTCCCGCCCCACGATGCTGGGGGCTGACCGCTTCGCCCCCTTCACCAACCCCCCTTTGGAAGGCTTTCGTCCCTCGCCTCAGAGCCAGGGTTAACTTTTTCCCCTCACCAACCCCCTTCGGAAGGCTTCCACCCCTCGCCTACGAGCCAGGGTTAAATTGCAACGGCCCACGCCTCACCCCTCACCCCCCCCCCCATCACTCACTGGGGGGGACCCAGCAACTGTACATATCACACCTGTAAACATGATTCCTGTAAATATCTTTAAAACACACCTGTAAATATCGAGCTTCCTTATATGTCAATGTAAATATTCTCTAGCTCTAAGTCACTTCTCTTTGTACATATCCTCTCCTCATTCACCTGTATATTCCCTAGCTCTAAGCCACATGCTGTTTTTATCTGTATACTAGCCATAAGTTACTCCTCTTTGTACATACTCTCCTCATGCAACTATATATCCTAGCTCTAAGGCACTCCTCTTCGTGCATACTCTCCTCATGCAACTGTATACTAGCTCTAAGTACCCACTTTTGTACATACTACTACTTCACGCCAATCTTCGCCACCTTTCTACCTAGTATTAAGCAAACCACCATCTCAACTACTGTCAATCACCGCCTTCAGCCTACATTGTTTGCCTCAGCCCATAACCGCCTAGGCAAATTCTCCCAAAAGATTCCAGATGACGGTGGTGATTCGCTCATAACCGCCTGGACACAACCAAAAAGATCCTAGATGTCGGTGGTGACTCGCTCATAACCGCTTAGGCAAAACCTCATCCAAAAAGATCTCAGATGTCGGTGGTGACTCGCTCATAACCGCCTGGGCAATTCCCTCACACCACCGTGATGAATATACGCCAATTTTAAATTCATCACATGCCTAAAGTAGTTTTGGTTTATAATTGTCAATAACGAACCTTCGGAATCAAGATAGAAAAAAAGGAGGAAATACACTGCCAAGGTGATGGCACAGGAGCTTCCTCGTCACAATCAGAGTGACCCATTATAAAATAGAACAGACTCGGAAGCAAAATAACATAACATTACATTACATTACATTACATAACATTACATAACGTTAAATATACATATTACATAACATTACATTACATAACATAACATTACATGAAATATACATATTATACATAACATGACTTCCATAATACATTACGTCCATTATACATAACTAGCCTGACCGCTCGCTTCGCTCGCTATCCGAGATTCGCTGTACGCAGTATCGTGAAACCAACAAACGACGGAAAAATCCCTTACCCTACCGGGTATTTGTGCCCAATTTTATCAAAATCCGTCAAGCCATTCAGGAGTTGACCATGGTCGACCATATTTCCGCTATGGTCAGGGAATTAAAAATGCGACGTTGCACAACTTGGGAGCCTACTGGATATTGGTGCCAAATTTGGTCGATATCCGTTGAGCAATTCGGGATTCGACCATGGAGGGGCCCTTGGATGCGCTAAGGTCGACCGCGGGGGTAGTCCGAAGGGTCGATCGTAGATAGAATTTCACGTAGATTACGAATACGCGATAAAAAATAGGGGTTACCTTTTCAATTAACGAAGTTGACCATGGTCGACCATAGTTCCGCTATGGTCAGGGAATTAAAAATGCGACGTTGCACAACTTGGGAGCCTACTGGATACTCGTGCCAAATTTGGTCGATATCCATCAAGCCATTCAGGAGTTGACCATGGTCGACCATAGTTCCGCTATGGTCAGGGAATTAAAAATGCGACGTTGCACAACTTGGGAGCCTACTGGATATTCGTGCCAAATTTGGTCGATATCCGTCAAGCCATTCAGGAGTTGACCATGGTCGACCATAGTTCCGCTATGGTCAGGGAATTGAAAATGCGACGTTGCACAACTTGGGAGCCTACTGGATATTCGTGCCAAATTTGGTCGATATCCGTCGAGCCGTTTGGCCGTGCATAGAAGGACAGACAGACAGACAGAGCGCATGCGCAGGGCGAACCGCTGGCTCTATCATGTTGAAATTTATATGGGACCTCAATGGGCCCTACCCGCTTAATCCCTGAGAATTACATTGAAATTGGGTGAAATCTTTGGTTACTACGGCTGTAACAAGGAAATTGAATCTATTTCACGCCAGCGCATGCGCAGAGCGCACCGAGGGTCCGATCATGCTGAAATTCATACTGGAACTCACTAGGCCTTGTCCAAACAACCCTTGAAAATTTGAGCGAAATTGAATCAAAATTGTGAAAGTTATGCGTGTTTGTTGAATTTAACGTTAGCGCATGCGCAGGGCGTACCGCTGGATCAATCATGTTGAAATTTGTATGGGACCTCAAGGGGCCTTATCCGCACCATCCCTCAAAATTTGAGCTGAATCAATTCAAAATCGTGGAAGTTATGGCTGTAACAAGGAAATGCGGACAGACTCACAGACTCACAGACTCACAGACTCACAGACTCACAGACTCACAGACTCACAGATTCACAGACTCACAGACTCACAGACTCACAGACCGACAGACACGGAACCAAATTTGTTCAGTAGGCTTTGAAACGCAAAATGCAAGTGGAAATTTTGATTTCTGAAGACAAAAATTTTTTGGCTCACGAAAGTGAACACAAGGCTTCCGCTGCTTCGCAGACTCGGAAGCAAAAAGGAATTACACCCCCCTCCCCCCCTACCATTTTATTTTCCGTTTAGAAGCTCCTCCTCATTCTTGAAGAAGATCCTTGTCATTGCTATTTTTCATACATTTTAGTAACTGCTTTGGGTACTTCTTAGTGGTATTCTGAGATTAAGTATTCTAAGATATAGGTATAGGTATCCTCATTTCACAAGTTTCAGCTTGAAGGGGATATTGTACCTTGCCAATTACTGAAATCGATTAAAGGACAACTAAGCTGTTTCCGCCAGAACTAAAATCAAATTTGGTTTGAAAGAACTTGTGGATGGGTGCAGGGAGGTGGCTATAACAAGTTTAAAACCAAATCTGATCGCTCGGACGGAAATAAGACGTTATCGTCGCATGATGTTGGTGAATAGCTCTCCGATGAACTAGGTACCGATCAAAATTTCTATTTTCGACCAAATGTTTGAACGTTATATCTCTTTATTTTCAATTTCTGACTGCGGTTTGAGAGTTGATGTAAAGTTGGCTCACTCTTTACTAGATGTCTCGAGGGCGTATAGGTGTATCAGTTATTGATAAATATGGTGAACTTATATTTTTAGATGTTGATTCTGTTTCCTATTCATTGGTCGGGTTTTAAATTGATTTCTGAATGAGGCATAGTATGCCATTTGCATCCCCTCATCCCCCCACGCCATTCATTATACAGAGGGTAGGTAAGTTGGAAACTTCACTCGAGTTCATTGAACACCAATATCACCTCGCAACTTGAGTCAATGGTATGCTCATTTAACATAATTATGGTATAATAAACCTCACACCAACCTGCAACAAATTTCTGAAAATAACCACGTCTCAGTTCGCGTCAGAATGTAAGTTCGAGCTTTCAGAAAAGTTGCTGATGTGCGAGGGAGTACCCGATGAGCGGAAATGGGTGTTAAAATTGAGAAATCAATACGTCACCGAATCCCCATGAATCTCCAATGTTGAGTATGAGTTCGAGAATTCGGACTGAAGAAAAGCCGTCGTAAGGTGAAACCTCACCTCATCACATCACGGATCAGCGGCGCTTGACACCACCTGGACAGGTTGCAGTCATTCAACTTACAGTGACGGAATGATTGCCCCTGTCGTCTATTAGTGGGGCACAAAGATGAAAGGGGTACCTATGTTCTTATTCTGTATTCCCACCCAAAGGCCATCATGCATACTCTCTATCGAACATATAACGGACACTCAGAGACATTCATGCCCTAAACCTAGCATTACAAATGCCTCCTAACGCCACATCGATGTGGTAGGTTGAGTAGGTACTGGATTTAACCTTTTCCCTGCCACGATAAACATTTGCGCATGCACATCACAGTACGCAGTAGGTCTATACTGTCAACGAGCTGCTTCATTCACCGCTTGGCCACAACTTCGTTAGAGGCTAGTAATGGCTTCATTGACACACAGTCTCTCTGCCCAATCGTGAGTGTGTATGATCGAATACCAATGAAAATTTAATTTTAATATATTGTATTGTTATTATAATTTAGAAATTTGGACGGTGTAACCAAAGACAAAGTTACAAAGTGTTCTCGAAACCTCTTCATGGGCTGATGAGTTTTAGCCTGGCTCGAGTCACCGACTGTGGCCGGAATTCAGGTGTTGCGGAAAGAAGGGGTGGGATGGGTTTCCCACTTTGAAGGAAATCCTAAGGGCGAGCTGATGCAAACGCGGATCTCAGCCTCACCGGATATTGAGGGCTCGCCCAGGGCATTTATCTACTTATTCGTTCATTCCCGTGGAAACCTTACTTCTTTTAACCTTTTTGACGGAACGGTTCCTTTGAGCTTCGACAGCAAACTTCCCTACGTATACTTCCTCATGAAGCAGATGAATTATTTATTAATATATCTTATGAAAATAGTCGCGGTAATTACATAGAATGATACAAATTTCTTTATCTCGATGATCTGTGGTCACTTCATAATCTGTTTACTTAATTACTACTTGCAGTTTGTTTACAGGGAAACACTTTTTTTTAACCCTTCGAAATTGTACTGTGTACGCCGCACATTTCTGAACATACTTACACTTCCTTGTGCTTATGTTCTCTCTACTCTGATCGTCATCAAGATCAGAGTACCGCTGTCCGCAGTACCAGCTGGTCGTAGCTATAATACCAGAACCTGAAATCATCTCCAGATCCCTTTCTCTCGTCTAGCAGAATCTCAGAAATGCCCCCTGTCAAGTCTGCGCAAGATTGATTCTACAATGCTCTGCCATCAGTCATCCGCCATTTGCTAGCTAGAACATTTTCAAGGGCAATGAGGAGTATCCATGACTAATGTTTATATTTTTTAGAGTAGGTTCCGTTCTAAGAATTTGAGACCAACCGCACTCCCCTACGGTGAATAGTTATTTTTCTATGAGCTTTTGAAGTTTCGGCAACGAGTGACGGCACACTGGGCATTGAAGCTCGTCTGATTCGGGCTGAGTTGTACACCTTTATGCATTTTTTGATTTTGAAAATGGGTCAGGATGTGTTGATGGATTATGAAATGTTGTTCCTTTTAAATTATAGTATTTCTTTGACTTTTGGTTTAGCGTATCCATAGGTTTAGTATGAGTTCCCTAGCGGAGGAATATTTTTACAAGTACAGTCATATGGTGGTCGCTGCGTCGTTGGGGATTGGCGTAGGTAGCCGTCATGGTGGTTGGTGGCGGGACGGATGGTGACCGGGTGGGGGTGGCTGCTTGCGCTGCGTCCACGTACTATTTTTCGAGCCTATAGAGTAATTTTTCCCCCCTTCTAATTATTGATTCATCGTTTATTATATTGGCGTTTGTATTGCCAAACTGGAGGATTTTACTTATATAATATTATAGACTATTATTAAACCCCATGCCTGAAGTATTTTTCCTATTCTTCTTCTTCTTCTTTCTTCTTGCTAAAGTAAAGATGTGCCTAATGTAGTTTGGTTCATAATTTTCAGTAATGAACCTTCGGAAATTGATTCCCCCCCCCCCCCCCCCCCACCGCCACAAAATTTTGTAGTTTCCGTTTCTAGGTACGTCGAATCCGAAAATGCAACGAAGCAATTCTGTCCGTACGCCGTACATCGCACTTCCCTTACGATCAACCAAAATCAATGGAATTTGGTATGTAGGTCCCAGTTTTCTTGTTGTTTTCAATGTTTTCTTTTACTTTTCAAGGTGCGTAGGTTCCAAAAACGCAGTGTCCGTCCGCCGTACGGCAAACCATCCATGTCTACCTTTATTTTTGGTCTAAAAATTTCGTTCTTTCGCAGAAAGGCTCCATTTGGGCCCGTTGTGTCCCGAAACTTTGCAGCCCGATCGGAATATACCCATCAGTGTTGTGGGTGAAGAATGGTTGTAAAAATGACGGTTTTTTTGTGTTTCAGTAACGTGAGCTTTGAGATATCGTTTTCCATGTTTTTTAGGGCGAGGAGACTGAATATTCAGTCGATTTCGACCTACGAGCAGAGAGTTGAGGTTCTAACAGAGTTTCACCCTGTAGCATAAATTAGCGATACCTGACATATCGTTTTCCATGTCTTAAAATGATCTCCAACTAGAGAATTTTTTGAGACGACCCGGAGCATTGTACGTCCAGCCGTTCATTTGCACCGAAAAGCTTCGTCATCATGATCGTGAATGAAACGGTATAAATCTAGCATAGATATCATTGCTAGGGAGAATCTGATTATGATCAGCGGGGCCGTATGAAATCGAGTTGATTGTTCCGAGATCTTATTTAATTTAGAGAATGGCGGTCAATTCCACCGCATATTCATGAAATGTGATCCCCGGGCTGGCTCCAGTACTGGATTTACGGCTGTCTTGTTGGAGGCACGAGGATAGGTATTGACCACAGAAAACAGTGCATACATCTATGCAGAAAGGGCATCTTTACTGGTAAATAATAAACCGTTGTGTAGTCATTTGCAACGTCTTAAGTACTGAACTGATTTTTCATAATTCATTTTACGAGATGAGGGTTTGTATAGAAGACGATCCCTGTTGATGTAAGAGTTACTTAACGTTTTTAGGAAGTCCGGTTATTGTTGCAGTTGATCCTACAGTAGTGTTGCAAGGATGAGGCGTTTTTGAAAATTAATGAGGAATTGGGGTAACCTGGTATCCTCGTATTGTAGTGTGTTGTAAAAACGCTGCAAATTATTACGTAACGGTTTATTATTTACATGTATAGATTCCCCTTCTGCGTGATCATTGTTTTCTGTGGGCAATACCAACCCTCGAGCTCCTCCTCCCCCTCCCCCCCCCCAGGAAGGCCCTAAATCGAGTACTAGAGCCGGCCCGGGAATCAAAGTTTGATAAAAATGCGCGGGATTCAATAATTCGATCATTAATTATTTGTTGTTATTCATGAAGCATAACGTTTGTTCCAAAAGTACCTTTCAACAAAATCAAATGAGCCATCATTTGTCAAATGAAATAATATCACAGAACAACCAACTCGATTTCATACGGCCCCGCTGATCATAATCAGGTGTTCCGTAGCAATGATATCTGGGCCAGTTTTATCCAGTTTCATTCACGGTCATGTTGACGAAGCGTTTTGGGGCAAACGAACGGCTGGATGTACAATTGCTACGGAAGGTCTCAAAAATTCTTTAGTTCAGGATCAATTTAAAAACGTTAAAAAATCCATTGTGTAATAATTTGCAGCTTTTTTATTCCATTTTCGGATTCTAAGTAAGTACCTACGTTGAAACGTAACTTTAAAAAATTTTGTTGTTTGTCGTGGTTCATTTTGTCCCATGCTCGGTTGATTATTGAAAATAATAAACCAAAAATCAACTTGCTGATTAAACCTTTTACCCTATTAATCATCTGTATGATATAAAAACGAATGTATCTTTATTCCTTCACACCGTATTCGTTCCTATATCATTCATCCGATTGCGATAAAAGGTCAGAGTTGTTGTACGCACGCCCACGTAGATTTCTGTGCCCTGATCAGCTGAGTGAGCTCTGAGACCAATTTCTTTCCTGTTATACGTTCAGCCTGCGAGGCTCAAATTTGGTATGAAGCTCCTGTGGGGCTGCTGTGTAAGAACGGGAAAGTGGGTCCCCTCCCTGACAGCTATTTGAGCTCTGAGGCTAAATTCTTCTCTTATCAACCCACGATGCTCAAACTTGGAATGAAGGTTCTGTGGGACTGCTGGTTAAGGATTGTGAAGTGGGTCCCTGCCATTAGCTGAGTGAGCTCTGAGGGTAATCTTTACCTCTTTTGAACCCACGAGGCTGAAATTTGGATTAAACTTGGAAAATCCTTGCTTCAGTGGGGTTCCCTGTTCTGATCTTCTCAGTGGGCTCTGACACCGATTTCTTTCCTGTTCAACCTACGAGGCTCAAATTTGGAATGTAGCCTCTGTGGGACTTCTGGGTAAGTACCTACGCGTTGTTTGGTTGGCATTGCAACGCATTCCGGATACAGCTAGTGTAATATAATTTCAAGTAGTCCCACATTGTTAATAGTCCTAAAGTAGATAGATTGATAGTACCTACAATGGATCGTTTTTCATACGGAACTGATGATGATTATTTAACCGAAACCGATCTACCTAAGTTCACCCCCTCCTCCTCTCCTAAATTTATACATATACGTAAAAGAAAAGAAAACCTTGAGTTTTTGACTGTTTCTCGGTTCCTGTAACAGCTTTCTTCAATTTATTCGCTAGTATAAATATGTAGAACTACGTCTACATTCCCGTCCATACTACCCTTCGTCTTTTCTCACTACTTATTCATACGGGAGTCGGCAGGAGAATTCCAGGATGTTTTCTCGTCTGGTGAATACTGCCGGAGCTGGCTGGGTGACATCTCTCACGTTATGGGATTTTCGGCTACGTATCGCGATTCCTTTCCCATAATATCCTGTAATATAGGAGGCGCTTAGAATGGAACACACAATGCAGGCTTCTATTCAATACGTACCGCGTTCTTAAGTCGCTACATAGAATAATGTGGTGAGTGATTGCTTTCGGTATGTTAAATCGTGTCTACCCGACTGTAGGTCGTGGAAAGGTTCCTGTCGTATTCAACTTTTAATTCAATCTTCGAGTAATAATTATATATACCCTCCTACACAGTTATATATTTAAGGAGTTGGGAAGTGTTTACACACATATTTTGCTTCCGAGTCTGCGAAGCAGCGGAAGCCTTGTGTTCACTTTCGTGAGCCAAAAAATTTTTGTCATCAGAAATCAAAATTTCCACTTGCATTTTGCGTTTCAAAGCCTACTGAACAAATTTGGTTCCGTGTCTGTCGGTCTGTGGGTCTGTGAGTCTGTCCGCATTTCCTTGTTACAGCCATAACTTCCACGATTTTGAATTGATTCAGCTCAAATTTTGAGGGATGGTGCGGATAAGGCCCCTTGAGGTCCCATACAAATTTCAACATGATTGATCCTGCGGTACGCCCTGCGCATGCGCTAACGTTAAATTCAACAAACACGCATAACTTTCACAATTTTGATTCAATTTCGCTCAAATTTTCAAGGGTTGTTTGGACAAGGCCTAGTGAGTGCCAGTATGAATTTCAGCATGATCGGTCCCTCGGTGCGCTCTGCGCATGCGCTGGCGTGAAATAGATTCAATTTCCTTGTTACAGCCGCAGTAACCGAAGATTTCACCCAATTTCAATGCAATTTTCAGGGATTAAGCGGGTAGGGCCCATTGAGGTCCCATATAAATTTCAACATGATAGAGCCAGCGGTTCGCCCTGCGCATGCGCTAACGTGAAATTCTTCAAACACGCATAACTTTCGCAATTATGTATAATGGACGTAATGTATCATGGACGTAATGTTATGTAATATGTATATTTCATGTAATTTTATGTAATGTTATGTTATGTAATATGTATATTTCACGTTATGTAATGTTATGTAATGTAATGTAATGTTATGTAATGTAATGTAATGTAATGTTATGTAATGTAATGTTATGTTATTTTGCTTCCGAGTCTGTTCTATTTTATAATGGGTCACTCTGATTGTGACGAGGAAGCTCCTGTGCCATCACCTTGGCAGTGTATTTTCTTTTTTGGTGCAGATTTATTTCATTATTAAGGTACTGCGATTGCAGAACATTTTGAAGCCAACTGCAAATAAATGAGACTATTATTTTGGGTGGTACCTTTTTTTTAATTCACTAGTCTCCGGGATCATAAGTAGGTTCTGTTTAGATGTTGTTCATAACCGGACCATTTTTCTTTATGGAATCATCCTGATCCAATCAAAAACTGATGGAATTGATACATTCTATGCGCCCATTATTATTATGCTCATCATATCGATGAGCGTCATCTTGAAATAATCTTTCCCTACGAATTAGAATTTAGCATTTCAATGGCTGTATTGATAAAATTGTAGAGAACTTGGAGGGTCCATTTGTAGGTTGCGCAATCCCCGCTTGTAAACCTTGGTACAGATACACCTTGGTGGATATTTGCCTATCCTGCGACCCTGGTCACGCCTTTCATCTTCTTGTAAGAACTGCTACATTCCCGAGAGGACCGAGCCGTTAGGAAGGAAGTAACAGAAATAATACTTTTAATAGAATTTATTGCTGTTGAACGCATTGGGGCTAGCGATGAGACTCTTGTGTTCAAACCTTCATAAATATGTTTCTGTAAGGCTTTAGGTTTTTTTAGACTTCATGTATAGTTCACTCTTAACTATATTATGGCTGCTGAAGGGGTCTCTATTCTGACCTTTTGAGCTAGTGGATTATTTCTGAAATCTTATATTAACCTCTTCCTTCATTTTGCTTTATTAATTTAAATAGTGAGTCAGAGGGCTAGACGAAGCAACCAATTTTGTGTTGATCTTAAACTTGAAACTAATACGAGTTTTAGTAGCATTCTATTAGTTGAATGTTGAGTCGTATCTCCATTATTACCTATGTTGATATCATTGGACACACATCAGCTCTCTTAAATTTTGTGGAAGGAAATAACTACAGTACCCAATTGATTACTGTCTAATTAGTTACCTATCTCGACCATTGCCTGTGAATCCATTAAAACATTCAGGTCCCAATTTATTATCAACCCTAATTCTGTTATTGCAGTACCTAACCATTTCATGGCATGTACTCGGCATGTACATTCATCTCATTGTAGCCGCTGTCGTATTCTTCATGCATATTATATAACTGGAAGGAGTACTTAGTACACTTAAAAAAGTTGTTTAATTTTGATTATTGAATGTTGATTTTCCAGTGGCTTCTTACTCGAGTAAATACATGCGCTCAGTTTGCCCCTCGATTTTCGGTTGTTACTAAATTTGGCAACATCCGGAAACGGCTCACTTTCACTTATCAAGTGTTTCCTATTTTACATGAGTGGGAAACTTAACTAATAATGCTTCATGAAGTAATCACGGTGAACAGTCTCGAAAACAAGCTTCCGGGAAGGAGGAACACTTACTCTGCGCTAAGGTCAGGTTGAAGTCTAACTAGTAAACAAGCAATAATGCTCTTCTTTTTTAGTCTACATTTTCCAGCAATGTATAATGGTTGTACTTCCCGCTACACTGATTCTTTTATTGAAGGAAATCAAATGTTAGCTAGCTAGATTGGGCTTGAATCACTGTTTTGTGCCACAGTGAAAAGATGCGCATTGTAGCATGAAGAGAAACACATTGTTGGTGAATGCGGCCTTTGAAGAGACGTAGAATGAAACCGCGTATTTGTTGTTCCAGGCAGATGAGCAAGCTCATGACCACTCCCTTCTGTATGCGGCGGTGCATGGAGTGCGTACAGCGTACACTTCTCTGTTTTCAAAACCCATCGTGTATTGCTGTGGCTCGTGGCCTTTTTCATTTCAGCTCGTTGCTTGCAACTAGTTGAGGTTTTGACAGAAGCAAGGTGGGAGCTGAAGGCTCGGGATAATGGACAGACCCTCCATTGTCCCTACGCTGTGTTCTAGCCGCTTCATTCTGTGTCATGATTGCTGTGGTCTTTAAACTTACTGTACACACAGGAAAAAAGGGCTACACATGGAAATGGCTCCTCCCACAGTGGTCTGTTGTTTTCCCCTTAGATAATTCATCCCTCTAAAGGGTCTGTTCCTTGCGCTATACCATTCAAATGCCGATAACTGTACGAAAGCAGAGCTGGTCTCTTAAGTTGGTCCCACATGAAACCATTCAAACTCCGACTGTAGGATTCGTCTGTGCATGTGCTATGTTGGCCTGGAAACAGTGTTTTTGTTACCATGCCAAATGTGAAGTTAATAACTGGCTCCTTGTGTGTTAATGAAATTTGTATAGAACTCCTCGGCCATATAATGTATCGATAACGCGACAATAACCTGTGTGGGTGACAATAACTGTACGTCTTCCCCATTTCGGCAGATTGATAGCGTTATAATTATGGTGTAAAATCTAAATATTGAAATAAATCTCAAATTTACTGTAATTGGCGCCCATGACCACCTACTTGTTGCATTCCAGTGAATAAAGAATCTTAATAAAACTCTATTCCGATTCCAAAAAAAAAAAAAAAAAAAACACGCTGCAAATTATCACAAAGGTTTATTATTTACCTGTATAGATGCCCCTTCTGCGTAGATCATTGCATTCTGTGGTCGAGAAAGCGCCCCCCCCCCCCCCCCCCCCCCCAAGGAAAGCCATAAATCGAGTACTGGAGCCGGCCCCGGAATTAAAGTTTCCTACGAATGCGCGGGATTCAGTAGTTCAATCATTAATTCTTTTGTAGTTATTCATGAAGCATATGGAGAGCAATAAACCGTTGTGTAATAATTTACCTGTATAGGTACCCCTTCTACGTAGATAGTATAATGAACCGTTGTGCGATAATTTATCTTTGAGTAATAATTTACCTTTGTGTAATAATTTGCCCATCAATAATGCTTCAACGGCTGTTCGAGTTGCAGAAGTACCTACCATCAAACTCCAGCCCCTTCTACGTAGATGGTGTAATGAACCCTCTTGTAATAATTTACCGTTGTGTAATAATTTACCATTGTGTTATAATTTACCCATCACTAATACTTCAACGTTTGTTCATGTTTCACTACCTATCAACGAACTCTAAAAGAGCAAACATTTTTCAAATGAAATAATATCACAGAACAACCAACTCGACTTCATACTCCGTGATTATAATCAGGTGCTCCCTAGCAATGATATCTGGGCGGAATGTATACGATTTGATTCACCCTCCTGTTGAAGAAACCTGTCGGTGCAAACTTCTGGGCCTTCCTGTGAACAAACGGCTGGACGTACAATGCTCCGGGTGGTCCCAAAAAACTCCCAAGTTCGAGAACTATTTCAAACCGTAAAAAAATTCGAGATAACGGCGTCCAGGAGATTTCAACCCCTATTTTTCACCCCTTAGAGGTGACTGACAGTAACGCCGAGCTTCGAGAACCAACTAGACCCCAAACCAGACCTACACACCAAATTTCGTTAATTTTGGTTCATGGTAACGTAAGAAAAGTGCTAAGTACGGCAGACGGACAGAACTTTTTGGTTTATTATTTTCAGTAATGAACCTTTGGAATCGAGCATGAAAAAAAAAAAAACTTTTTAACCCCCCCCCCCCCCCCCCCTCAAATTTGATGGTTTCCGTTTCAAGGTATGTAAAATCCGAAAATGCAATATAAACATTTCTGTTCGCCCGCCGTACGGAGACTTTTCTTAGTTACCATGAACCAATATTGACGAAATTCGGTTTATAGGTCCCATTTAGGGTCTAGTTGTTCCTCGAAGCTCGGCGTTAATGTCAGTCATCCCTAAGGGGTGAAAAATAGGGGTTGAAGTCTCCAGGACGCCGTTTTATCAATTTTTTTGCGGTTTTAAATAGCTCTCGAACTTGGGAGTTTTTTAAGACCACCCGGAGCATTGAACGTCCAGTCGTTCGTTCACAGTAATGCCCGGAAGTGCAAAGTTTGCACCGACAGGCATTTTCAACAGCAGGGTGAATGAAATTGTATAGATACATTTAGCCCAAATATCCTCACTAGGGACATGCTCCCAAGATGGATGGCGAGCTAGTGGAGGTGAATTTATGTGTGGAATCCAACAACAATATTACCTAAAGTTTCGTAGGCCGGCAGGTGGCCCTCTAGGCGGTTTTGCACAGTACCACTACAGGTTTAGGTTTTTTAGGGCTAACAAGGTGTGGTGCCTGTTGGCGACCGAGATGTGTGATTCTACGTGTGATTGAAGGAATTTAGACAGAATGGCTTTAGTGACACAAATGAAAACATTGACGAATAAACAAAGTACACAATCTGGGGGTTCCTGGGGTCAGAGAGAATTGATATAAAAATAGAGAGTGAAGCTAAATTGGTTACGCGGATAAGACGGGACTCTGAGATACAATGGCAAAGGGGATGGTTAAGAGCAATAGTGATATTCAACGAAATAGGGCAAAAATGTAAATTGACGATGGGGCACCAGAGTCGGGGGTTCGGTTTCGGTGGGTGCAAGTTGGGTTCCTGGGATGAGTTCAGTGGGTCCAACTGGCACCGTTTTGGGGATACTGCTGGGCCCAAGGCTCAAATTAGAAGAAGATGACGGGGGTACTGGAACAGAACAGGACAACGCCCTGATTACTACCGTCAAGACGGATGTGTCTGGAGAATGCCTGAAGGGCGCTATCACGCGACTAGTGTCGCCTAAGTACCAGTTACTGAAATAAGGAATTCTGGTCTTACCTCCTCTGGAATGCGTCCTGGCTAGACTCTGGTTGACTCCTCTTCTGTCCGTCTCGGTCCCTTGTCCCAAAACGTCTCATGTAAAGGGATAGTGTTTCGCCGCAGTATCTGGGTTCAGACTCTTGGGGGGTCGCCTCGTGCTTTCTGGCTGAATTGATATCTCTCCAATTCACGCTCCCGCTCTCTCTCTCGTCTCGACAATTATAGTTCCGGTCCAAGGGGAAAATCAATTGTTCAAGTTCCAAGTCAAAATTCACAAGAACTACTGGGGTGACAGTGGCACTCAACTAACGCAATCACGGGTATACGGCTCTGGGGGATGTCTCAGGTAGAAGTCTCAGGAAGAAGTGTCATGGCGACGGGGAGCGGGGATACTTATACATCTCCCCCTCCAGCTGCGTAGGGAAGAGGCGCAGAAGGCCCTTCTCCTTCCTTCCCTCACTGCCCGAGTCAAATTTACGGGGACCGCCCGAGTCAATGGCGCGCAATTTTATTACAATACCATCTACGTGGAAGGGGCTGGAGTTTGTTGGAACTTCATTATTTGCGTTTCTTTTTGCCATTTTAGGTACTGTTTGTCATCAAAAGAATTATTTTAGCAATATTTAACTCGTGATTTAGGTAGGCACCTAGTAATGAGTACGGGGTTAAGTGCTAACCTACGGAGGTTCTGCGATCTACATAACATGTATCGCACATGTATGTGTAGTACATATTATATCATATAAAGGGTTATCTATACAGAGAGCTGTGATCTGTAACATAAGGGTATTCTGTACAAAATAATGAACCATTGTGTAGGGATTTGCAGCGTTTTTATATTGCATTTTCGGATTCTACATACCTTGAAACGGAATCCATCAAATTTTGTGGGGGGGGGGGTTAAAACTTTTTTTTTCATGCTCGATGCCAAAGATTCATTATTGAAAATAATAAACCAAAATGAAATAAAATAAAAATCGAGCATTTTAATTGCGTTAAAATTTAACCCCCTATCTTTTATTTTTAGCAAGATGTTTAGAAAATTGAAAGGTGCAACCTGGCCAGAATGTTCGTGAATTTTTGAAGAAATATTTCGATACAAATTCTTTTTGGAACATACTGATTCCACCTCGCGAGTTTTTTCATTTTGGTTTATTATTTTCAATAATGAACCATTGGAATCGAGCATGAAAAAAAAAATTCTTACCCCCCCCCCCCCCCCCCCCTCAAAATTTGATGGTTTACGTTTCAAGGAATGTAGAATCCAAAACTGCAATAAAAATATTTCTGTCTGCCCGCCGTACGCCGTGCGCCGTGCGCCGTGCGCCGTACGCCGTACGGGCCACTTTTCTTAGTTACCATGAAAAAAAAATTGATGAAATTCGGGTTATAGGTTCCGTTCGGCGTCTAGTTGGTCCTCGAAGCTCGACGTTACTGTGAGTCATCTCTAAGGGGTTCAAAATAGGGGTTGAAATTTTCAAAACGCCTATACCATTTTTTTACGTGAATATTTTTACGGTTTTAAATAGTTCTTGTACTTGCGAGTTTTCTAAGACCATCCGGAGCATCGTACGTCCAGCCGTTCGTTCACAGTAAGGCCCCGAAGTTTGCACCGACAGGCATTTTCGACTCCAGTGTGAATGAAATTGTATACAATTCAAACCAAATCTCGTAACCAGAGACGCGCCCACAATAGGAAATTTGGCGGAGATGAAATCATTGCTAGGGGCCACCTGATTATATTGGCAGAGTATGAAGTCGAGTTGGTTGTTCTGTGATATTATTTCATTTGAAAAATGATGGCTCTTTTGGAGTTTGTTGGTAGGTAGTGAAACTTGAACAAACGTTGAAGTATTATTGATGGGTAAATTATTACTACGGTACATCATTACTCAACGGTAAATTATTACACAACGGTTCATCATACCATCTACGTAGAAGGGGCTGGAGTTTTTTGGTAGGTACTTTTGCAACTTTTTCACTCCTCATCAACAATTTCTTTTCAGAACTTCATTATGTGTGTTTCTTTTTGTTAGGTACTGTTTGTCATCGGCAGAATTATTTTAGCAACATTTAACTCGAGATTTAGGTAGGTACCTAGTAACGAGTACGGGGTTAGGTACCAACCTACGGAGGGTCTGCGATCTACATAATATGTATAGAATAGTACATATCATATTATGTAGACGGATTATCTATACATAGAGCTGTGATCTGTAACAGAAGGGTATTCTATACAAAATAATAAACCGTTGTGCAGGGATTTGCAGCGTTTTCAATGCGTATGCAATTTCCATCCTCCGTACGCCGTATCGTCCATATCTACCTTTATTTGCGGTGAATCCATTCTTCCGCACACGTGCTCAAAACGCTGCAATTTCCTTGTCAGATGGGTTTATTCTAATATTCGGCCTCCTCATCCTACAGAACATGGAAAATGATACCTCTCAGGCTCATGTTATTAAAAACAAAAAACCCCATTTTTCACCCATAACACTCTTAGGTATATTCCGATAGGGCTGCTAAGTTTCTCGGGACAGACTAGGGCCCAAATGGAGCCTGTGTGGGAAAGAACGATTTTTTAGACCGAAATTGGAGTAGATGTGGATGATACGGCGGACGAACATTGCATTTTTGGAATCTGCGCACCTTGGAACGGAAGAAAAATTTTAGAGGGGGTGTTATAAAAAATTTTCCTGAGCGATTACATAGGTGATTATTCACAGAATAACAAACCAAAAACAATCCACCCGCCGTATCATCGATATCTACTTCTATTTCGGTCTAAAAAATTCGTTCTTTGGACCACAAGCTCCATTTGGGCCCTAGTTGTGTCCCGATACTTTGCAGCCCGATCGCAATATACCCGAAGGTGTTATGGGTTAAAAATGGGTGGAAAAATATGGTTTTTTGGTATTTCAGTAACGTGAGCTTGTGAGGTATTGTTTTCCTCGTTTTTTACGACGAGGAGACCGAATATGAAATCGATTTTGACCAGGGAGTGGAAAGTCTTACAAATTCTAACGGGTTCTAACGAATTTTCAGCCTTAAAATTGCGTTAGATTTTGGTCTAAGATCGTCGTTCCAACGGACACAGTTTTGGTTCCCCATTTGGGTCCTAGTTGTGCTCCGAAGCTCGGCAGTCCGATGGGAATACAACAGGGGTGTACTACCATTTGGCAGATCAGACATCGATGAACATTTTGGTTCCGTGTCTGTTTGTGGTCCTTGTAACTACACGAAATAATGGTCGAAATGGGCTGAATTTTGGAGGGTAGGTGCGGGTTAGGTCACATATGGTTCTATACCAAATTCATTGAAACGGTACTGTAGCTTTCATCTGCGCATGCGCAAATGTGAAATATTTGAAACGCCCATAACTCTACCATAAATATTATTGAAATGAGTTCAAACTTAGAGGATCGATCAGGAATAATACTTTGATAGTTCCACATGAATTTAATTGGACTCGTACTGTAACTCACGTCTGAGCATGCGCGACGATGAAATGTTGACTATTTTTTTGTATTGCTTCCAGCTACGCGGAAAATCGTCGCAGAGAGCTGAAATTTTGAGGGTATACGCGGGTTGGGTCACAGATGGTACCATAATCATTGAAAAAGTACTGCCTGCGCATGGGCGACCATGAAATGTTGACGATTTCCTTGTAACGCTGTTAACTACGCGAAAAATAGTCGTAGAGAGCTGACTTTCATCTGCGCTTGCGCGAACATAAAATATTGAAAAAATGTTGAAATGTTCGGTCTTATTACGCATGCTAGGTAGCTTATTACTACTCTAAACATTGCTATTCAATCATTTTGACGCCTCATTTTTGTACCATCTGATTCTAACGTCCATGTTACAATACGTGAGGAAGCTATACTGCCCACCGAACTTGGCAGACGTTTTTCTTGAAAAAGGGGTAAAATCTGAGTGTTGAAGGTCACAAAAATCGTTAAAAACTGCTAAAACCACCATGATCAGTAGGGACTGGAATTTGCATATTGCATACCTATGTGTTTTGGTTTATTATTCTGTGAATAATACACCTATCTAATCGCTCAGCAAAAAATTTTTATAACACCCCCTCAAAATTTGTTCTTTTACGTTTCAAGGTGCATAGATTCCAAAAATGCAATGTCCGTCCGCCGTACGCCGTCCGCCGTATCACGTGTACCGGCGTCATTTTTGGTCAGAAAAAGTCGTTCTTTCGCACACGTGATGCTCCATTTGGTCCCTAGTTGCGTCCCAAAACTTTTCAGCCCGATCGGAATATACCCAGGGATTTTATGAGTGAAAATGAGCGTAAAAATAGGTACTTTTTGTGTTTTAGTAACATGTTAGTAACATGAGCTTTTGAGGTATCGTTTTCCATGTTTTTGGGGACGACGAGACCGAATATGAAGTCGATATTGACCAAAGAGTGGAAAATAGAGGTTCTACCAAATGTTCAGCTCCCAAAATTGATTTTTTATGAGTCAAAAACCTGGGAAATCGTCTGAAATCACCATCAACTTGTACAATAACACTGAAATTAGTATCAACACGTGGATCAAGACGATTAAATGGCACTACCAATTAATGATCAAAGATAAATTGAGAAAAAATAAAAATAAAGGAGCGTATCTAATTGGTATTTAGGGGCCAAAAATGGTGGAAACCATCAGAAATAGCTATTTCACATGAAATAAACAATAAATGAACAGCCAACATTACTGTAGGTATGTCCAGTAGAATAATAAACCCATGTGACAAGGACTTTGCAGCGTTTTTTATCGTGTATATCGTTCTACTTTTCCGTTATGAGGTTATCTGGAGCGTTTAGCGTGTGTTCAGTTGAAATGTAAATAGCATATTTTGTTCAATTTCGGAGATTTTTTCATATTTTGGTCGTTTTGTGCATATTTCTTCATTTTTAATCGAAATTGGGGGATCTACCTATTTTTCGACATCTGCCTCGCTATCCAGAAGACAACGACAAGTCTGTCACACACAGCTTGGCATTTATCAAGGCCCATTTCAAAATCATTCCGGCATTGATTACTCGCCTGGAGACACAAGGATTGGACCTTTGCACAGCCGTCGGTGCAGTTCTGAATGTACAAGAGGAAACTGACTACTGGCGAGGGGAAGCTGCAGGCGAGGCATCAAGGAAGAAGCTGGTGGATTCTGTCCTACAGTGAAATCCCGGATGGCCTTTTTTACTGGAGGTATCAACAATTTTGAGAGGGGTGCACTCTTACCTCTCATCTGGACTTACGTCAGGTGAACTCTAACCATTGACATGTTTACCCATCGTGTCCTGTGATGTCGAGGAGCCGTTTTCTGCCTTAAAGTTGCTCCTCAGCGACAACCGTAGGAGATTTACGGTTGACAATTTGGAAAAATCAGTTGTGATCGATTCAGTGCTATAATTTTGATAGCGAGTGACTTTCTTTGTATAAATGTAAATATTGCGTAGTCGAGAAAAAATGGTGTGTACATTTTCATTCCATTTTCTTCCTTGATCCTTTTCTATAATTTTTTAAGTACGCGATAATAACTGGAACATAATGTATCTAGACTACCTGTACGTTTCACAGCACAGTTTAGTTCATTTTAGAAATATTTAAAATTTTTTTAACCCAAATTTGCTTGGGGTTGCATATTTTGCCAATTTCGAGTGCATATTTTGGCAAAATTTTGTGCATATAATTCCAGTCCCTAATCATCAGTATGAATTTACCAAATGTAATATTGGAGATGACTCGAGACATGGAAAACCCGTTCAATTGGACCTTTTCTTTTTTTTTAATCGATAAAGTGCTTTGGTAAAATTTGAGTAGTAGGTGGGGGGGGGGGGGGTCCTAAATCGCCAAAAACCGTCCAAATAGCTCGTTACCAGCTTCGAATATTCGCTCAGATGTTCATATTTCTGATTTCTTTGGTTTTAAGGTGGTGGTAGGTGGGTAAGGTATTTCTAAAATCAGTTGATACTAAACCAATTATTGCCAGTTGGATGGTTGGCCCTGCCCTTCCTAGGTAGGAAAGCAAGTTAAGGATTCTCCAGTATTGTGGCTATGTTCCTATATAATTGTAGGTATCACCACATGGTCACACGATGGTAATAAAAGTTCCTCATTCGTGAGTTTTGCTGCATTCTTACAAAACTGTGTTTTTCTTTCTAATATAAAATTAGACTAGAGAAGCGGAGAATAGTAATAAATGAATACAATTAATTACAATATTTGCTCAGATGTTCATATTTCTAATTTCTTTGGTTTTAAGGTGGGTAAGGTATTTATAAAATCAGTTAATATAAAACAATTATTGCCCGTTGGATGGTTGGCCGTCCTTCCTAGGTTTTTTTGTTTGTTTGTTTCCCCGACTCATCGGCTACTGTGAATCATACTGACGGTCCAACCGTTCAGCGATTGGTTCAATGCCATTAGGTAAATGCCCTTCAGCTATTAATTAACAAGTGTAGAGTTATCGGGAGCGGGTCGGAGCTGTGGTGTTTCGATGCCATTCAATGTAGTGACTTCAATGTTGCGGTGTAAATCTCTTTGTAATAGTTTCTAGCCAGCTAATGAACTCTACTGGAGTAGCTTAGGTATTGTGTTATAGGTATTGCGTTGTCGATCAATTCAAGTTCATCATCTTTTGTATTTCTCCCCCGAGACACTGTGGATCTGTACCAACCCATTTATTAATCTCGCTCGGGAAAATATGTGACTGCCGATTTGATGGAAAGGTGCTGCTGTTCGAAACTTTGATGGTCCCCTTGAATTTCATCTTGGTTTGACATCGAACCTATGAGCAAGCACGAATAACATGATGTTTTGAGCAACAATACCTGCGTTACTTGGTTCAAAGGACGGGTGGCAGATATGAGCTAGTTTTCCTCACACTGCCGAGATAACTCCAAATCGACGCATCCCCTCCCCCCTCCGCCTCACGTATATATGTACTGTTCATCCTGTTATTCACTCCACCCATCTTTTCCTTTTCGCTGATATTTCCCGACCAAGCCATTTGGTGAGTGAACCTGAAATTATAGGAACATCAGACATTTACCGAATTGAAATACTTTGAAGCGAATTATAACTTTCTTCGTGACTCATCAAGGTACTACCTATATATTCATGCCATCTGCTCTTCGGCTTCCTTTCACAGTTGACACAGTTCATGCATGCCACTGATGGAATATATCAACCCCGTTCAGGACGTCAGTGGTTTATCGAATGGTCCGTTTCGGGAAGAAAAATTGAATTCAGCTCCATCCTTTCGCAAGTTATTGATTCGAGGGTTGGCGTTATCAAAACCTCACTAGATTGAAATTGAAATGTCTAAACTATCTATAAAACCTCGTAGTTTACCTTTACTTGATAGCTCTCTTATATCCAGTAGGTAGCTCATAGTTCATTCGACTTAGCCAGTCAGTCACTGATGATCAGTCACTGGTCAGTCGCTGTTGCTATCAAGTTAATATAGCGTTAATATTAGATCCTAGTAGCTCATAGTTGTTGTTTAATTTTTGCTGCGCTGTGTGCAACACATCCGAATGTTTGTCTTCTTTTTATCATTGATATGTTTTTTGGTTGGGCACACTTCCGAAAAATTGTCTGTCACGAGCGTGACCAGTGGCGTGCTTGGCTATTAACACTTTGTATAATTTTTCCTACCCATTAAATCTGCTATAAACCAGTCAACTGCATTCATTTATCAGAAATGGAAGAACATGATGCTAATGGTTCAGACCTCTGTTGAGCATACCTACTTTAGTTCATTTTCGCTTGTCCTTCCAAGCACGTGTAGTCGAGGTCCTTATGTTCGTCTACCTTTCAAGTCCTTATTTTTTCAACACGTACTTGTTTTCTTTCATTATTCTTACATATTTGCGGAAGGTGGCACCCCATGCATGTTCAAGTTACCTACTTAATATAAAATAATCTGTTTGAATTACGATCATTAACTGATTAAAGCTGGTGGGTTGTGCGCAGGGTCACTTTTACTATGCTTACACTTTTGCTATGCTTATCCACCCCTAACGGTAATAATAGGAGTTAATCAATGAAAAATCTCAGTGAGAAGCGCATTAATTTGTGACTAATGGGTGTACGTACGGGCCCAACGGAAATAGTTGTTGAAAATAATCGACCTCCCTTTGGCGAGCGTGGATACAATTTTTTTTAAATTTTGGCGTCCCGCATACCTTTACTCCCAACTTGACTCAACATGGAGGAATTTCGTGCTGAAATTAGGCTCATCATTAGAATAATTCATGTTTGATGTGACAAATACCTGATTTCGACCCATGCGCTTTTGAATACTTTACGTCGAGGGACAACAACATAGTGACGTAAAACATTCCACATCTTGTTTTGCTCACCTAAATTTGGTTCTACCTCCAGCTTATTCAGCGCAGCGCGTTAACAAGGTAATCTGTCAGGAAACCTTTTCGTTACGCTGCCTGCATTTCTGCACTGATTCTCACTCATCCCTCACGTTTTCCCCGTTCCTTCAACAACCGCTTTCCTTCTAGCCCCATGTATGTGTAAGGTTGCCTTGTAGGTTGACGTGTTTCCAACTAAATTGACCGAGGTTGCTCTCGAGTCGTGGCTGGGGCTTTGCTCTTCGTTCTTCTCTTTCTACGATCTCGTGTTTATTCAGGTCCCCGACACTCAGCGGGAGCGTGGGTAAACCTCTCTGACAGTACTTTCTAGGCTTTTCCATGTCTCATCCGTCCCCGAGTTTTTCCTATTTCACACAGTCATGCTCTAGTTGTGTTTGTTTTGTTTTTCTTTTCTGCTGTGGTGTTTATAATCGCCGCTTTACGGATGCCTCATGTTGTCCTGCATTTTGGTGTCTGGGTCCCCTCGATCGCAGTTCCTACCGAATTTTGAAGGTAAAAGTGCGATAGAGGTAGGAATAATACCCCAAACCCGCATAACCATCATTTTCGCGTGAACCCATATAAGAGTAGACACGAAAATTTACAAACCTGACCTCTTATTCAGATGTTTCATAGAGATGTCTACTTTCTTTCTTTTTTTTTTTATTAATTCGCACAATCAACGCCTTGGGAATTCAAAGGGACGTGCTGAGGTAAATTACACCATGCTAAGTAGATCAGGAAAAGCTTGTTTCGTTACTGTTCTTCTTTTACTTCTACCCAGGGAACTATGATTGATCGTACTACTGTCTTGGTACCTACCCACAAGTCTGTGAGGGTACCTACTGAATGAAGCTATTGGTAGGAAAATCGGCGAGAGTTAATTACTATAGTTTTATCAGTATTTTCCGGTTGGTCTTGTTATGTTGCCCCGTGTCCTGTTTGCTCCAGAGTTTGCCTTGCTCAATAAATTCGAGTATGGCTAGGTCGTTCCGAAACCATTGGTGATGTGATGGCTACAATAGGAATCAGGATAGGGGAGAGGGTAAGACAGAGGACATTTCTCTGAAGGCTTACCTGAAAGGGGTTTACCTGAAAGAATGTAGTACCATTACAAATCACAGGGGTCGCAAGATTATTACCGCTGTGAAAAATACAACTGTAAAATAATTTTCGATTCCTAAGGTTAGTATTTGATACCTATGAAAAACCAAAACCAACTGCGGTCCTCTAATCAATGGTCTTATCGTCAAATCTAGGCCTTGAAGAGTGCGCATGTAATAAAACCTGTAGAATATGAATGGCTCATTCGATTCAATCCAGTTGGTAAATACTGACCCTCCATTGCATACCTAATGGAGTGTTTTCGTAGTTTTCCGTTCAACCACCGTCACGAGGATCGCTGAAATTGGAGGTACCGGGTTCTAACTTGTTGCAGTTCAATCTTCCCAACTCAAATTGAATTCTTGATGCACAAGTTCTTGATTTTTTTTTTTTTTGGGAGTGGAGGATAGCGTGACTTGTTGGGTTTTTAATAAGATGTTAGTTGGTACCTGAGATTTTCTTGGAAGCTTATTTCTCTTTCACTTGTTTTGTGAATCTCATTTTCCTCGGCTCTTGGCCGTGAGAATCCTTACCTTTTCCTCTCCCCTTTCCATCCACCTTTTCAACGTACGTGCTGTTATTTTCCTTGGTGGGACTGATGTCCCGCTCCTAAGTTCGGAAAATCATATACTTTCACGATATACTGAAGGAAGGGTTGCTACGATATCTTCGCTTCTATTCATTCCTTTTAATTCCATGGACGAGATGAATGTATGTGTGATTGGTGACTTATTGGGTATCTGGTGGCGGGACCGACTTATATTAATTGTGGTGTGTTTACAGTACAGAAATTTCTGTTTCTTCCCTTCGACAGGAGAGGCACGTCCCCACGCAGCTTGTGGCACAACGCTACCGTTATAGAATAATTCAGTTGCTCTTATACCTGCTGTCCACACTAGGGCTTTATAGTGATGCGGCAAACTGAAATGATTTCGCAGTGGAAACGAAGTAATATTATTTTCTTAGTGACAAATCTTCCGGAATCCAATTTGCGTGCCCCTGGACGAGCACATTATGGAGCTAGAATCGTTCTATATTTAGATTGGTTCGTCGCTACTTCGTTCTCACTGTTCCCTTTACCCTTAGGATTACGACCACTTTAAATGTGAATTTGTGCTCTCATCTACATTTCCATCCCTTTTCATTTCACGAGTTGGTTCACTCAATATTATGTTTCCGACTTATCTCCTTGATGTTCTGTTTCTCCAATAATTCTTCCTCGGCCACTGCTCCCCACACCACTCAGTCTACTTGGGAAGACTAAATCTGTAAATGACATTAACTGCTTTCATTCGTGGCTAGTTTGATAGTAAAATCTGCTGTAAAACTGACGCCCCTACAACAATCCTTAAATATTTAAATACCTATGAACTAACTCTCTTCTCTGAACGCCACAAGCGTTCTGAAGAACGGTCCATTACTCAGGACTTGGCTCAGGCACGCAAGTTTTACGCTCCCTCTGAAGAAAAATTGGATGCTCATAAATTAATTTCTCTACGCACGCAGTCTATAGTGTGGGGTGGGGGTTGAACTCTAGGTGGTGAGAGTGACCTGTCTATACCTACGTGAATGGATGATAATGTAGTCAGTGGACGGGGTAGCAACAATCGTCTAGCTAGAGATTTTGTTCGTTAGATCGAAGAATTTGTGTTAACTCATATTTTCTCTTCTCTCTATTTCCTCGTTCGCCTGCTAATCTGTTGGCCTAATATTGTCGAGCTCTCAAGTTTTGGCCGGTTCATCCTGTTCGAAAACGTTTGTAACTTGGGCATTTTTTGGCATCAGCTCGTTGGACGTCAAACTGACTTATATTTCAATATTTTCTCCTTGTTCTAAAAAGCTTCCTTACTGGATGGGTTGGGTACTATCTGGTACTGAAGGTTATCGGGCTTGGTATGTAGACCGCTTTAGGGCAAAAAATGGGTGACTCATGTCAATCAGTGAGGTCAAAAAAATATTATTCTTTATTTAATTTCCTGGTGCCCACGAGGATCATTCCTCAGGTCATGCCGCTTCGATCGAACTACCAAGGATGCGAATCTTATCCGTGGTTCACTCGGAATTTCGTTTGACACTACGAGATTATAGTATACAATAGCTCGATGCATCCAGCCTAAACCTGCGAAGATCTGCTACTTTAACCCTTACCAAAATATTTCTTTCAACTGTGGGGAGGGGGGGGGGGGGGGTCCTGAAAGTCAGCCACACTTTGACCGCTTTCAGTCTGTTGCCAATATTGTTAAATTCCTATTTATTTTTCGGCAGTTCATTTTCCATCTCTTAATTCTGAACTCATTCATGTGAATTTCTGTAGGGCCACGCTTTCGTAGAAGCTTTCGTCCAACGCGCTCTGAAAGAATCACTCTACCACCCCCCAGTTAACTTGCTTAGTGATTCTTCATCATGCCCCAGAGCGCCCGTCCGTGCTTCACCACCACTTTCTACCTCCGCTGCCTCTGTGAAATCGGTAATTGAATCTTCTCCGAAAACTTTTGCTACGTTCTCTCACCCCCTTCCTTTGTGTAATTGGACGGCGTCTTCTCGATGTTATGCCGGTAAAAATACACTTGCCCTCGCTTTGTCTACCGCATTTAATCTCGTTTTTGGGCATGTTTTCCATTTGAACTTCAGACAGCGAGTGATTTGGTATATCGGATGAATAGGTAATTTAATACGCAAATGTGAAAAAGGCGCGAACAAATGTGAATAATTTTCGTGAGATTTGTTCTAACTAGCTCCTGTTGTCTTACCTTGTTGTCGCCTCGGATTTTGTCGGTAATTGGTGTTTTTCTCTTTGAGATGGGCATAAAAACTTTTGAGTTTATACAACTCGCACTATTTATTGTACTTCAATCGTAAATAAATCGTAACCTCCTTAAACGTTTCCTCATATGAAGATTTAGGCGTAATTGTCACACAGTGTTTGTTCCGCGAAGTATGCAATGAAGTCCGAATGAGTATCCTGGCTTGAAATTTGTACTACTCGTACGTAGATAATCCCGATTTTGCTGTAGTATAGTGTTCGATGTTACCGCACCAGACTCTGGCGCTGGCGATAAAGTTGGAATGAATTTAAAAAAAACCTAATGTTTGGTACAGTTCGTCATGGAATTTGGAGAGTACGCGTTCAAGTTTCTGTACCAGTATGGCGTCAATGTGCCAGCATTGGTGCCGCAAAAGGCCACAACTGGGTCATACGATCGTGAGTACCTACTATTCAGGAGCCTGTAATAGTACGTGCGGTGATGGTAAGCTTGAGGTAGGTGAGGTGTGGGAATGTGAGTTTGAGAAGGAGACGTCGGGTGTGAGGTAGCTAGTGTCACCACATTGGCTAGGCCAGAAAGGTTTATAACCACGTTGGATACTAAAGGATATGCCCAGAAAGGTTTATCGCCACATTGGATTGCGCCAGAAAGGTTTATCACCACGTTGGGATCTTTTGTGAGAGAGAGGTTAAGGAGAAGGGTAAGGTGAGCGAGGCAGAAGGCGTCGAGTTCGAGTGAGATCGGTAGAATGGCGAGCTGGGCAAGGAGGGCGCCTTATAAAAGGGGCCTCTACCCTCCGCCACCTACGGCGGTTGAAAGCCGTTGGGGGATCGATGGAGGGAGAGCTACCTGGCCATGTCCCCTGCATCACGCAGCTCGCCTTCTCCTTGATTTTATAGGAAACAATCTTCTATGTACAGTTTTGAGTGGTGTATTATAAGGGAACCATGACAGAAGTCCCCCCCAGATTAGACAAAGTAATGCTTAAATGCTAAAAAATTGAACAGAGTGCTGAAGGTGAAGAACAAACATGTGATTCTGATGGCAGTGAGTATGGACAGTAATGAAAGTATAAACAAAGGGGGATGAACTTAAAGCTAGGTGAAATGTATTTACAATAATGAGTGTATGTACAAAGGTGGATGATTGTCAATGTCGGTGGAAGTGCGCGGGCAGGAACGTACCTGAGGCCCTGCTGTGATGGAGCGGAGTTGGGCGATAAGTCGGGTCCGCCAAGAAGGTCGCTTGCGTTTTCCGGGCCTTTGTTTCCTGGGGGCAGTAACGGGGATATACCTGGTGGTGGCACAGTCGTGGCTGGGGTTTGTAACATTGTGGCTGTTCGCGATAAATTTTTTCTTCTGGTGGAGACGGGATCGGTGAGTAGGAGCCTAATCGATATCCCTTCTTAACCGGTGATAATCTCACTGGTCTAGGATGGGGGCTCTCGAGGGTCCACGCCTACTGTTACACTCTCTAACATGGCAGCAGAGTGTGGTTCGGTAGTATGCGCTGAGCACTTCCCATACTCCATCCACCTCCCATTCCTTGTGGGCTTACCAGAAGGATAAGCCCAAAGGTTTCCCAGAAGGATTCCTTTACTAACAACCTGTCCCTTTGATAATACATACATCTGTTGGCTTTCCCACCCCGCTTTCCCCCCTTTAGAGTGTCAGTATAATTAAAATATACTGAGCTCATCAGAAGGCGATTGATGCCGTGTCCCAATTGACAAGTCCCAATAGTTGTTCCATCCTAACGATAGAGGTTGATACTTAGAGGTTGCCCAGATGAGCACAGTTCACTGGACAACAACCTCTGACAACATTATCTGCCAATATTCGTATGTAGGAGCTTTGTTCTCGATCAGTAAATAGTACTGTGGTAGTACCATTACGATGGAGGTTAGTCACCTTGAAGTTGTTCAGATGTCGTTTCCTGAACCAGAACTTCATACTCCTTTTCATTCCCCCTTTTCCCTCTCATGCTTCTGCTACCCAGAAGTATGTCATTTGGGGAGGAGTGCCACATTGTGGCTGTTCTCGATATTTTTTCTTCCGGTGGAGACGGGATTGGTGAGTGGAAGCATAATCGATATCCCTTCTTAGAAGGTGATAATCTCACTGGTCTAGGAGGGGGACTCTTGAGGTTCCACCCCCCACTGTTACACTCCGCCACAGGTTGCAGTCATGGCGGGTGGAGGCATGGCCGGTTCCGCGGGTATATACGGGACGTGAGTCCCGGTGGCCTTCGCGACGTAATAGTCGCAGACGATTACTCACCGGGGCACTCACCACCGCCTAGGCTGGGGAGGTGGTCCGTTGATCCGTGGTGGGGGCGTGCATGCATATAGGTGGTGAAGGCGGCCCGGGCGAGCAACGGAGCGGTGATAGGGCCGACGGGAGACGTTAGACGGGGCTGAGGGAGGTCCATCACGGTGCGAGTCAAGGAGATAATGAGCAGACCGGTGGTGGTCGTTGCTTGAAGTTGATGTGGTGGGAGTCAGCAAGCACGTAGGATGGCTTGCAGCGGGTGAGTAGGGTTGTGTAGGGTTTCCCATCAATCAACAGCGTAGCTGTAGTTTGCGAGGTGAGGATGACATGAAAGGGGTCGGCGTTAAGTGGTTGGAGGTATACCTTGCTCTTTCAGGTACATTGCTTATGAACAGAATGCCACCGCTCTACCTTGCCGTTAGATTGAGGATGATATGTTGTTGTTTATGGTTTTGAGATGCCGAGGGAGCGAAGTAAATCGATAAATTGGGCTGATTCGGACTGCCTGCCCTGATCGACCGTGCTGATCCACCGGCAATCGTATCGAGCCACCCTGTTGTGGAGGAACGCCATGGTAACTGTGTTGGCGGTGATCTGTGTGAGTGGTATGCACTCAACCCAATTCATGGACTTTCGATCATGGTCATGCAGTAGCGCTTCCCTTCGGAGGGGGGAATCGGGTCGAAAGTGTTGAGAAGTGTTTGAAGGGAAGCTCGTCGTCGAATTTTTGAGGTGGGTCGTGGGGATGGGCCAAGACCTTAAAACACTGGCACTTCTGGCACTCAAGAACCTAATTGCGAATGTTGGTGTTCATATGGGACCAGAAGTACCGCGTCTTGATAAGGGCTTGGCTGGCTCGGATTCTGGGGTGGGTAGTGCTCGAACAACTGCTGCCTCTGGCCGGGTGGGACGTGAGGGCGAGGGGTGTCGGCGCTGACGTACCACCATGGACCGTGCGGCTGCAGATGTTGGAGTTTGTTGGCCTTGATGAGGTTGACTTTTTCAGCGAGGGGAGTATGCCGGCCGATGTGACGAGGTGCCGTAGGCATTTTACCGAGGGTTGGGCTATCACGCATTGAGTTTTGTTGATTGTGAGCCCCTCGCTGCGGAAGATGTCGAGAACTTGGCGGAGATGGTCGCAGTGTTGTTCGGGCGTGGCGGATGCTACCAGAACATCGTCGAGGAAACAAGACGAGTGGAAGACCGCGGAGGTTCTGGTCCATGTGTCTCTGCCATGTTTGTGCCACGTTTCGGAGTCCGAAGCCCGTCTTGAGATATTCGAATAGACCAAAGGGAGTGATAATTGCGGGTTTTGTTATTTCGGGGGGGGGGGGGGGGGGGGATGAATGTATATGTGGTGGAACGCTCGGGAGATGTCGAGGGTGGTGATTTCTGTGTTCGCCCAACCCTCCGGTATATCTTCCTTTGATAAAATTTCATTGAAGGTTCTTAACAACGCTTCGGTCCAAGCTGGTGGCAAATTTTTTTTAAAGTCATTTGACACTTGCTCCGGGCCGCTTGCTTTTCCAGCTTTAACTCTACTTATAACGTTCATTAGTTCTCTGTTTCCAATCTCTGCGTCCAAAGCGAGTACCTCCAAGCGTTCTATTTCGTAAGTACCAGGGGCCTCTTCACGACAGTCCCTTAGGATAGTCGGCATACAAGTTTTTTTTTTTTTTTTTCAATCTGAAAGGGTGGTTTCTTTTTGGAGCGAAATTTCTTTATTATTGCCCAAAAGTTTGACTATCCCGGGCCCTTTATTAATTGGCGTTTCGCATCCTTACTCGAGCTATTGAACCAAACTTGGTCTTGATGCGTCGATGCTTGGAACGGGGTTTTGTAACTTTGAGTCATCCCTATTTTTCTGGCTACATCTTCAACGAGAGATTTAAAATTTTTACTTGGATCGGGGTTTGAGTTTTTGAGTTCGTCTATGTATTTTCCTTTCAGATTTTCTATCCATTTTATCGCCGTGACGTAACGAGGAACAGTAGTTGTTGGATGAATTACCTGACTGGTTGGCCCGTTGTATGTTAACTGTAATTTTAATGGTAAGTGACACGTTCTGGAGGCTGGGGCTGGATCTGAAACCACGAAATTACTTGTTATTTCTAGTCCTTCTAAATTTGACAATGTTAAATAAACTGTGCTACATCCTGATGGGCCAATGAATGTATAATTGCCCATACTGTCCCCTGGCGATCTTCCATTCAAAATAAAAAGCCCAACTTCCACCAGGAAACGTTCCAGGATTCGACCGCGTGCGTTTAATGTTGTGTCACGAGAACTTCTTTGAATTTTGAAACCTAGTTCTTCAAAAAGAACTAGAATGCCCATGTTGATATCTGAAATTCTGCAGTTGAAGTCTCCCATTAGGTATACCGCCTCGTGCTACCCGTCTAGGTTTTGCAGCGACGTTTGTAGCAACTCTAGAGTTGTTTTTATATCAGTGTCTCTGTTTATTTAAATATTTATCTAGATGAAGCTGGAACTGTCTATTTTGATCTCAGCCATTATCCAGTTTACATTAGAATCCAAAATGTTCGTTTTTATATGCTTGCGAGTATACATAGACAAATCAAATTCATTCAAGGTGTACAAACAATCAGAATTCCAGAAGTAAATGTTGGGAAAGTTATTAACGGTGGGTACAGTGGTAGGTTGGAAGTGGTGAGGCTCAGCGGGTGATAATATTGTCAGGGCGTCATGTTTTGTTGTTGAGAAACGTCTTCGATTCTTAGTGTCTTCGGATTTATGGGATCTTGGTCCTGTTTCGGATTTGGGCGAAGCCATGAATCCAGCGAGGATTAGCGGGGAATGTTCAACTTCGGCTTTGTGAGAAAGAAGGGTTTCGTGAGCGCTTGGGGTTGAGGTGTGCCACTCGAATTCTGTGTGTTGAAACAAAACGGTGTGCAGAGAAGGGAACCGAAGGGTAAGTCGGTGAAAGGTAAAAGAGTGTTCCGTCTACTTCCTTCACAATCAAAACATCTAACCGTGATATCACACTTATCACCGCCCACGACGGAGGAGATAAAGAAAGCAATTGAAGGTTTAACTACTGGCGTTCTCCAGAATACCCGAGAAACTAACGAAATGAAAACCATACTGTCTGAAATCAAGAAAAATATAAATGTGAATGTAACAGAATAACGTCGTTAGAGAGATCAAATGCACAACTTCGCACAGAAATAGATTCCCTAAAATCGCTAATCCGCAACCTGTCCCGAGAGGTGAACCGAAACCGAATAACAATTAAAGGTTTAAGATTGGATGATTCGATGCCGTTAGAAGATACAGTAAGATTTCTTAACTTCTACTTTAAAACAGGTAGTAGGCAAAGAGGAAATTCTATATTGTAAAACATAGGGACGCAGAGATGCCGAACGCCCTTTTCTCGTGATTAAGTTCACTTCAGAAAGGTTGAGAGAAGCTGATTTTTCTATGAAGGATACATTAAAAAATCAAAATGTGTTCTTGTCGGAGAATTACCCCAAAGATGTTTACGAAATACGCATGAAACTATTGAAATATAGAGCGATGGCGAAGGCAGCTGGTAAGAATGCCTACCTAAATTAAGACCGTTCGGTGTAGATGGAAATGCGTACCAACTTGAGGAACTCATGGTAAAGGAGTCAGCGCCTAAAGACATACCTCACAGAACGCTGTTGCCGATGATAATGGTGAATCCAGCTCCCAAATATCCTCTCACACGTTACCTACTGACGCCCCACAAAATCCAAACCTCCAGAACACACAGAATCCGAGTGGGTCGGTTGAGAGTGGTGGGGATGAAATGACACTCCCCTAACCCCTGTCGAGGCGACGGTGGCGACAGGGGAAGACGCTGGTGACAAAGGGGGTGGGGCCGTTCCACTGGTGGAGCAGGGAGATGAGGCGTCTGTCGGATTCATCGGTGGGCATTGTCGTTTCCCTGGCCGGGGTAGGTGATGTCACAAGGGGATCGGCCTTTCGGGTCTGAGCCCCAAAGGTGACGTAGTAAGCAGCGGGAGTGGTGGACGGCCGGCCGGTGACCGGACGGCCGGCTCCTGCGCTCGAGGGAGGGGCTTCAGTGTCGACTGGAAGACCCCTAGCTGGATGTAGGATGGACCTCGTGGACGGAAGAGGAAGCGCTGATGTCGTGAATCGTGTCAGCGAGACGGAAGAGGGCTTAATCATCCGCGTCGAGGTGGGGGGCGAGGAACAGATTGATTTGGGGTGGTACAGCACGCAGCCAGAGGGTCCGGGAGATGTCGGAGTTCAGGACGTCTTGTAGCTAGTGTCGTAGCTGGCGAAAGAGGCGGGAGGGCTGGAGGTCCCCCAGCTGTTGCGGTTGGGAGATGGCGGTGAGGCGGGCGCGGAGGTCTTCGTAGGCAGCGGCGGAGTTGAGCGACATGTCCTCTGTCTGGAGGAGGATGTCGTAGGGGAGTAGGGCGATCGTCTTTGAGTAGCGCGCCTTCTATGCTCGGATGTTGGCGGCGGAGAACGCAACGTCGAGCTGGAAGAACCAGTGAGTGGGGTCGTGGGTGACGAAGGGCGGCAGCGTGAGCGGAATGGCGGTGGAGGCGGTCATGATGTCGGTGGTGGGGGGTTGTGGTTCCTGTTGCATTCATTTTCGGCTGGAACGTCGGGGTTACCACTGTGGTGGTGGTAAGCTTGAGTGAGGTAGGTGAGGTTTGGGAAGGTGAATTTGAGAAGGCGATGTCGGGTATGAGGTAGCTAGTATCCAGAAATGTTTATCACCACATTGGCTTGCGTCAGAAAGGTTTATCACCACGTTGGGATCTTTTGTGAAGAGATGTTTAGGAGAAGGGGAAGGGTAAGGTGAGCGAGAGAGAAGGCGTCGAATCCGAGTGAGATCGGTAGAATAATAAAATATAAAGGCGCTTCTACCCTCCCCCGGTGGTTGAAAGCCGATGGGAGATCGATGGAGGGAGAGCTGCCTGACCGCGTCCCCTGCATCACGCAGCTCGCCTTCTCCTTGACTTTCTTGGAAACAATCTTCTGTGTACAATTTTGAGTGTTATATTATAAGGGTACCATGACAGTACGTTACTTCAAAGCAACCCCTTCCCCCCTTATGAATACATCAGAACTACATTTGATCCTTAGCTAGTTGAATACCGCCAAAGACTTACTCCTTTCCAGCCGTTCTCATCTTTATTTGAAATTCATACAGTCATAAGCTCAATAACTGGCGGACAGGGTATCTGATCTGAATACCCTAGTGAAAAATGCTCACCACAAGCCTGGACGCTGCGTACCTCTCGTTATTCTTCCAAACGTTCTGTTCGGTAATTTCCGTCTCGCCTGTATATACTCTTCCGGCTTCTTTAAAAATGATCGACTTGTTGCTTCCCTCACTCCTCTAGGGATACTAAACATTTCATGTTCCCTCTCCTACCCAGCGAATCGATGTCCTGGCCTTTCCTCTTTATCAATATTTCGTTCCTCATCTTTGGAGTGCCGTGAGGGTTCTGTGCAGCCCGCGCTTAGTTCATAAAATATTCCTAACTATGAATATCTCACTGTAATATATTATATCGTTCTACTTTCAAGAGCGCACCCTCAACATTGCACTGCCTGTGGTAATGTATGTGCCTAACGCCGGCGATACGTTATTCATATCATAGTCCTTGTGTGATCCTCAAAGTTATTAAAATATGTCAGTTGTTTCATATGACCTGATTAGCCCTAGGGATGATTTGATTGGACACTTAATTGCAGCCCTCTCATGTTCAGCATACGTTTGCGATCTGGCAGACACCGAATATAATTAGATTTTGTGGCTAAATATCTGTGTCAACGAATGCAAATCATTGTTGTGAGTAATTTGATTTGATCTGAGAACATTTCGTTGACTGATTCGCCTTCACCGCGTAGAAATCAGATTCCCTCAAGCAGTTGCGATACTACCTCCTGCGGCTTTGTGGGGCAGCGTTTTGCACGCTTCATGAAATGTTGATGGTGAGACGAGCTATCAAAAAGTCATTGCCGTCCTTCTCGCCCTTCTCCCATTTATCTTCCATGTTCAGATGATTTCCTTTCCATTCATTCCGTACTGCCTCATGTTTAAGTTTATTCTGTATATAAATATTCAGCCTGCTAATATTATTCAGCCGAAATGATGGCGGATAATCCCACTCGTAGTACAATACAAGGAAGAAGGATTCTGGTCGAGAGAGGAGGGCCAAAAATTAAATTTTGATTAACGTGAAATAGAAGACAGCCATGGAGGTAGAACGGAAAGAATGAAAAGGAAATCACTAAATGGAAGGGCGAGACGAACGGCAATTTATTGGTTTATTATTTTCAATAATAAACATCTGGAATAGTGAACAGATGTTCAATTATGAGCATGAAAAAAAAAAAAATGTAACCCCCTCAAAATTAGGTGGGTCCGTTCCAAGGTATGTAGAATCCGAAAATGGAATAAAAACATTGCAAATTATTACACAACGGTTTTCGATTTACCTGTATCGGTGCCCCTTCTGCGTAGGTACTGTTTTCTATGGTCAGTTCCTACCCTCGAGCTTCCCCCAGGAAAGCCCTGTATCCAGCACTGGAGCCGGCCCGGGAATTACAGTATCATAATAATGCGCAGGATTCAATAATTCAGTTATTGGTTATTTGTTGTTATTCATGAAGCATAACGTTTGTTGAGGTTACAAAAGTACCTATCAGCAAAATCCAAAAGAGCTAACGTTCTTCAGATTAAATAATATAACAAACAGCCAACTCGACTTCATACAGCCATCCATGATTGTAATCTGGTGTTCCCTAGCAGTGATATATGTGCCGGATTTATACCGGTTTATTCACGATTGTGTTGACGAATTTTTTCGGTGCAAACGAATGGCTGCCTGGTCGTGCAATGCTTCGGGTTGTCTAAAAAAATTCTTTTGTTTGAGATAAATTTAAAAACATTTAAAGAACCAAATATTGAACGTTTTTGAGCTGCGGCGTTCCGAAAATTTCAACTCCTATTTTTCACGTCTTAGATGACTGACAGTAACGCCGACCTTGGACCAACTAGACCCAAAATGGGACCTACAAACCAAATTATATTAATTTTTGTTCATGGTAACTAAGAAAAGTGGGAAGTACGGCGCGGCGTACGGACATTTTTTAATGCCATTTTCGGATTCTACATGACTTGAACGGAAACCATCAATTTTTGATTATGGTGTTGCGGGGGGGGGGGGGGGGGCTTTTTTTTGCTCGATTCCAGAGGTTTTTTTTTTGTTTTCATGCTCGATTCCAGAGGTTTTCTACATGACTTGAACGGAAACCATCAAATTTTGATTATGGTGTTGGGGGGGGGGGGGGGGGTGCTTTTTTCCCTTTTTTTTGCTTGATTCCAGAGGGGGTTTTTTTTTCATGCTCGATTCCAGAGGTTCATTATTAAAAATAATGAACCAAAAATTTATGTTTCCTTAGCACTAATGAGTTGGCAGTTAGTTCCCTGCGCATTACCTAAGCATGGGGAAAAAAAAATAAAATAAAGAATAATAATAATAAATTCTGCGTGATATTTACCTACTCACTCATACGAGTATATACAACTACTGATTCTTCTTTCTCGATGGGTAGGTGCATATTCTATTGGTTCCTGTCCATGTCCTCCTGCACAGTTTTCGAATATTGAAACCTCTGTTGGAAAAAATATTACTCGTTCCAGATCATGAGTTCTTAATAAATTTACTTTTCGCTCGAGTTGAGAGATACCTGACGTGATTCGGAGTTGATTGACAGATTGACCCTCTTCATAAATATCCACCCTTTAGTCTGGGGTTGAATTCAAACCGATCTCGCCCATTCTAATGGTTATCTGACAGTTCCTGAATGCAGAAATAACGAGGGAACCTGATTTCGAGCCGTCCTTGTCATTGAGTATTGACACCTCTCGAACCTATGTAAAACTCTTCATACAATTATTGTGTTTATTTTGAAGGTTTCATAACCGGTAATTCCGTTGTTACAGCATCATTATTTCACCTTGCTAGCGAATTTTCAAAGAAAATGAAGCTGTTGCAATGGGTCCAAAGTTTTTATAGCCTGAATTTTTGAAAACATTTTGTGGGCAAATATCCGTTTTAGAGCATCCTAAATTCATCCTTAGATTTAACAAAATTATATAACATTAGTAGTCTTATCGACCGTTGATACATAGAAAAGTTCTATGGCCGTTGAGGTTCGGTCGGTGAAATAATGCGATGTTTATTCCAACGTTTCGACGCTTTATTTCGTCATTTTCAGGGAATCTACAAATAAATAAATACCAGATTCAGTTATTTTATACAATTTGTTCGCAATTTTAGCAGTTTTTACCGATTTTGACCACTAAAAACTCAATTTTGACCCTTCAAGAATTTCTGAAAATTGCTCACCTTCGATCTCATCCTTTTGTTTGGCAATAAAAACACTTAGGGGAGATTTGGAATTTTTATCATGTAATCAAGGTCCAGATATCGTCTGGAGTGATATATATGGACGGTAGGGGGATGGTGGTGATGGGTGAGAGAGGGGTGATAGTGTGGAGAGGAGGGATATAGGGATGATTGAGGAGGGATAGATAAAGTTTTCGTATTGCGAAACAAAAGGAAGAGATCGAAGGTGAGCAATTTTCAGAGATTCTAAGGGTGTCAAAATTGAGTGCTTACGGGTCAAAATTGGGTTCTTAGTTGTCAAAATCTGTGAAAACGGCTAAAATTTCGATCAGTTGGTATAAAATAACTGAATGTGGTTATGGAAGGGTGAGTAGGGACAGAAAAATAACATTACAGTTGGTTGTCATACAGAATAGGGGTCAGATATGGATTTGTTGGGGTCAGAAATTTGTATTAAGAGCTAAAATCGAAGTTAATTAGCCTGACGTTGTTGTGTGGGATGTTGTTTCACGACGGAGGGACTATTGCGATGATAACAATTTCACTCGTTTTTTCTCAAAAAAGTTTAGTCCAAATTTTACTTTATAAGGATCAATTTCGGTAAAAAAAAGGCTAGATTCACGAATAAATTATATAATTTTACGAAAAGTGGTATGGTTTCTCGTTATATCTTTTTACACAAGTAGCACGAATATTTCTTTGAAAATTCGCTCTTACAATCATGCTGCATGAATGGACTTCTAAATTTTGCATAGCTGAGATTCCACAGGTTGGTGACCGTCATTTTAAATAACAGTTCTGATGAGTTGACGGTTTTATGTTTCAATTTTAAGTAGGTAAATTTGATGTGAATGAGGTTTGTTTTTCTGTACCATTTTTTTCTCGATATTAGGTGTATTTGTGTGGAATATTATCACTCTGATTCGATGGCATGGATATTGCCGTTCGGTTTCCATTATGGTGCCTGTTTTTAACTATTCCATTTACAACTCAGGTACATGCTTTCGCTTTCTTACTAAGTATTTATTTATTAGGAGAGCGCGTCTTTGATGATCTTGTTGGTCGGTGTTCACGATACCTGACTCATTACTCTGATTAGTATAATATATTATCTCGGTTCATTTTACCTCTTAAGCGTTAATTGATTATTCAGTTGTCTTTGATGTTGTAGTAAGGAGTACCTATAAAACGCTGCTGATAGTCGGAGGCGGAACGGCTTCGCCAGTTGCTTCACTACATCGATCAACATCGAATACCCATCAATATCGTATGCGTTGACTATTTATGGAGAAGTTGGACAAATAGTTCCTCCGTTTATAGGTTAAGAAGAAAAGTCTTTCTGATAGGCGTCCATTTCGTGTCGTACCAACACCTTTACCACTTGGTGAACCTGGAGGATCACTAGCTTCTGAATATCTGTGGTGTGCCTTCCTCGTAGTCCCTCCCGTTTCTCCCTAAGGAGATTCCAAATGTTTACTTTTCAAGATGAAAATGGGGTAGCTGGATCCCCATCCTCCGTCGCAACTCTGCCCAAATTACTTCCAGAAGTTGGGAGTTGGTTTGAAAGCGTTGATGGTTGAACGTCCTGGGTGGAAATATATCTTGAGCAGTTTTGAATGATAAATGAAGCTTTCCTCTTCCTTTCTGAGCTTCTGTAACTGTACTATCGTCCCGACTTGGGTTCAGAAGAGCTGGTGAGATGCGAATAGCGGTGTTCCCCCGATCCCCGTATCCTTACGGTGCTGCGATGGGATGAATTATTCAAATTAAAATTGATCAAGGTTGATCCCCTCACCACAATATTCCTACGGTTTGTTTTGTCACTCGGACCTGAAGTTACAGTCTGCACTCCAGCGAGGTCGGTTTTTACTTGATTCTATTGTACTTATGTGGAAATTTCCTTTGTTTCACAAATTGTCCCTAGGTACTTGTTGAGTGTCACGTTCTTCGAGGTAGCCGTTACGAGAAACCTACTCTAAAGGTGGAACAACTGTGTCGTGGTATCCTCCCAGAACCACAACCTCTACATATTGTAAAGTTAAGTTCTCGCCAAATAAACTCGCAGAAGTGGGGACGGAAGTCGCAGGAGAGTCGATGCACAACCTGGGTCCCCACCATCCTCTACTAGCTAGAGGATGGAGGGAGACGGCTTCCAGGCCTATAAATACCCACCTCCTTCGCCTTTCTAACCATTCTACGCTCTCCTTAAGTCGCTGACTTCTCTCTCTCTCTCCTCACCTAATCTCTCTCCTAACCCAAAAGATCTTGAGCATGGTGGAGGTTCGCCCTTAACCAAATCAAGCAAACACTCCTAAAAGATCTCGAGCATGGTGGAGGTCCGCCCTTAACCAAATCGAGCACCTATATCCAAAAAGATCCTGGGCATGGTGGAGGTCCGCCCTTAACCAAACCAGGCAGCAAGCCCTAAAAGATCTCGGGCATGGTGGAGGTCCGCCCTTAACCAGAGCCGGGCACATCCCCCCCTCACACCGCTCGTGGTGGATGTACGCCAAATTTACATCCATCACAAACTGTTTATACAGTGCACCTATAAGCACTATAACGGTTATGCTGGTTGGAATGTCAAATACCGCTCCCCGTATTGCTTGACCGTTTTATCTTTAATACCATGTCAAGTATATTACGAGTATTTTGTGCTAAAGAATGATGGAACGATGGATCTGTGAGAAATGCAGTGAAGCGACGCGACGGCTATTTCACTGAAACTGAAGGCACCCCGAGTCTTCTTATTTAATTTTCTATCTTCAAGTTGAGTTTTTGGTTTATTATTTTCAATCGAGCATGAAAAAAAAAGCGTTGCCGTAGTGGTCTTGGCAAGGGGTCTTGCCGCCAGTGGTTTGTGTTCATGACGGTACGTTTATTGTCGAATGAAATCTGGGGACACCCCCAGACCCCTGGATTATAACAGTTTAGATCAAGGATCAAAACAAGAAAACATGGAACATGTTTTTCGATAACAGAGGATATGCAGATATGTAGAAAAACGTCTGCCAATTCGAGATGGCACTATAGCTTCCTCACTTGAATCACCTGAACGTATAGACTAGTTGGGTAGGTTCGTTATGATACGGGACCATCTGCCATCCAACCCGCGTGTATCCTCAAAATTTCATCTCTCTACGACTATTTTTCGCGTAGTTAGAATCGTTGTAAGGAAACGGCCAACATTTCATGTTTGCGCATGTGCAGAGGGAAATTACAGTAAGATTCCAATGAAGTTCATAATGGAACCATCTATGCTGATCGACCCTCCAAATGTGAGCTCATTTCAACGATAATTAAGGTAGTTATGGGCACTCCAAGCATTTCACGTTTGCGCATGCGCAGACTAAACGATTTTCATGATATTGAAACCGGACCATCTGCGATCCAACCCGCGTATACCCTCAGAATTTCAGCTCTCTGCGACTATTTATTGCGTAGTTAGACAGACATTCACGGAACCGAATATGTTCCTCGATGTCTGAAATGGAAAATGGTACCTAGTGGAAATTTTCATTTTGGAGGACATGAACTTTTTTTACTCAATCACGAATCCAAGGCTTCCCTGCCTTCGGCAGTGAGGAAGCAAAAGAGCTTCGTGGGATTTCCAAGCCTTGGATCAGTGACCTAACGCAGTGTAATGTAATACACGTCGTTAGCTGCTTTCAGCGTTTTTCGGGTAGGTAGAACCCCCTCTGCAGTTTTCGACGGAGTGGGGTCTGGCCGTGCACTCCTCGGCGAAGGTGTGGTAGGAGTGGGGTAGAGGGAGAACTGTGCGGCCGACGGGGAGGGGCCGGGTGTTTACCCGGACGTGGACGGGACGCTCCAGCCAGGTTTACTCCCGGAGAAACATGTTCCATGTTAAAAAAAATCTTTAACCCCCCTCGAAATGTAATAGTTTCCGTTTCAAGGCTGTACGCCGTACCTACTTCGCACTTTTATTAGTTACCATAAACCAAAATGTTGGTGGGTACTTTTGCAACTTTTTTCACTCCACATCAACTATTTCCCTTCAGAACTTCATTATTTGCATTTCTTTTTGCCATTTTAGTTACTGTTTGTCATCGACAGAATTATTTTACCAACATTTAACTCGTGATTCATGTAGGTACCGAGTAACGACTACGGGGTTAGGTACTCACCTACGGAGGATCTGCGATCTACAGCGTTTTTATTGCATTTTCGGATTCTACATACTTTGAAACGGAAACCATCAAATTTTGAAGGGGGGTTAATCTTTTTTTTCCATGCTCAATTCCAAAGGTTCATTATTGAAAATAATAAACCAAAATTTCTGTCCGTACGCCGTAGCCAACTTAGCACTTTTCTTAGTTACCATGGAAAAAAAAAGATGAAATTCGGGTTATAGGTTCCGTTCGGGGTCTGGTTGGTCTTCGAAGCCTGGCGTTACTGTCAGTCATCTCTAAGTGGTTCAAAATAGGTTGAAATTTGCAGAACGCCGTAGCTCGAAAACTTTCAATATAAGGGTACCCTCGGTTTGTTACGTTAAATTGATCTTGAAGTAAAGCACTTTTCGAGACCACCCGGAACATTGTACGACCAGCCGTTGTTTGCACCAAAAATCTTCGTCAACACGATCGTGAATCAAACGGTATAAATCCGGCCCAGATATCATCACTAGGGAGCACCTGATTATAATAACCGATGGCTGTGCTGTTATGCGATAATATTTCATTTGAAAAGTGATCGATCTATTGGATGTTTTGGTAGTTAGGTACACAATGGTAAATTATTACACAACGGTTCTTTATATTATCTTCGTAGAAGGGGCACCTATACAGGTAAATTATTACACAAAGGTTTATTATTTGCCTTAAGCTTCATGAATTAACTACAAATTATTAGTGATTGAATTATTGAATCCCGCGCGTTTGTAGGAAACTTTTAGATCCGCAGTCGGCTCCAGTACTCGATTTAGGGCTTTCCTGGCGGGAGCTGGAGGGTATTGACCACAGAAAACCGTGATCTACGCTCTTCACTCCACATCAGCAATTTCCCTTCAGAACTTCATTATTTGCGTTTCTTTTTGACATTTTAGTTACTGTTTGTCGTCGGCAGAATTATTTTAGTAACATATTTTACTCGTGATTTAGGTAGGGACCTAGTAACGAGTACGGGGTTAGGTACTAACCTGCGGAGGATCTGTGATCTACATAATATTTATAGAACAGTACATATGTTATATAAAAGGGTTATCTATACGGAGAGCTGTGATCTGTAACAGAAGGGTATTCTGTACAAAATAATAACCGTTATGCAGGGATTTGCAGCGTTTTTCAACAGCAGGGTGAATGAAGTTATATACATTCAGCCCAAATATCATCAGTAGGGACGCGCTAACAATCGGGAATTGGCCCGAGATCATCATTGCTAGGGAACACCTTATTATATTCACGGAGTATGAAGTCGAGTTGGTTGTTCTGTGATATTATTCCATTTGAAAAATGATGGCTCTTTTGGAGTTGGTTGATAGGTAGTGAAACTTGAACAAACGTTCAAGTATTATTGATGGGTAAATTATTGCATAATGGTAAATTTTTTCACAACGGTAAATGATTACACAGCGGTTCATTATGCCATCTGCGTAGAAGGGGCTGGCTGGAGGTTGTTGGTAGGTACGTTGGCAACTTTTTTCACTCCACATCAATTTCCTTTCACCTTCATTATTTGCGTTTCTTTTTGTCGTTTTACTTAATGTTTTTCCTTCATGTAATCTGGTTTTCTTATCTTACTTCTCCAACGAAGAATTGAATGCAGTCCTTTGGATGGGACTAAGGAAAAGAGCTCGTAATTTCAATAAAGGCTAAAACAGATCTTGTTGAAGAATGTAACGGTTCATAAACTTGACGGTGACCTTATGAAATTGTAAATGACGATTAATAATGTTCCCGACATAGAACCTGGAATACCTACAGAGACGAGGGCATGTTTGTGTTAAGATCTGCACAGCTCGGCCTCAAGCTGGATCTTACGTAATTATGATTTGGAGGTACTTACAGAAATCGTCGTCTATCTCTGTCGCATTGCAAATCTCGCTGCCTTGAGGCAAGTCTTCTTCAGTCTGAAAACCCCCCAAGATCTCACGGAAGACTTCTACATTTCTGTGAACCCTAATGAGACTTGGGGTAACGATATTACCTCTGGGCCCTACCACCAGTCACATAATTCCGTCGCACCTGCGTCACATTGTTGACCTCCCACTGGGGGTTCAGTAATGGATGGCACCGTCGGACACAAGATGGGCTCCCCTCTCCCCCCATTTCCATCTACGACCCGAAAATCGATGGCAGCGAACTCTGCTCGTTTGGATTTCCTACTTGATTTATTGTGAAAATTGCCTCGTAAATCCTAGCAGGTGGTATTAGATTAGACGGCCACCAGTATCTACTAATTACGCCCAACCTCTGTTTTTCCCGGATATTTTCTGACTAAATTGATCTTAAAAATGAAGCATTGATCCTCTAAAATTTAGCCACATTATTGCGTATCCATAGCTTACTTCTTGAGATGTTATTCATTTATTTGCAATAATTTTGCCGTACTCTGCAACTTGATGCTCTTTGGATGGGCCACCTGTTCAGACATCGATACGGGACCTATGAAATGTTGATTAACTGAGATTTTGATTCATGAACTGTTCGACTGTTGTTGGAACGTGATAAGAGTTTAGAATGGTAATACGCTAGGGCAGATGTGGAATGAGCGTGCCTCTGAATATTTGACTGTGACTATGTCAGTTGAAGGCGTTTCAGGGCAATTAGTTTTTTGGGAAAGTTGTGGGTGTGGGTTTCCAGTTTGTGAGACGTTAAACAACATACAAGCAAAGGGATCAAACCATTTCATATTTTCGGTATCATCGGCTGAATTTTCTCCGTGAACAACTGTACATTTTGTCGAATTCTTTGTGTAATTCCTCTCCCGTCCGTTCTTGCGTATCCGTAAGTACTTTCCTAGACATGGGCTTTTATTGGTATGTATGTCGATTGGCAATGAGCGAGTACGAATGCAGTGAACCATTCACAAACATAGATTTTATATACATATCTGTCGCACTTCTAGGCTCATTTCTTTGTTGATCAACCTATCTTTCTTTTCCTTCTTCTTTTCACTTATCGGTGTCCCACCATACGTGCGTATGGTGTGGATCAGAGCCGCTCACATAGGAAAGAGAGGAACGCCTGAATCCGCTAGAGGATCAAACTGACGAATGAGTTGCTTGCTATTTTCGCTAATGTGTGGGGGATCAAACTGTTTTGTGCGTGGAGTATTAGAAGTTGTTATCGAATTTTCATCCGTAATCACTCTCTCACTGGTCCAACTCCCTACTACAGCTTCTGCGTTTTAGCAGCTAGCTGTGGGTGGTAGTAAGTTCCGTCGCTAATAAATTTAAAGAGTAGTTAGGGAACCGCTTAGCTGCTATTATTTTTATCATCAGTTCATATCACGTACAATTGAATTTTCTCCTACTCCTGTGGCAGTCGCAGCATGGCGAACGTTCATATAGAAACGTGGTGAGGATTAGGAGTACAAGAGTATGAAACAAATGATATTTATGAAAGGCGCGGTTCTGATTCGGCCAGTAGTTCGTCCTTTGTTTTCGAAGCATTTACAGTATTATTTGGTTAGAAAATTCAACTTGTGTACGTGTTTTTTGCTTAAATGCGGACCTGCCTGTTAAGTTCTGCGAAAAAACTTCCCCTTCGCCCAAAAACGGGCAGCTTTAAGCATGTCTCAACGACTGGAGTAGTTTACCTATTGTGATGAAGAGTAAAGGAAGAAAATTTGTTCGGTGAAGCAAGGAGAATGCGATATATCACCTCTCTAGCCTGGCTTTGATTATGGTGATTAAGAAGTGACAATGTGGTCGCGCCCGTAAACATGCTGCGGTAACGTCACATGTCGTATGTTTAGCAGTATCCGTGGTCCCTTTATTGATACTGTTTTACTGTCAGTTAGCGTCTACCATCTGAATTGTTTATGCAGATGTCCAACATGATGGGCAAACATATAATTTTGAGATCAAGCCTCTAATCGAATCATAAATACCCAAAATGATTGAGCCCACCAATTATATTGGTCTCTAATCGAATCTCATAATCATGAATTAATGAAGAAGAGGTTTGTTGAATACAAGTGCACCAAAGAATTATTGTTGAGTGGAATTGCGAGGTTGTACAATTGGTAATTATTTGTCATTTTGTATCTGTTGGATTGGTGTAGTTCAAAGAAAAGTTATTATTGTGGGTACGTGGAGGCGATAGTGGTGGGTACGTGTAGGGGAAAGTCTTGTTAGAAATTCCAAACCCATCAAGCTATAAGTGCTATAAAATTAAAAGAATTGATGTACATTTGCGCTGATTCATCCGAAGGACCGTTTGATGTATGTTCATTAAAAAAATCAGTGAAATGAATGAAATTTTAATTGATACTTCGTGATACTTGAGATAGAAGAATAAATGATACCTATTGCGGTAGGTATCTGCTAAATGGAAGATGGCTGCTAAGGCCTACGTTGAAATCAGAATGATGGATGGTTCACGAAAGATAGATGAGTAAAAATAACATGTCTTGTAAGCTTGAAATAGTATAACTCAGTTTGAACCTAGTGGTGTGGTAGAGTGAAGATTAGGAGGGGTTCAGGAGTGTTGTGAATATTATGTTTCTCGAACCAGCGTATATAAAATAAGCATGGAAATATTAAATTAGTTGGTAGAATACTGCGCGTGTTTGGTTGTTGCATAATTGTTTGTGGTAACTTTGACATGTTCTGCTATTAACGGACCGATCTTCGATTTATTGCCTTACAACACTAAACTACGTAACTCATCAAGCTCCAAGATAAAACTGGTTCTATTTCGGATTGTCATCGGTGCAGTACTAGAAGTAAAATGAGCGGTCCCTCGTGTGTTCTATCTAATATTCTCGTAGTTTCATTTATACCGAACCATCGAGATATAATTAGGTACTGACTTACAATAAAATATATATTGGCTTCCTCTCATTGTTTAAATTCCTGTTCCTCCCCCACCCCTCCTATAAAACCCATCCTATTCGGTTCTTACTATTCTGATAATCTTAGCCGAACTAACAGGCATGGCTATTATGCCAATCGTTTTTTCAATAGCATGAAACGGGAATGAAACACAAAAATCGATTCTCGGTTACGTACTAATGAACGTATTGCGCAATAGTAACACTTCAATAATTCGGAAAACGTTCGGCAAAATGCCCTCTGATAGCTGTGCTTGGTATTTTAGGAGGAAATTAGAGTCAAGGTTTCGTCTAAAATAAAAATTGATTTTTTCCATGAATTGCAATATTGCCACATGACGCAACATCCTTATTTATTGTTCATCCTTCTGGAAAGATACAGCTAACTGTTGCCTGTTGCTACTATATAGTTCCAGGCTCTGATCATCAGCAGAAAGGAGTTAAACCTGTTGTCGTGAGTCCCTCCAGGAATCACTCCTCTAGCAAACTTAAGTTATCGCCAATATTCAACCACGAAAGATGGGCTCTGTTAATAAACGGTACGAGTGGGGAGACAAGCCACAGGACCCAGGGTACACAACCTGGAGCCCCACCATCAACCCCCAATAGGGGGTTGGAGGGAGAGGACTCACTTTCCTATAAAACCCCGGATCCTGCGACTTTAGCTTCATTCGACACTTCCTCTAACCAGCTCTCTCTTCTCTCCTCCTACCTTGCTCTCTCTCCTCTAAAAGATTCCAGATGTCGGTGGTGATTCGCTCATACCCGTTTGGACACCTCCTCTCCAAAAGATCCTAGATGTCGGTGGTGATCCGCTCATAACCGCCTAGGCAAACCTCCTCTCAAAAGATTCCAGATGTCGTGGTGATTCGCTCATAACCGCCTGGACACCTCCTCTCTCTAAAAGATCCTAGATGTCGGTGGTGATTCGCTCATAACCGCCTAGGCAAATTCACCTAAAACCTCTTCCAAAAAGATCCCAGACGTCGGTGGTGATTCGCTCATAACCGCCTGGGCAATTTCCCTCACACCACCGTGATGCCAATTTTAAATTCATCACACCTGTCTCCACCTGTTCCTATGCATTTAGCGCCAAGTTAGTCGGGAGCCTCCTCTTGACATCCCGCCTGTATTGGATCCACCGCAGTTTGTTGTCGTTCATCTCGACTGCCAGTTCCAGTTTAATGAATCCTGAGTAACTTGGGAGATTTCTTCCAGTAGACATCTCTTGGCACCCTCTTCTCTATTTGAAATTGTTTCCATCCTTGGTCTTGATGAATGGTTCTCGTGAGATGATGCGGGCTAAATTTTTACCTCGATATTTCCGGAAATTTGCATGTATGTACTCGTCGTACCTGCCTGACGTTGCCGGCGTGTTGAGGAGGTTTTATTATTTCGAGAAGCTTCTGTACATAAATGTGTCCTAGAAATGGTCCCCGTCCTTCCTTCAGTTACCTTAGCAGGGTTTTTTTCTCTATAAAAAAGAAACTCCTTCAGGTATATATATGATGTGAACTCCATCACCTCATTTCCCTCTACAATTTATTTGATAATATTCACAGCATTTTGCAAATCCGCCATACTTTATTAATCAAACTATTACAGCGGGACCGGGCAGTATATTGACTATAATTAATCGAAACTCTCATCCCATGCTTCTGTTTTCTAATCCCTGGAGAGAGAAAAAATACCAGGCTTCAGTAATTTCAAGAAATTCTCAATTTTTGTTAGAGGGGAATCGGAAAGAAGTTTACTGCTTACATTAAGCGATGATATTGCTCAATATTAGGATTTCTCGCCTCTAAAAAGTCTAAGAATGAGGAGCACTCATGACTTCTGTTAATAGTACTTCCCAATTTTCAAATGATAGTCGGTTCGATTCTAAGAATTTTAAGACCAATCTCACTCTCCTACGATGAATACTTCTTTTTCTATGAGCTTTCGAAGTTTCGACAACAACTGACGTCATTATACCCCTCCCGCCAGGACGGGAGCCCCTTGCTCATTGTGATGTCACTTCTTGCCGAAATAAGTTTTGAGCTTTCTAAGGAAAGCTCATAGAAAAATAACTTTTCATCATGGGAGAGTGCGGTTTATCTCGAAATCCTTAGAATAGAACCTACGTTCGTAATAATAAAAATATAGTAAAGTAATATAATAAAGATGTTTTGCTTCATAGAGGAATCAGAGAAAGAATTAGTGGACATTTATTCAGTGTTCCGTTGGAGTTTCATGCTTGGCGGTAAATTAGAGTGTGAGAATCACATCATTGGGTAGCTGTGGACAGTGGCAAGGAAAGTCGTTGGTTCCAGGAGGGAAAAAAGCTACAAATAATTACACAAAGGTTTTTTATTTACCTGATAGGTCAATACCTACCGTCTTTCCCCCCCCCCCCTCCCCCGTAAGCCCTAACTCTAGTTCTGGAGCCGGCCGGGGAATTATGGCTTTTATAAATATACGGTGGATTCAGTAATTCGGTGGATTAGTTTTTTCTTCGGATTCTGCGTACCTTTTACCATGCACCAAATTTCGGAGTTCGTCAATATTTTCTACATTTGGTTCATAGATACCCGAATTGGATTTAAATAGCTTGGAGCTGTTTTGTAACCATCCTAATATAATTTTCATCTCTCTTTGTTTCAGCCGACGAAATTAAATGTTTACAAGAATGACATGGACAGTTGGGATTACACTAATCCCGCCGGCGTTGGTAAGTCCTAAATTCATAGTAGAAAAATGTTGAACGATCAATGTCGAACAACTTTTTGCGCTTGATTAGATCCTATGATTTTCCCTTTCTGTCGTTAGATGTTAATTGCTCGGCACTTACGAATATTTTCATCTTGATTTTTGAATGTACAAATTTTTGGAATGTATATATTTTTGACGATTTTTCCCTTCATGAATGATATTGGCAAGCTGTTGTACACTCCCATCCTGTCCTCTCACAACCATGATATTTACAGTTTTTCAGCGTGGGATATTTGGATTATTTTTTAATCACCAAACACCAAGCTCATACAATGAATTCTACGACCTATTTTACCGGTACCTCCTTATTTGTTATATACACATCGTACAATTCATCATGAAGTCGTACACTAAGATACATTAGGTACTTGGAATACATCGATGTTTACTCATCGCATTCTCTCAGAACAATATTTGGTTTTGGAGTATATTCAGTCAAATTTTAACGTCTTACAGTTCAAGAAACGTCTCTGTATTATTATTGGTTAGCACCTCCGAGTAGAACCCAATTTATTATATTCGGTAGATACATACGGTAGTATGTACACATAGCTGATCTTTCTTGAATATTATTCGCCATATTTTCATTTTATTCGACCGCCAGGCGCTCCTACAACATCGCGAACGCTGTGGTAATCCTCACAACTGTAGAAAAATGTTCTAATTTTGGTGCTAGCGTCTTCAATTAAAAAAAAAGGTTGGATTACCTATCTACCCTGTTTGTTTCAAAAGTTCGTAAAAGAGAACGGAATGTACATGTAGCTATAGCGAGAGATATTCGGTACGACTTACGGACGCTACGACTTGAATGATGTTGTAGTGAGGTTCTGCCAGTTAATGTTAGTCGTGTTTTGTATTGACATTAGCGTTGTGGGGCACTTTGTATGCTTATGCGTTATCGTAGTATATGGTCATTGGTAAGGGTCCAGCCCTTCAACTTCAAATTACCGAACTTCCAACGAGCACGATTGAAATTTAGCTTTTGAACGTTGATGAAAGTTGGTAATGGTGTTCTCAGTCGTGATCACAAAGAACCATTGAGTCGTATCAACTTCAAAAATAGTCACACTCCCAACTGGTACGCTATCAACAAGAAGAACCCGATGAGATTTTCCAGTCGAGTTATTGGTCGGGATCATCAATTTTATAGCGGAAAGTATCATCAACTGTGCTTACAGTCTTATTATTCTTTTTGTTGCCTCTTGGAATAAAAAGTATTTCGCCAGGTTGTTTCAAGGTTTTAAAGGTCGATGATGCAGGCTTAAAGATTGGCATTATCTCGATTACCTCGAAGAATCTTCATCAGTTCGTGATCGTTGCCATTGGCGGATGTTTATTGTAGAACTCGGACTCATTGACTGGTGTAGTGGATCATATGCGTTATGCAAGTAAGCGGTGCATTTTACACGAGTAGTTACTTCATACAGCTTTTGACAAACCTTGGGTACCTATGGTGTTACTAAGCCTCTCAAGAGCGTAAAAATTCTTCGATGTGCTATTTGGTGGTTTGGAGAGGTGATTTAGACCGGTCCCTTGCATAGTAGCTGTGAGTGAAGAACTGCGTGCACAAAGCGCTGACGGAAAGTTTATACCTGGTGGGTATTCGATGACAATAATTTGGAACCTTCTAGATAGGCACCAAGCGCACATTTCTCCAGAATCTAAGCTCATCGAGCATTGTTCTCCGTGTAGCGTTTGGCTGTAAATGAAAATGAAGATCGATGGGCGTTCTGTCATCCTTTGATTTTGTTTTATTATTTTCAATAATGAACCATTGGAATCAAGCATGAAAAAAAAAAAAAAAAAAATTAACCCCTCCCCCCTCAACATTATTTGATGGTTTCCGTTTCAAGGTATGTTGTAGAATCCGAAAACGCAATAGAAAAATTTCTGTCCGTCCTTCTTACACCGTACGCCGTACTTAGCACTTTTCTTAGTTACCATGAACCAAAATTAATGAAATTTGGTTTGTAGGTCATATTTGGGTCTAGTTGGTCCGCGCGAAGCTCCGCGGTACTGTCAGTAATCTCTAAGGGGTGAAAAATAGGGGTTGAAGTTTTCAGAACGCCGTAGCTCGAACATTTAATAGAAGGCTATGGTTTTTTTTACGTTTTTAAATTGATCTTGAAATAACGAATTTTTTAAGACCACCCGGAACATTGTACGACCAGCCGTTCTTTTGCAGCGAAAAGCTTCTTCAACGTGATCATGAATCAGACGGTATAAATCCGGTCCAGATATCATTGCTAGGGAGCACCCGATTCTAATCACGGATGGCTATATGAAGTCGAGTTGGTTGTCCGGTGATATTATTCCATTTGAAAAAATGATGGCTCTTATGGATTTTGTTGGTAGGTACTTTTGCAACTTTATCAAACGTTATGCTTCATGAATAACGAAAAATAATTAATTACTTATTGAATTGTTGAATCCTGGGCATTTTCATGAAATGTAATTCCCGGGCTGGCTCCAATTCTCGATTTAGGGCTTTCCTGGGGAGAGCTCGAGGGTAGGTATTGACCACAGAAAACCTGATCTACGCAGAAGGGGCATCTATAAGGGTAAATTATTACACAACGGTTTCTCACACAACGGTTTATTATTTACCTTACTTACAATTACTTATCTCCTTCGACTCCTATTGGAGCGTAGAGCATCCACGAGCGAGTTCCATTCCGTCCTTTGAGCAGCAGTCCTCCTGCTTGTACCTTATGCTTCATGAAGAGCAACAAAAATTAATGATTGAATTATTGAGTCCCGCCCATTTTGATCAAACTGTAATTCCCGGGCCGGCTCCAATACGCTATTTAGGGCTTTCCTTAGGTATTGACCCTGGAAGGTAGGTATTGACCGCAGGAAACGGATCTACGCAGAAGGGGCATGTATACATGTAAATTATTACACAACGGTTTATAATCTTACCTTATGCTTCATGAATAACAACAAATAGTTAATTATTGAATCACTCGCATATTTATGAAAGTGTAATTCCCGGGCCGGTTCCGGTACGCGATTTAGGACTTTCCTCGCGGAGGGGGGGGGGGGATACGCGGGTAGGCACGGTCTACGCTGAAGGGGCATCTATACATGTAAATAATAAACCGTTGTGCAATTATTCGCAGCGTTTTTCATGTAGTTTTATTGAAGCACATACGAATGATGCGTTTTGTATCAGGGGCCCAGCCAGCGTACTGCTGATCGATATTTTATATTTGACGTACCCCAGGACAAATCCGTTACCACCCTATAAATGAACCAATCATTTGAATAGACAGTGACTGTGGTAGTCACTGGGAAGTCATAGACAATAGCTCTAAATGCTCTCATGAATGCGCAACCTTGTAACGTTTGCTTTCTTGTCCCCATGTCACTTTCATATTCCTCTCTGGTAGTCTGCGAGGTATAATTGCTGTGTCGAATCTGCCAGATTCAGTTCCCTATGTAGGATTCTCCTCTCCTGTATTTTGCTTTGAATTGTAGTAATATAAAAAATAGCAAGTTTATTTTTCCAGATACTGTCTGTCAGTTGAAAGGTGGAAAAGATTTGGACCCGTGGTTTGTGGTGTTCAGTCTGAGCACCATGTTCTCCCACAGACTTGGGGACTTGTGGACTCGAATTCTCGTTCATTCTGTGCACGCACGCCTAAAGACCCCGTCTGGCAGCTCTAATAATATTGGACATAAGGGTTCCCAAAAATTTGGACATTCTTTCACGTTGATAAATTATAGCAAAAATTCATGCTTTTCGGCACGATATTAATGTTTCAGAAGTAGGGTAAACCATACAGTAATGGACCGGTTAAGGACTTTCATATTTTTCAAATGCATTACGTAAGTTGTTTTCAACTTTTTAAGGGTTCTGTATATTCCAAGATATTCCCCAGGATCTCCTCTTAACAATCAACTATGATTTTTTTCATTTCCAACATTTCACATACTTCATATCTACATATCACTGTGAAAAGTCGAAAAACATAGTAATGGGACACACCATTCTATAAGGAGACATTTGAATTCAGTTATGGGACACCTCGAAATAAGTCACATTTGTGTTGAAAAATAATGTCTCAGCACCGCTTTGCCCTATCAATAAAAGAAAAATAACTAGGTATTAAAGAATAAATGTGGTCTCGGATAACGGTAAAAATATTTTATTTACAAATAAAACTGGAATAAAATTGCAATATAAAAATTTTCACAAAATTTCAATCTAAAACATAAAACTTCAGCTTCCCCTATTGTACTCTAACTTTTCATTTTGGAAGAACAGGCATTCAAAATGTCTTCCATTGACATCATGTCACAACTTGTGTCACTATCAGACGAAATGTCCAAACTATAATTGTCTTCGTCACTCCCTGCTTCTTTATAGCAGTGGTTACACACGTAAAGATGGTAGTCCTCTGCGTCAGGAATGTGGTCCTTGTGGAACTGAGGGACGCACCTAACATGGAAATTCCGCTTGCAACTGCTGCACTGTAATTTGTTTTTACGTATACATGTTTTGCATGTATCGCAAAGATTTGAAACACGTTTTAAATTTTTTTCAGATAACTTCTCTTCACGTTTTTCTATTTTTCTCTTCTTCCGTTCTTCTTTCTCTTTTTCTCGGATTTCCTTTTTTTCTATCTTTCTTCTCAACGATTGTCGGTATTCATCGGACGTAATAGCATAGCTCAGTCTTTCGACGTTCCTTTTCCCTTTCCGACTTGGCCGAGGCATATTTGTCAAGAATGATCGAATATTTTGATGGGCACCCCTACTATCCTCATCAGGAGTAGAGTTAACGGCAGATTCTTGAACCGGTACTAGTTCGTCTATCTGTGTAGATTCAACCACAAGGATGGGGCTCGCAACTTTTGGAGGGAATTTTTCTCTTGTCCAATCTTCTTCAGCTGAACTACGTTCAATGCTACCTCCTGGGGTGGGGTTACCATCCATTTCTTCTTGGACATCATCTACTAGTTCCTCTTCTTCACGTACGGAGTCAATTACAGGGATGGGGTCTGAGGTAGTTACTTGAACTTTTGGAGGGACGTTCTCTTCCCTAGATTCTTGGTCTACTATATTTGTACCACCCAAGAAATTCTTTATTCTAAGTAAAGCTTTAAAAGGACTACTTTCGTTGTTGGCGGCCTCTTTGAACGCTTCCATTGCCTTCAACAAAGCCTCTTCAGAGTATTGGGGGGACTTCGGCATTTCTGTAAGGTAAAAAATATGAAAAATAAGGTGGAATAGGCAGAATTGGTATAATGGGACAGTACCAAATACAGTAATGAGACACCTACGTCCATTACTGTGTAGACTCATTTTATACTCAAGTTTCTTATACACACAATCTTATAATCAATAGTACTCTCCAGTGACTCATTATAACCGGAAAATTGAATAAAACAGTAATGGGACGGGTGGGCCATTACTGTCTAGACATCTAAATTACCATACAGTAAAGAGACAGGGTCATAAGTGAAGCTTGACTTGAACAAAATGCACCAACAACTAGCTAAAACTATAGAGAAAACTGTAAGGAATGTTCTCTTACCTGAAATATCCGAAAATGTTGAAAATTGTGAGGTGTAGAAGCTTAACAGCAAACACAGATTTCTAAACAAAAAATTAATTTTCACTAGTCAATCCGTAGTCTGGGCGATGAATGGCGTGATGACGTCGATCACCTGGTATCTTGGCGTCCCGGCGATCGTAGACGTTCAGATGTTTAATGGAGGCACCACCTGTGCAAATCTGGTAGGTAACAAATGAATTGAAGCCTTATTTTCGCCATTTGATCTGGGACTGTCCCATTACTGTAGGAGTCTCATTACTGTACGGTTTACCCTATCTTGGCCTTTTGGTGGAATGTGCTTTGTGCCTAGCGTGCTTTTGGCCATTCGCTTTTTTGGTCAGTTGAAGGATGGGAAGGGGAATACCTTCATTCGCTCTTCTGCGTCACGGCATGAGGCATATTTAATTTATTACACGCTCGCACTCCTCCTTCTGTTTAAGTATACCCCTCCTTATAAATATTTTGGACTCACACAGTGGGGCCAAATGGGTTTTTTGCAAAAAACTAAGCTCTGCTCCTTCGAATGGGAAACTTCGAGCACATTATGGATGTGCATTCCTCCCCTCTTGTTCCTACCCTATTACCTAAAATCTGCTGTAGTCCGTTGTTGTTTACTCTACCGAACTGATTTTCATTCAAATGAAAACTTGGTAGCATTCAAGATCTTCGTCAAATGAGACCGTATCGAGCTCTCTAGGTATGTAACCATGAGTTCTTGTGTTTTTTCAGTGTTTTCTCAAGGTTATCACTTCTCAAGACGAGAGCCTCCGGCACAGCAATGTTGGAAAATCGCCGGAAATCGTGGTTACATTGCTAGAATAGGATATGCGAAAACTAGTTTGGTTAGTGTCAATCGCCTAAAGAATAAATTTTCAGCTTGAAGGATTTTAAGCGCTAATAAGATATTTTAGGTGGAGGTACATGATTCATATTCAGAGTCAGCTCGACATTTCCTATAAACATGTAGTGGGGCAAGACCCCTCATGGCATACTGTGGTAAACGGTAGGTACCGTTCTTTTTCTTCTTTTTGCATCTACACTTGGGCCTTTCATTTGCGGCATCCAAACCTTGTCAACCTATTATTGGGTGGGCACCAAACCAGAATGGCATTGACATCCATAGTATGCAACCGGTTATTCCCACTGCAACAGGAATTAGTCACGGAATTCCGAGTGGAATGCCGAAATTGGCTTTCTCTTGTACGCTGTGTGGTCACGCTCAGACCCCGCTGTAATCTTTCATCGTTTGTTACTGCGAATTGTCGGTCCGACATTTCCCTCTTCAGAATGATACATTGTTCGGTTTTCACCTATCTACCCCCTATAGCTCTTATCCCCCTTTTTCCGATTCTGGCCGATATCACATCATTCATAGAATTCCATACGTTCTTTTCCCGTGAGGTTTGATGCTCCCGTTCCAGGGCAGGGAATTAGACCGATACGGAAGTAGGCATTTTTACTTTCCAGACTCACGAATTTATTTGCGCTTTTGGTTTATTATTCTGTGAATAATACACCTATGTATTCGCTCAGCAAAAAATTGTGTAACACCCCCTCGAAATTTTGCTTCCGAGTCTGCGAAGCAGCGGAAGCCTTGTGTTCACTTTCGTGAGCCAAAAAATTTTTGTCTTCAGAAATCAAAATTTCCACTTGCATTTTGCGTTTCAAAGCCTACTGAACAAATTTGGTTCCGTGTCTGTCGGTCTGTGAGTCTGTGAGTCTGTGAATCTGTGAGTCTGTGAGTCTGTGAGTCTGTCCGCATTTCCTTGTTACAGCCATAACTTCCACGATTTTGAATTGATTCAGCTCAAATTTTGAGGGATGGTGCGGATAAGGCCCCTTGAGGTCCCATACAAATTTCAACATGATTGATCCAGCGGTACGCCCTGCGCATGCGCTAACGTTAAATTAAACAAACACGCATAACTTTCACAATTTTGATTCAATTTCGCTCAAATTTTCAAGGGTTGTTTGGACAAGGCCTAGTGAGTTCCAGTATGAATTTCAGCATGATCGGACCCTAGGTGCGCTCTGCGCATGCGCTGGCGTGAAATAGATTCAATTTCCTTGTTACAGCCGTAGTAACCAAAGATTTCACCCAATTTCAATGTAATTCTCAGGGATTAAGCGGGTAGGGCCCATTGAGGTCCCATATAAATTTCAACATGATAGAGCCAGCGGTTCGCCCTGCGCATGCGCTCTGTCTGTCTGTCTGTCCTTCTATGCACGGCCAAACGGCTCGACGGATATCGACCAAATTTGGCACGAATATCCAGTAGGCTCCCAAGTTGCGCAACGTCGCATTTTCAATTCCCTGACCATAGCGGAACTATGGTCGACCATGGTCAACTCCTGAATGGCTTGACGGATATCGACCAAATTTGGCACGAATATCCTGTAGGCTCCCAAGTTGTGCGACGTCGCATTTTTAATTCCCTGACCATAGCGGAACTATGGTCGACCATGGTCAACTCCTGAATGGCTTGACGGATATCGACCAAATTTGGCACGAATATCCAGTAGGCTCCCAAGTTGTGCAACGTCGCATTTTTAATTCCCTGACCATAGCGGAACTATGGTCGACTTGGTCGAATCCCGAATTGCTCAATGGATATCGACCAAATTTGGCACGAATATCCAGTAGGCTCCCATGTTGTGCAACGTCGCATTTTTAATTCCCTGACCATAGCGGAACTATGGTCGACCATGGTCAACTCCTGAATGGCTTGACGGATATCGACCAAATTTGGCACGAGTATCCAGTAGGCTCCCAAGTTGTGCAACGTCGCATTTTTAATTCCCTGACCATAGCGGAACTATGGTCGACCATGGTCAACTTCGTTAATTGAAATGGTAATCCCTATTTTTTATAGCGTATTCGTAATCTACGTGAAATTCTATCTACGATCGACCCTTCGGACTACCCCCGCGGTCGACCTTAGCGCATCCATGGGCCCCTCCATGGTCGAATCCCGAATTGCTCAACGGATATCGACCAAATTTGGCACCAATATCCGGTAGCCTCCCAAGTTGAACGTAGGCGCATTTTTAATTCCCTGACCATAGTGGAACTATGGTCGACCATGGTCAACTCCTGAATGGCTTGACGGATATCGACCAAATTTGGCACGAGTATCCAGTAGGCTCCCAAGTTGTGCAACGTCGCATTTTTAATTCCCTGACCATAGCGGAACTATGGTCGACCATGGTCAACTTCGTTAATTGAAATGGTAACCCCTATTTTTTATCGCGTATTCGTAATCTACGTGAAATTCTATCTACGATCGACCCTTCGGACTACCCCCGCGGTCGACCTTAGCGCATCCATGGGCCCCTCCATGGTCGAATCCCTAATTGCTCAACGGATATCGACCAAATTTGGCACCAATATCCGGTAGCCTCCCAAGTTGAACGTAGGCGCATTTTTAATTCCCTGACCATAGCGGAAATATGGTCGACCATGGTCAACTCCTGAATGGCTTGACGGATTTTGATAAAATTGGGCACAAATACCCGGTAGGGTATGGGATTTTTCCGTCGTTGTTGGTTCCACGATACTGCGTACAGCGAATGTCGGATAGCGAGCGAAGCGAGCGGTCAGGCTAGTTATGTATAATGGACGTAATGTATTATGGAAGTCATGTTATGTATAATATGTATATTTCATGTAATGTTATGTAATGTTATGTTATGTAATGTAATGTTATGTAATATGTATATTTAACGTTATGTAATGTTATGTAATGTAATGTTATGTAATATGTATATTTAACGTTATGTAATGTTATGTAATGTAATGTAATGTTATGTTATTTTGCTTCCGAGTCTGTTCTATTTTATAATGGGTCACTCTGATTGTGTCGAGAAAGCTCCTGTGCCATCACCTTGGCAGTGTATTTTCTTTTACGTTTGAAGGTGCGTAGATTCAGAAAATGCAATGTCCGTTCGCCGTCCGCCATATCATGCATACCGGCTTCATTTTCGGTCTACAAGTTTTTGGATTTTTTCGACTTGATCAGCATTCATGTCACCATGTGGGCCAGAATGGCATAATCTAGTGTGGGCATAATTAAAGATAGTACCAGCTGTTGACGCACTTGTAGGGGGAAATCCACTGTAATCCGCCGTAGCTGATCCCTTTAAACATTTTTCCGCAGACTAATGCTGTTTGTTTGTCCCACGAAAGGGTACTTTCAATGGTGATCCCAAGGTTTTTGATCTCCGTTTCATATGTCAATTGTATACCATCTATGATCACTTTAGGAATATAGTTCAAATTTATATTTTGTAGAGTTGTTTTGTGTCCTAAAATCATAGCTTTGCTTTTTATCGGATTCACGAGCATCCCGTGCTGACGGCACCACGACAATTGCTGTTCGATATCACAGTTCAACTTAGCAATACTCTCTTCTATGTCTTCTACGCCTCCAAAATGATATATTTGAATATCGTCATCAGCATATGACATGTGTTCACAGAAGGTGAAACACCTTGGCAATGAGTTTATGTACAAGGAGAGCAATGTCACCGACAGGATTTAACCTTGTGGTGTACCTGCCTGAACATTTTGCCACGTGGACAACTCACCTGAAGGGCCTCTGATACACTGCTCTCTTCCTGTCAAATAGGACCGAAACCATGACTCCATTTCATTTCAGAGAGAGAGAGAGAGAGTGAGTGAGAGAGAGAGAGAGTGAGAGAGAGAGAGGTTCGAGGGAGGGTAACCTCGGGTTGTTGGCCAGCTCGACGTTCCCCGCGTTTATTTGGTAAAATCACACAATATTACAGGAGTGGATTCTGAGAGGGAATCACGACACCTTGATTCGTTCATTCCCCCCTCGTTATTATTCCTTGCTCCCTCTCGTCTCAGAAACGTTACTCGATTGGTTATCAATGAAGTACAAATATAATTTTCAAATCTTCGCATGACTTTCATTCTTAGATGAACGAAAAAGTCTTAGGTGAGTGAAGTTTCGACTGAGCTATTGTTTTATCTCCTTAATTCGTCTTCAGTCCCCTCCTCCTCTTGAAATCATGACGGTTAGGCGAAAACTTGTGTTTGAAGCTGCGTCAACGGTATAAATTTGGCGGAACTTTGTCATTGGGGAGAGACAGACGCACCTATTCAAATGAGCGGCGGTGGGGCCACTTTGTGTGGCACAAAAAGGGCAGACTAGCGGGAAACGCCACGGCATTGTTTCGGGAGTTTTTGTCGTTGTAGCGGGATGTTTGAGGAAGCGCGGAGCTTTCCACTCTATAAATTAGCTCATGCGGTTCTGAAGGGTTTATAACGCTGCTTGTTCGTCCTGGCCACGGCATCGCCCGAAAATTCGAGCTTGTGTGTTCCAGGTGCCCGAGTAACTTTCTGTTTTAACGTGTGTTGAACAATAATTAGATGATACTAGTATCATAATGCAAGGACAATATTATAATCACGTCTAGTAAGTCCCCTGAAAAAGCTACCAAAGTATTCTTATTGGCATCTGGCTTCGTAAACCACTTGTCACTTGATACACAAAATTATAACTAACCTACAGAGACGGAAGATGCAGAAAAAACTTGGACGATTCGGCAATATGAGGAGAGGCTGAGTTGTCCCTCACTTGTTTCAACTACATATGTGTAACTGTCAACTATCAACAACTGAACGACAATGACTTAGGAAAAATTACAAAACGTTGGCTTCCAAAAAATGTCATGATAAAAAGATAATGAGTTTTGAATATGACTCTTATTATAGGTATGATTTGCATAGCGTTGTGATAATTGTTGGTGTTGTGAACTGTAACGTATCAATTACGGTTGAGTAACGGAATTATGAGCTCTGAATAAATCCACTTGGCTAGGAATAAACCTACTGACCAAAAGTTACCAATCTGTTATATGGTAAGTCACTGGTAAAATATACGTACGATAAATAATATAACTATAGTCCTGTAAGTAGTAGGATTTGTATCCCGGAATCTGAATATTATTCGGTTCCGGGCCGGTCTTCCGGCAGGCTGATGGCCTTTGCCGGAGATTTTCCACGTCTTACTAGTCTACTGAATACCCCACTCGATCGCCGGGGACAAGGAGTTAGCAAAAGGAAAAGCAGTGGATATATGTTGGTATATGTATTATTAATTTATCTTAAACTATTTCTAATTAATTGTATGATGCTATGATGTGTCTTTATTGTACCTTGTTATTCCTAAGCTCTCCAGTCCCGTTTTTCCACTCGCGCCCGCGCACTCGTGCCCGGAGAATTGTCCGTATCGGCGGCGGAGACGGCGGCAGCAGCGTTGGGAAAGGGGCCTCCAGTATAGCGGGGCGTCCGAGAGTCGCTGCCTCCGGACGTTCGACGTTTTAGGGCGTGGGGGCGTCAATCCGCCACGACCGGCTTTCTCGTTCTTCGGATGGCACCAATAGTTTATAAAACTCGCACTGGGCTCATCACGGAGACTTCCGTACTCGTCGAGTAACCGGGGAAGGCAGCCTCGATTTTCTTTTTCGAAGCCCTTCCGCAGTGAGGCGTAGTGCTGACTTAGCGCACACGCCTGGGAACGATGTCGCCTTCGTTGTTCAAATGAAAAGATATGATTTCTTAAGGTAGGATTTTCATGTGCATCGATTTTTGAGGTTGCACATGTCCCCCTTGCTGGAAAAAGAATTTTGTCCAAAATTCTTTGCAGTACCTACGCGCTTTGTTCGATGTATGACATTTATGAACGTTCGGATCGTCACGGCACTGGCGTATGGAAAGTTCGGATTACCTTGAATGGGGCGAGTCGGTGGCGTGAAGGCGGCAGCAGTGTTTGGAAGGGGGCCTCCAGTATAGCGGGGCGTCCGAGAGTCGCTACCTCCGGACGTTCGACGGGCGTGGGGGCGTCAATCCACCACGACAGGCTTTCCCGTTCTTCGGATGGCACCAATAGTTTATAAAACTCGCACTGGGCTCATCACGGAGACTTCCGTACTCGCCGAGTAACCGGGGAAGACAGCCTCGATTTTCTTTTTCGAACAGTTGAATAGCCCTGCCACGGTGAGGCGTAGTGCTGACTTAGCGCACACGCCTGGGAACGATGTCGCCTTCGTTGTCCAAATGAAAAGATAGGATTTCGTTCGGTAGGATTTTTATGTTCACCGATTTTTGAGGTCGCACAAGTCCAGGCTAATTCCGGATTATCTCACCCCAACATAGACAATATTGAAAACTCTAAAAGACCATTTTTTGACTACTTGAAAGCGAGAAAATTCCGGATATTGCGAAAATTAGTAATAACCTGCTCCAAGTTTGTCTTTAAATTGTCAAATCGAGCCGCTTCTAAGGTGCCACACCTAAAAATTGAAGAATTAGCCACGACCGCCATGACCTCCACATTCACAACTCAATATTGTTCAGGGTGGTCTCTCCCTCCCGAAATGATTATGGAAGTTTACTCAGTTCTCCAAACAAGCTTAGGTCATAATGGTCGCAACATTTGCAACATGTACAATCTGTACTGATGCCAGACAGAGGTGGTTATACTCGTAGTTGGTGAGAGATCCTCGGATTAGATAAGCATTCGGGAGACACTACTAACCTGAACTTGCATGCTTCCAGGATCAAGGACGTGTATCCTGTTTTTGTAACCGCACCAGACTTCGTTGTAGACTGCACACGCCGTCTACAGTACTAACCATAGGCTTGTTGCAGTAATAACCATAGGTAATCGCGTGACCATGATTTACGACTAAGAGCAGCAATTCTGCGAGTGATTTTCAGAGCGGTCTATCCGCTGCTTCGCAGTACGTTACGAACTCAATACAAGTGGTGGGTGCCTCTGCCTAGAGGTAGACTTGAGTAGCGTTTATAAATACGGCTTCAAGTTCTAATCTTCCTTTCAATAGGTTTCTACGTCATGCGCAGTTTCCGATTCAATTAATTATAGAAAAAGACGTGGGGGAGTTCCCACCACGCTGCATTGTCTTCCTTCAGCTATTCATATCATGAAGATCATGGTCAACCGAAGGGTTCTGGGTTGCACAAATGGTAACGCTGTGAAACTCACGTAATAATTCAGTGTAAGAACTGAGGAATCGTAATAATTATTGATCAGAGTTTGTCGGTAATATTTTATGAGTTATGATACCGTGTTGAGAAAGGGGTGGCCTGGGAGTACCTTGAACTCTCATCAATAGTAAGGCACGTCCTTTCATCAATAGATCATCGATAGATTTTGTTGACTGTGCGAACATGAAGCGTGATCTTACCTAGTTTTCGTGGTTATTGAAGTGTACCTCAAGGCTGGAAACGGGTGAAAATTTCTTGAAGGCCTCCTAACACGTTTGATCGTGTGTGGGCAACTTCTTCCGATAATCTTGCATCAAATGAGTAGAAAAAAAACTTTCCTCGACCGTATTCTGGCCCCTTGAATAACGCTAATTCTTACACCAGTCCTCTCAGAAGCGGCCGAAGTCTTATGTTTTCGATTAGGCTCTCCTAAGACAAACTAGAAAATTTTGATTAAATAAATCCACTTACTTATTTCTCAGATATTGATAATCGTCAATAAACATTCAGTATAAAACCCAAAATATCACTCATGTTTGGTCGTCAGTATGGTCGTCATTTGACGTGATCGTCTAAGTTAGACGGCATATATATACACATTCCGTAGATTAATGCATGCATTACAGTGGACGATGAATGATATACCAGTATTTATGATATACCAGCATATATATGAGTAACTGATCTGTGATAATTTTGAATTAATGCGCAATTTAATTACCAAATTCCGTGACTAGTTTCGCGATGTGAACAGCTTACGTACATTCTTGACAACCTATAATATTAGAGTAGATGATGTTATCATCATAACAATGCCGCAAGAATACCCCTCTCTCCTTCACAGAAATAAGTGTCGTAATTCCAGCGACGTGACAACTAGACTCAATTCTGCGTCGAACAAACAAAAAAAACACGTAAATCCGTTGAGAATCAAGCCCTGGGCACACAGGATTTTGTCGAAAACTCAGTTTTCGGCATTGACCCCCCCCCCCCCCCCTTCCCACTCTATAAATAAATGTCGGAATTCCGGCTACGTATTGCACAACTAAACAGCTCCCCCCCCCCCCCCCCCCCACAAAAAAAGAAGAGTGTTTGGCGTCGTAGGGTACAACTAGACGGTTTTCTGCATCGAACAAAAATTCTTAACGCAAGTCGGTCAAGAATTGCGGCCTGGGCAGCGCACACAAGATTTTGTCACATAGACACTGTTTTTCACGGATTTGAATTCAGGATGGTCTGAAGCGAATTTGAATGTGGTTATTTCATTCGCGGCTGTGTTATCCTCTTCTGACCAGGTCAAATACATAAGGACGTCTTGCTGCTGAGGGACGTCCTAAAAAGTAGATTGTAATCGGGATATGGCTGATCCCGTAAATAATCATCCAATAAATAATCATTGGCTTTTGCTAGGCCAGTTATCGATATAAAAACTCTTTATCGGAAAGGTTGAAGTTTTACTTAGTCGAATTCGAAGTTTATCTGCAGAGTTCCCTAGTCTTCGTTAGTGAACGTGTTTCCCTACCCATACCTGTCTTGATGATCCCAACAGCATTCAAATATCAATGTAGGGCTGATTTTCAGATTGAGGGACACAATGGAGGACACTAAGAATGACGCCAAGGAAAAGAGAATGGGTACCAAATAAAATACAGATAATCATAGCAAGAGATGTTAGGGTTACCAACGAACCTTACTACACAAAAGGAGAAAGCGTTGAATTATATGAAGGCATAGAAAAGAAGACAGAGTCCTATGATACCATTCTACCAACTTTAAATGATCAAGCCCCAACTCAAGATCTAGAGAATCCTGAATTTTTCGAAGAACCTGAACCAGTAACAACTGAACTGCAAGAGCATGAGCATGTGACACAGCGGATGCAGCTTAGATCTGCCGACGAAAGACGTCCACCAGCTTGGTTACAGGATTTTGACCTTCTGAATAAATTATGCCTGTGGTGAATCATCCTATGAAACGGAGGAAAATCCGGAAATTTGGGAACAAGCTGTCAAAGCTGAAATAAGGGCTCATGTGAAAAATGGTACATGGGCAATTATAAAAAAACCAGCCGACCGCAATTCGGTGGGTTACAGGATGATCTTAACAGAAAAACTTAATCCTGATGGCACACTTGAACGCCGGAAAGCGCGCCTGGTTGCTCAGGGGTTTTCTCAACGTCCAGGGGTTGATTTCTCCGAGACATACTCTCAGTCGTAAAAATGAAATTTCTTAGATTATTGATGGGTCTAGCAGCTGAACTAAATCTAACATTGAGCCAGTTGGACGTGACCACAGCATATTTAAACGGTACTCTTGACGAAGAGATATTCATGAAACTACCGAAGGGACTGGAGGAATACCTGCCAAAAATCCAGTGGTGAACCCCAGGACAAAACATATCGCACTCAAAGAACATTTCGTGCGAGAAGTGATTGAACGCGGGGTAATCAAGCTGGACTACTGTCCCACTGGAGAAATGCTGGCTGACATGTTCACGAAACCACTGAGCGGGCCGAAGTTTCGTGTGTTTCGAAACAAACTACTCGGCCTTAGCAGTCCCGTGAGGGCGAGTGTTGGAGATTGACTCCAGTGGACGGTCACCTGTTTTGCATTGTTGTTGACTATCCAACAGAGTTACCTACCGTTTATTCATTCGCGTTCTACTCTTCACAGAGAAAGTTTTACAAAAATATTATTGTTTCAAATAAAGTGTTCGTTCCAAAAACGGAGTTGAAAAATTCACCGGACAGAAAATTAAATTCTTCCAAAGTGATAATGGCACGGAATATGTCAACAAAACGGTTTGGCAGAGAGAAAAAATAGAACAGTCCTGGACAAAGCCAGATGTCTAATGTTAGAGGCAAACATGCCTCACTCCCTTTGGGCAGAAGCAGTTTATTGTGCAAATTACCTGGCAAATCGCTCACCTTCAAAATCGATTGATGGAGACACACCTTTCGAAAGATGGGTAGGAAAGAAACCGTCAATTAGACATTTGTAGATTTTTGGAGCAAAGGCATACATATTGAACAAAAGTTCCAAAAACGCCACTACCGTGATCACTCTCTAAGAGTATCATACCTAGCGGTTTTGGGTTTTCGACTCGTGATAATTTTTCTTCACCAGGGCCTACGGGATTATTGTCAGTAGGTAATCACAGAAAAAACCTTTATTCCACATTGATCAATCCATGAATGATGCGTAACACGATCACGAATACTTTTGACGCTGCCATTGTGCATCCGAGTCTTATAATTCCTCATACTACAAACATTCTCATAGTGGAGTGTATCAATTTTTCCTTAGTGTATGTATGAGAAGGTTGTAGTATGTACTCTCTCTGCTCCCCCTTAGTTAGCACTGATATCCTGTTGTGACTTCCGTGTAATTTCGAATGATAACCCCGTCGTCAGTTTAGTTAAGGCTCCGCTCAAGTTCTAGTGTCTCCGGTCTTGACACCGAACCGATCGTTACAGTCCCCAAGAGTGGATCCTTGCTCGGCCCCTTGAGACGCTCCGAGGAATGAGAAACAGGTGGTCGAAAGCCGTTAAATGATGATGCTTAGTCGGAGGAGGAGAGGACTCTGGGAAGTTGCTAGTATATGTACCTGCTATGGTAAGCGATATCTTGCGAACGGCCCTGGCAGTTTACTGGTCTCGGGATTATCGATTATGAGAAAGTTGTCATCAATGGCCCCCCAACCCTATGAGGAAATGAAGAGCAGGTCGATACCTATTAGGCTGAGCTTCAGGGAAAGTTTCTCCATTACCCGACCCAACTGTACAAGTAATTTAGCGTAGAAGTGGGCGGCGACGAAAGTGAACAGGTTGGTTTAATGTCCAGACCGATTGTCGACTCCGAGCGGAATGGTGCATATTATTTAGAAACCATTCCCCGAGTAGGTACCTATAACACGCGATTTCAAGTATTCCGTTTTACTTCTCCTCTCAGCTATGTGTTAGATTGGTGCCACAGTTCAGTGCGTTCGAACTAGATTTAGCCGTTTGATGATTCAGTGTACCTTGTGGCTAATCAAGTTCTCCGCAGTAGAGTGCATTTTTGCAGATTCCCCATATAAATACTTGTTAAAGGAGATACGCTGTATGAAATGAATAACTTCTACTTGGTTCATTGACAGTAGTGCCTTACTTGCGGCATTAACCATCCATCATACTACCCAAGGTAGGTGGACAGCTATTTTCTTACTTTAGTACATCACCGTGTACGTTAATGCATGTATTAATGTCTGGATGTATCCTTTTTGAATTAGTAGAAAAAAACCTTGCCAAGAACAATGATACTGGAGAAGGGTACAATATGGTGCCTCTCTTTATCTCTAATTCAATTTACTCTTTGTTCGAGTATTATTCAGCCAATGCAGTTCGTGATTTCTACGCATTTAGCTATCGAGCGTGAAATGGTTTCCAACGTTGCTTCTCTGAACCAGTTCTCATTCGATGCTACTGTCTTGCGTCTTCTTCTCTAATCAGACCTGACTGGAACAGCGTTGTTGCATCTCGTTCTCCTCGCCAAACAATTATTTCTAGGTGCAGCACTCGTTATTTTTACATCCCGTGAATCATCCATGTTCCTCGTAGCCCATAATACTCTCCCTAGTTCAATTTATCATCGTCTTCGTTGAACTGGCAGAAGAAAGCTTGGCAAACTATCACTCGGAAGTGACAGGGGAAAATAATTAAACACGGTTATCATTACAAACAACTTACCCGAGGCTGAATCTATTTCGTGATTCAACCTGTACCGATCGTACCGATGGCCCTTGTTTTTTCCTGTTTCTTAAATTCGTTATTTCGTTTCTCGGATCTCGTAATTGCGAAACCTTCTTAAAAAATCCAACCCATCCTATCTGTTTATGAATGAAAAATCAATTCCTCATGTAATTCCCCTGGGAAATATGCACTTTCCCCCAACAAATGGTGCGAAAACACAGAATCAGTACACCATGTTTCAATTATGGTGGCCAATGGAACAGGAAAAGAACGCTTACTTGCGTTGTTCAGTATTTGAATTAAGGTTGGAATCATCATTTAGAGTCTTGCAGGAAAAGTACCGTTAATAGCGCATCGCGGTTTAGTTCAACTGGTGAGAGGTGAAGCCAAACGAGGCAACTGTTCCGTGGAATAGAACTATTAATGCAGAGTAAAGACCTGACTTGCAGCAACCATCTGAGTGAAGTGGTTTGTTATGTATTGCATAATACCACAAAGACGTTGAATACAATGGACAACTTTGAAATTCTCTGAATTCCAATTTTGGTCAATTTTTCTATAGAACGTTTGGTGTTCTGGTGGAGTATATCAGATCATTCTTCAGATTCATTCTGAATTTATTGTTTTGCAGTCAGTGGCGCACAGTAACTGTTCATTATTTATCGATACACAAGCGTCCTCAGCTACAATTGGCGTTCCACTCAGCATCGACGCCCCCATAATTCGCAGGGGAGGTGGGCCACCCAGTTGGAAGTGCCGAAATGGGAACGTGTGCGGTATACCATGTGGCTTTTTGGGATATCTCCGGAGCGTCTAGCTGAAAAAGCTGGTTGACTTCTAAAGTGTTTCCTGTCACCTTGAACTAATCGCTAGTACCTAATACAGTGCTTTAGACATCAGTAAATCCGTCACCAAAAGCATCAAAGGTACAACGATCTACCCACATGCGTCTAGTTTTCAGAGATCCGAACCATGTACCTACCGTTAGTTGAGTACCTACCTACCTATCCTATCCTACTTTTTTTGCGTAGCTGAGTTCAGCAGAGTAAATCTTCATGACTGATGTGTGATTGATTGTTAACAGTAACATCCAGCAGTGGATAGGGGTAATTCCACGTGTGAGCAATAACATCGTGAACGGATTGGCAGGAAAAGAGATTCAGACACCGTCAAGTTTTGAATAAATAAATAAATAAATAATAAATAAATGAATTGAAAGTTTTAGGAGGAAAATAACCAATCTCAGTTTCCCGGTTTATTTATTAGTTGTGAGAGAAAACCACTTGGAAACTTCAAGATATGAAAGCTTTTGCGAATTTTGAATTCGTTGTATCATGCCATCCGTCCATTCATGTTATTATTCCGAAGTATTAGGTAAGTACTTGATGTTCGGAATGAAAATTTGATATGTCGATGATTGATATAAAGCCTCGTTGTTCATAAATCCAAATTGAGGTTTCAATCTTGGAGGTCATGCATCCGTCAGTCGGATATTCATTCTCCATTTTTGGCTATTACATAGAAGGTGCTTCTTCGACGTCGGGAAAATATTCATCTTATAGTTAATCATACGGGATGATAAACCGCGATGTAAGGAGAAAGGGACAGGCTACAAGAAATGTTGGACTCATTTCAGTAGCGTATTTTCTCATCGAAAATTCGCTGAAACGTCCGAAGGAAAAGTTGATTCGTTATCGGTACGGTTCTTCTTCGGCAGTTCGCTCATCATTTCATGCTGCATAAATGAAACTTCCTTTGGATGATTCCCTAGCTTGCCTAACTAGCGGCAGCCATGGAGAAAAGCTTACCTGAGTTGGATGGTAAATCAAGACGTTACAGCGAATTTTCCCCTCGACCGAAGATAAACATACCGGTCTTATCTTATGAGCGGATGAACAAGATGTATAAAGGGAAGAGAAATAGGTATTATGGAGACCCGTTAGTAATGTATGAGGGGGGAAGGGAGGGCACCTTGAAAAAAGGTAGGGAAGGATCAACTCCGTGACTGATAAACTCCATGGGTATATAAAACACGAAAAGGTTCCGACCCCTCAGATAAGCGGAGAAGCCGCGAACACGGAATCCGCGCGTCAGAAGTGTACTTTTTTCTCACCTCGTCCTGGTGGGAAGGACAGCGTAGAAGGATCCAGCCCCGATACAGAGCTGATGGTATAATCTAGAAAAGATTGCGTTGACTCCTCTACAACCAACCAATCGTCCGACTGCTGCCAACAAAAGCTTTTGAGCGGAGTAAGATAACCCTACCCTTGTTTTCTGTGGTGTAAGAACTTACCTCGCTCTTCATCTCTACCCACGTCCTGAATCTTTCTGCTCGGTTGTCAAGAGCGTCATTTGACTGTGGTTTAACAATTTATTTTTGAGCTACCGTAATTGGTTGGTGTAGAGCGCTCTGAAAATCAAGAGTTATTCCCCGAATGGGTTTCCTATGAATTTCATGTCAGATCAAACAAAAAAAAAGAAGAAGTGCATGATCATCTTCAAAAGAAGAGGGAAGCACAGGGGCCTGATGCTGTTTCTGCAGACATACTGAAGGGAGGTATTAAAAATCTATGCGCCTGAGAGGATCCCAGAAGCATGAGGATGCAAGCTGGTTGCGGTTGACGTTCGCGCCTGCCTGTAGAAGAAAGAAAGGAAACGAAAAACACCGCAAATTATTACACAATGGTTCATTATTTACCTCTATAGATGCCCCTTCTGCGTCTAGATCTCTGTTTTCTGTGGAAAATAAGTCTCTCGTGCTTCCCCCAGTGAAACCCAAAATTTTTGTGGAGCTTGTCACATATCAGTCTACGAAAATGAATGCTAAGAAAGGTACTTTGAAGTAAAACGTGGGTGTGTGTGTGCGTGGGTATGTAGGTATCTACCGCAAAAAAACTTCCCTGCTAATTCAGGGCCTTAGCTAATAGGAATTCCGTGATCTACACAGAAAAATAATAAACCGATGTGTAATAATTTGCAGCATTCTTTAATTCCTTATGGATTCTACGTAGCTCAAAAGGCAAACAACCCAATTTCGAGGGGGTTTCAAAAATGTTTGTTTATGCTTGATTGAAAATAATGAACGAAAACATTTTTGAATAGCGTTGGAAAAAATGACAGCGGAAAAGACGAGAAGAAAGACAAAGTGAAATAAATTACTAAACATTGGTATAAAAAAGGTGAGCTGTCACAAAAAAGATGAAAGACCACAAAAAAGTGAACGACAGTAAAAAAAGGCCAACGACCACAAAACATTTAAACGGCCGCAATGAAGATGAACGATCATAAAAAAGTGAACGATCACAAAAAAGGTTCTGTAAAGAAAAATAAGCCATACTGTAGAAAACCAGTGCATTTATTCCCAGTTTCCCTTTTAGTGCAAGAAGATTAATCCTCAGTCATGCAAGCAAATTTACTGGGCATTATGCCACGTCTTCTGACATCCAAAGGAACAAAAATGAGCGTCGATCCTTCAGTACTGGTAAAACGAGGATTTTATCGAAACTCATTTTCCACGGACTCTAATCTGTTGCATGCATTGTGATAAAGTATGCAGTAGTTATGACTCTCACCTTCATGACTGAATCTTTTTGGCGAGAAAGGCTACAGTGATTATGACGTGCCTTACTGACACAAAAATAATAAAATCATTCCGAGTTTTAATATGATCGAGGTGTCAATTTAGCTATTATTACTGTTATTATTATTCTGATAGGGAGTAGTTGTATTGGCCCCATAGCTAACAGATCTGTATGAACTAATTTGAAATGATACCTACTTATCGTATGTACATGAATAAATATTGATAAAATATAGAAATATGTTTTACTCACATGTGTGAATTTTGCGTTGAAATCCTTTCTTCCACACCTGACCCAAGAATGATGATGGCTGTATTCTCGGCTGCGGTAGGTACTCGGTAGGAAAAAAATATGTAATTACGAAATTGATGATAGAGGTATGTTAAAATATTATTGTGGTTACGGAACCTGAATACATTTATTTAAAAGTTCCTATAGGTATATTTCACAATATTATAGTACGCTTACCTGGTGGTTCAAAGGATGGATGGTGAAGAGAATAATAATGAATGGTTCTATCGACTGCAACAACCTGCGGCGGAATGAGGTGAAACGGACGAGTTCCAGGACAGCTTTGCTGAAGAAGCGCTTCTTATTACACCCCCTTTTTTCCTTCAACGCTCACCGACATCTTCCTCGCGTTTTTCCATTTTTTTTTACCGAGAGCTCCTTCTTGTTTCTGTTCTCCTTATAAATCTCACTGCTTTCTGGTATTATCTTCTCGAGATGTGGTGTAATTCGGGGTATTAAGGGGGTTGGAAGTTCCTATATTCGTCACGTCCAGTGAAAGAGCTTTCGTTTGGGGTTACACAGCTATGGCCCTACCTACTTCACATCCAGGACCTGTCAAATAGACGACCACCACTGAACTAGGACTGCATCGTATTATTTGGTTCATCCATAGTAAATTACCTAAATCCATCGAGTAAATTACCTAAATTTTGGGGAAGGCTCCTGCCAAAAACTGGATCAGATCAGGTTGTTGAAATCTGGAGACAGAGTATGAAGATGGGGAGAAGCCACGTGTTTTTAAAACTTGGAGGGAACCCCCTCTTCCCTTTCCAACACCATCCTTTTCACAATAATTTGGAGGGGAACTGGTTTTGAAAATAATAGATAGTGCCAACAACAAAGATAGCACCCAAAAAATAATAAGAAGGGGCATGATGACGTCACAACAGCTGGTCTCTTGCTTGATAAAAGAAAGGTGTGGTGTCCTCAGCTGATTATATGATAAGAGGTTGGGAAGGGGAAATTGAAAATTCGAGGGGAAAACATTAGGTAAGGAGAGGTTAGGGAAGGGGAAAAATAATTTTGAATATTGGAGGGAAAACCAAAGACCACAAGAAAGATATTTGGAAAAGGATGGACCTTATAATTTGTATATGTAAGCGTTGCTCGTGAATTATACCTATGTGTCGGGGATGGATGGAGAGCTAAGGCTAGAATTTGCAGGGAGAATTCGACAAGAACGTTACCTGAAGTTTGTAGGCTGGCAAGCGGTCCCACAGTCAGCGTTGCACAGGTTCTGACTTCGGGTGCAGGTTATGGTAAGGCTGTAAATTCCTAATAAAAGCTAAGAAATTTGGAAGCCTGATGGCGGTTCGAATGGTGACTCTACTGGTATCAATAAGGGAACTGAAGAAACTAAATACGTAACGAGACTGAGTTTATTAATCGAAAGTACAATATAAGGTTCGGGTCGGGGGTGCGCAATAGAGAACAGGATGAAGTGTGAAGCTGAGTACGCGCGTATGCGGGAAGTTAATTGCAAAGGGAATTGTTACAGTGAGATAATGTAAGATGGACGAAATGTTGTGTGAGTGTGGCACCAGAGTCGTGGGTGCAGACGGCGGGTTCAGAGATTCTTCGGTACTGGGATACTGGACGTTTTCGGGGCCTAAAGATAGGTTGAAAGTTCTGGAACAAAACGGGACAAGACCCTTAGTAGCTTTCTTCCAGACAGTGTGATGCACAGAGGCCTGAGGGGCGCTATTATGCGATGGATATCGCTTAAGTACAACAAGTGGAAATAAGGGATGTTGGGCCCTACCTTTGCTGGAGCGGCGATCCGTTTAGTCCAGGGAAGTCCTTCCGGGCTTCGTTCCAGGGGAATTCCGGGGCTCCGGTTCTTGGCTGTTGGCAGCACGTTCCTGCAACATATACTCCACGGCAGTACGAGGTTTAGCACATCTGGGGTCAGATGTGCTTTCCTGGTGGGTTCAGTCCTCCTCTCCCTTGCTCGACGGTTATTGTTCGGGTTCAGATTGTATGCCGTTTCCAATTTCCTCGGTCTTCTCCTTCTCGTCGTTTTGGGGGATCAATCGGCGGGGAAATATAAAAAAAAGAATCTCGTCTCTATCCTATCACCACTCACTACTCAACTATCTCACAATACAACACAATCTGTACTATCGCAGGTCCAAGTCTGGGTCAAGGTCTCTGGGCAGAGTGTGTCATGGCGGTGGGAGCGGGGATACTTATAGGCTTCCCCTCCATTGCGCGTAGGGGAGGCGCAGAAGGGCCTGGCTCCTTCTCCCTCAACCGCCCGGGTCAACAGGGAACACCGCCCCAGTCAAATTGGGGTGGACCTTTTTGGAGGTGACCAATTTGACTACATATATAGGATCCATGAATAATTGATCCAAGTTTGAAGGTGTGGCGAAGGGAGGGTTTACAAAAAGAGGCTGGAAAACGTCAAGGTTATTGTTGTTATGTTTGAAAATTGGCATTTAAAAACTGGAGGGAAAGAGGAACATCAGCTTATTCCTCAGGGGGAGTGGTCGTGGTGGTAGAAATTCAAAAATTAACGGTTAAAAAAGGCGGGAGATCGATTACCAGCTGATAAACATATGCATGGCTTAGAAAGGGGGAGGGGTAGGGGAGGTATTTGAAAACTTGAGGGAAAGGATTTTAAAAATTGGCGGGGAACCAGTAAAGGAGGTTCCATTTGGTGCTATATCTGCCAGCATCCATAGGTATGGATACTGCATGTATATCTGTATATCATCCATGGCCATGACGTAGGAGGCTGTGACGTCACATCAGCTGTGACCTTGGGCGGGTCGGAGATTGGTGATAACAGTGATAAGTGGAATCACCATATTACCCCTACTAATATAAATCCACCCCCCCTGGGTAAATTTAGCTTCCCCTTAATTTTCGCCCCTTAATTAATCTTCTTGGAGCTTTATTCCTTAATTACCCATTTAAAAGGTATCGAGTCAGAACAGAATCGTTGTCTGCTTAATATCTTCCCTTCTCCTATAATAGCACCTAATTTAAAAGAAATTATTTATTGTTGCAATTTAGGAGAGTGACCCAATCCGAGCAGAGTCGAGGTAAAAATAATATTATCCACTCTGTTACAAGTTAGTCTGACCCAACTAACTATTCCAGCTAATCACGAACTTGCAAGCGTTATGTGATAAAGTTTCGTGACCTATATCCGACCAGTTGAAGTCACCAGATTTTTCTTCAAAAATACGCTAAAACTGACAGCTGACTCAGTAGTTCTTGCAGTAGTTGAATCCCTCCCCGCATAGGGGTAGGTGTATGTATTATGTAATATTTTTATAGTACAGACTATAAATATAGCATGCCCAACGGCCTTATCAGGTGGAATAGACCGGTTCCCGTGAGATCACCGAAGTTAAGAAACCTCGAGCGTGGTTAGTACTTGGATGGGTGACCGCCGTGACACGTGATGACACGTCCAAGTATGACCCATGTAGCTGTTGGGCGAACCCCTCTCCACTCAAGGGGGCGAGGCAATGAGTAGCCAAGTAAAGAGCGAAATGATCAGATCGAATTCTGATCCTCCATTGGAGGACAGCTGATCACGTCCGCGACGCTGGCAGGGCAGTCGGACGAAAAGCCCCAGCCTGAAATGGCTGTTACTTTACTTTACTTTACTTACTTACTATAAATATAGCATGTATGTACGATAGCCAGTAGGGAAACGCTTTGAGAGGTCATACAATTCTACACTCAGTCACATAGAACGTGGTGAATAGGGAAGTAGGAAGGTGAAGTTAGTTGGATGTAATAATTATACCGAATATTGTTAAGAAGGCTGGATCCAGTTTCACCCCACTAACTTAAGTCGGCATCACGAAATTACAAGCTTGGTATGATAGGGCTGCGTGGCCAGCAGTCTACCCGACCAATAAATATTAGAGTCATCAAAAATTATTATTGAAGTCATCCAACAGATTTGTCTACAAAAATTCCTGTAGAACTGGCAGCTGACTCGGGATGAGTGCTTGCAGTCTCTTGAATCTCTTCTAGCATCGCTCTGCATTCCACATTAGCTGGGCGTGCAATTTCGGCAATGTGATTCGTCATTTATATTCGTTATTTTTTTTAGCGCTTTACAGGAAATGGGGGCAGTGGAAAAATGCGTATTCATTTACCTGAAAATTCTTAACGTTAGAGCGCTTATAATTAGACTCTTGTGGCATTTTTGCCGTGCATTGACATGTTTCATGTCTTTAGGATGGGCCGCGATTTTAATTTTTGCAGGACCAGGACCGCGAGGCGGGATGCACGAGGTTTTTACCCTTCTCTCATCTCCTATTTACCCTAGAAAGCTGAAATTCGATAGGGAGCCTCCTGACAGTACGAGACGAATGAGATGGCGTGCTCCAACCCATCAGCTGATTGAGCTAACTTCTCTCCTATTTACCCTAGAAAGCTGAAATTCGATAGGGAGCCTCCTGACAGTACGAGACGAATGACATGACGGGCTCCAACCTCATCAGCTTATTGAGATAACTTCTCTTCTATTCACCCTAGGAAGCTGAAATTCGATAGGGAGCCTCCCTGAGACATTACGAGTCGAATGACATGACGTGCTCCAATATCATCAGCTGAGTGAGCTAACTTCTCTACTATTAGAAAGCTGAAATTCGATAGGGAGCCTCCCTGAGACATTACGAGTCGAATGACATGACGTGCTCCAACCTCATCAGCTGAGTGAGCTAACTTCTCTCCTATTTACCCTAGAAAGCTGAAATTCGATAAGGAGCCTCCTTGAGACAGTACGAGACGAATGACATGGCGGGCTCCAACCTCTTCAGCTGATTGAGCTAACTTCTCTTATATTTACCCTAGAAAGCTGAAATTCGATAGGGAGCCTCCCTGAGACATTACTAGTCGGATGACATGACGTGCTCCAACCTCATCAGCTTATTGAGCTAACTTCTCTACTATTTACCCTAGAAAGCTGAAATTCGATAGGGAGCCTCCCTGAGACGTATGAGTAAGTGCGAACTCGCTAAAAAATGTAAAACTTGAACATGCTCAAGAAATCCAAAGTATTCCTGAATCAAAATCCGGACCATCCGTTAATCATAATTTATCAGTATCCCGCGGCGAAATAACTAATCTTCTTCTACAAGATTCGGATACTTTCAAAACCCTTCCCGAAACTCCTGTCTGGGAACTGCCCAATAAAAAAATAGTTCCCACCAACATGATCATGACTTTAAAATCCAACTGGGAATGTGCTCATAATTTCTATGCGCAACAATGTGCCGAAGAGGAAAATAAGATTGCGTCTATCCGCAAAGTTATTGACGAACATGCGTCGCTATTGAAGAGGTTAAATTAAATGACATCTCGTGCCCGAAAGAACATTAAAATGCTGAATTCAGTTTTGAAGAAATGATGTAAAATTATGACTTTATCTCCATTTTCCGTTAACGTTAAATTCTCCGATAAATGTGTGTTTTTTTTACATTGCACATTTTTTACTGGCGGAAAAATGAGACATAGGTACCCACGTATCGATTTATTTATTATTTACTGTACATACTTTACCTTTTCTCCTGGGAACGATTTCACTCCCTTATTGACCTTTTGTCCTGCCGCCACTTGATCATAGTATATGTGCGTGGGCTAGTGATATTCTGGACATGATCTCTTATTTTGATCTAAATCATAATTTAAAGGAAATCTTAAAGATCCATAGGTGTTTCAATAACGAACCTTTGGAATCGAGCATTCTTTATGGTTTTATTTATGTATGCTGTGTATGTGAGTGTCGTGTATGGAAGGTATCAACCGCAAAAAACGACCCTACTAATTCAGGATCTTACGCTATTAGGAATTCAGATATCTACGCAGAAGAGGCATTTATTCCGTAAAATAATAAATTTTTTTAAATAATTGGCAGGGGTTCTTCAATTGATTGCGATATCGAGACAATTATACCTTCCTATATTCAACTATCTGTAGTACTCCCTGTTGAATTATGGAAAGAAGCAAGTGGACGCAATACCTTCCTGTGTGATTTTCCCGTTATTCGATTACACGTTGTGTCAGTTATCTTTGTCTTCCTCCGAAAATGTTCGTTTCTGGTCGATGCGTGACGTTCAATAGGGTTTCTCGGGTTTTCCTCTAAGGCCCTTCTTTTTTTTTGTGAAACGAGAAGCTAAGAGCCCCTTCCTTGTCGGGATCCTAACCCAATCGGTCCCTTTTGAATAATCTGACCTACCTTCTCCCGTTTTTGTGACAGGTTCGCTGGTAAACCTATTATCTTCATCACTTGGAAATTGCTCTTTTCATAACCCTCTTTTCTTGTCCCTCCGCGCGGACCCTCGTTATTGCGTAATAACGAACAGTCGTTCTCAATAGAAGTTGTTATTAATTGAAATCTCACAGCGTCACAAACTACTAGTACTACAGGTACACAAATTTTCCAATGGAATCTCAGTTTTAGCGAACGTACTTCACTTTTCCTGAGTTCTAGTCAACCCTGAAGAAAATAAATTCCGTCGTATGTTGGCCGTTTCTCACTCATCAAATTGTATTTTTCTAAATATTTCCTATTGAAAATTTGTCGCTGACCGTGGAAAGCGTATGTTGAGGTTTTTTGTAAAAGTAGGATACAGTCACCTTACCATTTCGATCTCCCCAAGGGACACTCCCTAGGTTACTGCATGGACAGATATTAATGCGGAGTTATCGTTTCCACGTTCGTACGGATGTGAGATACTTATTGCCGTGCAATTTTTGTAATGAAACACGATCGGTTCCAATAGCGTTTTTATTGTTACACAATTTTCAGCCGTTCGTCTAATACACGTGTAGTGTATGTATGAAGAGGAGCGATTGAAGCGGATGTGGCGTAGCGGATCCTACGCTACTAGGGTTGTGGCGTTCAGCACTGAACGTATCCGAACTGAACGGATGAACAAAGAGTTGACGTTCTCACTGAACGGGCGATCCTAACCTCACTCCATTTTCACAACTCCTCATATCAGTCCCACCAGTTCAATACGTTCATCAACACCCCTCTTCACCACTCTACGTTCGTACCATTCTTCCCTTCCCCCTTGCTATTCCCGTCGTTCTTCCCTTCTCCCGTTGCCGTTCCAGTCGATCTTCCCTTCCCCGCAAGCCGTTCCTTCTTTTTCACAACTCCTCAGTACACCCGTTCAGCCGTTCTCCTCGCGTTCCCAACTCCCACCGGTTCAGCCGTTCGTCGACCCCTCCCTTCTCCACTCGTTGCTGATCGTCAGTGAGGCTTCTTACTTATTAGATTCCAGCGACATTTCTGATTTTGGTGGATTTTCCAAACCATTGTGATTTTGTATGAAAATATATATTATTAAACTATTAAAAATGGTATAACTTTTTATTGATGGTGGTATAAAGCTGCCCTAGTTTGACAATATTACCGTGAGTTTGGGAGTCTCTAATCATCCAAAATCAAGAAATCTAAAACACTGTAAGAAACATTCCTGGTTCGGGTACACAGTATTGGCGGATAATTTTTCATGAGAAATCTGAAGTGTTTCGTGAATCCGTGGCCGAGGGTGATTCGAAAATTCGTCAAAATTGCAAGTATTTACGGAGAGCTGAATTAGTTGTAAAACTATGTAAACTAGCTACAAGTTTTGCTACTATTATAATTATTGTTTTGTTACCCTATTCTATTAGTTATAGTTAATTTCAATATATAATTCCAATCTGTTATCTCCATACCTACTCTGTATTGGATACGTAACATACGTACTGTACGTATGTTGGATACGTAACTGTACGTATATTGCAGTACCAATACTACAATATACGTACATACTTGAATACCTATAATTACCCAATAAGTTTAAGATTGCCCGTATTTGAATGGGATATCCCAAACATCACATTCTACATAAAATCAGTTATTTCTTCGAAAATTCGCTCTTATAGCCATGCTGCATGACTGTGGTTTTGGTTTATTATTCTGTGAATAATACACCTATGTATTCGCTCAGCAAAAAATTTTTATAACACCCCCTCAAAATTTGTTCTTTTCCGTTTCAAGGTGCGTAGATTCCAAAAATGCAATGTCCGTCCGCCGTCCGCCGTACGCCGTATCACGTGTACAGGCTTCATTTTCGGTCTAAAAAAGTCGTTCTTTCGCACACATGCTCCATTTGGGCCCTAGTTGTGTCCCGAAACTTTTCAGCCCGATCGGAATATACCCAGGGGTGTTATGAGTGAAAATGTGTATAAAAATAGGTACTTTTTGCGTTTTAACAACATGTTAGTAACATGAGCTTTTGAGGTATCTTTTTCCATGTTTTTGAGGACGAGAAGACCGAATATGAAGTCGATTTTGACCAAAGACGCGGAAATTGAGGTTTTACCAAAGGTTCAGCTCCCAAAATTGGTTTTGGTTTATTATTCTGTGAATAATACACCTATGTATTCGCTCAGCAAAAAATTTTTATAACACCCCCTCAAACTTTTTTCTTTTCCGTTTCAAGGTGCGTAGATTCCAAAAATGCAATGTCCGTCCGCCGTACGCCGTACGCCGTATCACGTGTACAGGCTTCATTTTAGATCTAAAAAACGCTGCAAAGTCCTTGTCACATGGGTTTATTATTCTATTGGAGTTCTAGAGATTCTTGTTGGCTGTTAAATTTATTGTTTCTTTCATGTGGAATAATTGAAATAGCTATTTCTGATGATTTCCACCAATTTTGGCCCCCAAAACATGAAATAGGTACGCTTTTTTAGCGAATTTTCAAAGAAAATGAAGCTATTGCAATGGCTTCGAAATTTAAATAATATAAATTTTTGGAAATTTTCTTCATAGAAATCCGTTTCAGACCATTCTAAAACGATTCCTGAAATTTAACACTTTTTTATATGTATATATATATATATATATATATATATATATATATATATTTATATATTTATTTATATATGTGTCACTCCAGACGATAACTCTCGATAGAATTGAGATAAACAGCTCAAATTTGCACAAAAAATCTATCTTGGCAATCGAAAGGCTAAGTTCGAAGATGGGCGAAATTGGCCTACTCTAAGGAGGGTTTTGGCGCATTTAAAGTGCGCAAAAATTACCCAAAAATCCCCAAAATGTTATTTTCCAACAAGTGACCCCTCATTTTAAAGGTTTTTGCACGCTGAACACGATGGTGGAATCGGATTTTAGATATCTTGATCCGTTCTCAAATTAGAGCATTTAAAGTGCGCAAAAATTACCTAAAAATCCCCAAAATGTTATTTTCTAACAAGTGACCCCTCATTTTAAAGGTTTTTGCACGCTGAACACGATGGTGGAATCGGATTTTAGATATCTTGATCCGTTCTCAAATTAGAGCATTTAAAGTGCGCAAAAATTACACAAAAATCCCCAAAATGTTATTTTCCAACAAGTGACCCCTCATTTTAAAGGTTTTTGCACGCTGAACACGATGGTGGAATCGGATTTTAGATATCTTGATCCGTTCTCAAATTAGAGCATTTAAAGTGCGCAAAAATTACCCAAAAATCCCCAAAATGTTATTTTCTAACAAGTGACCCCTCATTTTAAAGGTTTTTGCACGCTGAACACGATAGTGAAATCGGATTTTAGATATCTAAATCCGTTCTTAAATTAGAGCATTTAAAGTGCGCAAAAATTACCCAAAACTAGGATAATCTTTAAACTCTTACCCCCACCCCCTTAGAGTGGTCAGATTGAAAAATGTGAGAAGTATTAATTGAAGACGAGAGTTCGAAGCAAAAAAGGGGGAGGCAAACGATTAGTACAACTCCTTGAATTTACCCACAGCGATCAAATAAATAAGCACTTAGTACAATTACGTAATAAACAAACGGTAGAATCAGGATGGACAAAACGTACAAATTAAAATAAATACGAAGAGAATATACATAGAAAACCAAATTTTAGACCGAAGTTTTCCTTTATTCAAAACCATAGCCATTAATTCGAATATTTCTTTGAAAATTCGCTCATTAAGTCATGCTGCATGACTGATTTTTTCTTTTTTTTTAGATCATCTTTGATCATTGGTAGTGGCATTTAATGGTCTTGATTCACCTGTTTACACTTTTTCCAATGTTATTATACACATTGATGGTGATTTCAGACAGTTTTCAAGGTTTTTGACTCATAAAAAACCAATTTTGGGAGCTGAACCTTTGGTAAAACCTCAATTTCCGCGTCTTTGGTCAAAATCGACATCATATTCGGTCTTTTCGTCCCCAAAAACATGGAAAAAGATACCTCAAAAGCTCATTTTACTAACATGTTGCTAAAACGCAAAAAGTACCTATTTTTACACGCATTTTCACTCATAACATCCCTGCTTATATTCCGATCGGGCTGAAAAGTTACGGGACACAACTAGGGCCCAAATGGAGCATGTGTGCGAAAGAACGATTTTTTTAGATCGAAAATGAAGCCTGTACACGTGATACGGCGTACGGCGGACGGCGTACGGCGGACGGCGGACGGACATTGCATTTTTGGAATCTACGCACCTTGAAACGGAAAAGAAAAAATTTTGAGAGGGTGTTATAAAAATTTTTTGCTGAGCGAATACATAGGTGTATTATTCACAGAATAATAAACCAAAAGTCGTTCTTTCGCACACATGCTCCATTTGGGCCCTAGTTGTGTCCCGAAACTTTTCAGCCCGATCGGAATATACCCAGGGGTGTTATGAGTGAAAATGTGTGTAAAAATAGGTACTTTTTGCGTTTTAGCAACATGTTAGTAAAATGAGCTTTTGAGGTATCGTTTTCCATGTTTTTGGGGACGAGAATACCGAATATGAAGTCGATTTTGACCAAAGACGCGGAAATTGAGGTTTTACCATTGGTTCAGCTCCCAAAATTGTTTTTTTTTTTTAGTCAAAAACCTGGAAAACTGTCTGAAATCACCATCAATGTGTATACTAACATTAGAAAAAGTGTAAACAGCTGAATCAAGACCATTAAATCGCACTACCAATGATCAAAGATGATCTGCGGTGGGGGGGGGGGGGGGGGAGTGTAGGTACCTATTTCATGTTTTGGGGGCCAAAATTGGTGGAAATCATCAGGAATAGCTAATACAATCATTCCACATGAAAGAAACAATAAATTTAACTGCCAACAAGAATCTCTAGAACTCCAGTTGAATAATAAACCCATGTGACAAGGACTTTGCAGCGTTTTTTATGAGTCAAAAACCTGGAAAACTGTCTGAAATCACCATCAATGTGTACAATAACATTGGAAAAAGTGTAAACAGGTGAATCAAGACCATTAAATGCCACTACCAATGATCAAAGATGATCTTAAAAAAAAAGAAAAAAAGCGTACCTATTTCATGTTTTGGGGGCCAAAATTGGTGGAAATCATCAGAAATAGCTATTTCAATCATTCCACATGAAAGAAACAATACATTTAACAGCCAACAAAAATCTCTAGAACTCCAATAGAATAATAAACCCATGTGACAAGGACTTTGCAGCGTTTTTAAATTTATGACGATAGGTTGCCAGGATACATCCTAAATTTTTTCCTTATTTTATATTGTTTATTATTGATCGTAATGTCAGTTTAATTCAGACGTTTCGAGTCCTGCCTATGGTATGAGTAAGTTTCAGTTCAAGTTGAAAGGTAGATAATTTAGTAGATAAAACCTGATCATCAAAGCCATTTTATTATAACAAACATGGAATGCGGATACGCAGCCGATTATGACAATGATAAAATCACTTCAAATGAGATGGAGGTGGACGAAGTTGAAAGGCAGTGGCCGTGAATAATAACTCAACCAATCATAACTTCAAACAAGTTAGCGGACAGGTGTGTGGGGGAGATAATGGTGAGAAGACGAATTCTGTTTAGTCCACGATGGGTATCCGAATTTCCAGTACCTGAGTCACTCCAGTCTGGATCAACGTTGTTGATCAAGCTACATTTAAACTTTAGGGTTGGCCTCCGCCGTCAGCATCTGGAGCAGAGTTGGTCGGGTACGTACCATAGTTGTAACATTGTGGTATCTATACTACATGGGTGACGCGTCAATTTCTTTCATGGGGGTATTATGCAATATATTAGTTTTATAACTCTGACGGCGCAGCAATCTACCTCACTGTCTAGACCGCTCGGTCTTGCGGGAAGTGTATACTCACTCGACTCCAATACCATTCGCTCTCTAACTTGTGTGATTAGTGTATTTTTTCAACTGCTAGTTATTATTTTCTCTTGCATTTTGCATTTGTCATAAGTGGTTTGATTAACAAAGCTGTCTCACTGAAGACACGGGTATGCTCCCCTGCCTCTTCAGATTAAAATTAGGCGTTGGGCCCAATCGTTGTTATATTGTTTCTTGTCGTTTAATATACTTAGTATTCGTCTGGCATGCGGAATAAACACTTTGTTGGTGTTTGGAGCAAGAACTTTTTGAACAAAAAAAAAGTGAAGGTTATTGGTTTCGATTTTTGGTGCAACAAACGTTGTAAGAATGGAGAGAATCGTCGCAACAGGGGGGAAATCTGTGATTCGTGTGCTATGGTGTGGTGTTTGGATGATGCGTGGGATGTAGAATTATGACCGTCGAAAATAAAATGAGCGACTCATGCAATGCAACCGCCAAATTACCCAAAAGCTTTCATCAATATTCACTCTCCTTCGTGGAGTGCTTCAATTTTACCCCACTATGTTTTTTCATCCGAAACCTGCCAACATTTCCCGCTAACCGACCTCGTTACTTCGTCCCATAGTGAAGAGTGGGTCAACACCCCTCTATCTACCACTGTTCTTTTCTTCTGGTCACGTCTTTTGATTACTCTGCTGGCTATGCGCCAGTACCATCAGGATATTCAACGTCCCGCCCTCATCCCTGCTCCATTTTTCTTCTTTATCCTTTCGTTGTCGTCTTAATTAAAGAACTAATTCAAGATGTAACTTTTCCCCCCAGACCATTATCCGTCTGAAGACTCGTTTTTCCTCTGCACGTTGGCGGTAACTTTGTGATGCTCTTGAACGTGATGAGACTACCAATTGCTTCTAGTGAGAGGAAGAGAGGGCATCTCTTTAACTGTTATTGTGCCCCTACGCCTATCGCGCACTGGATGTCGACTTTCAAGGGTGGCTTCATGTAGTACGAATAACCGACTGCTGTTATTACAATGCCATGTGTACTGTGGGACAGTAATACATGACAGATTGAACTAACTAAGCAGTGGGAGGAGGGGTATATTTGATATTTCTTGAACCACTAACAACTGCCCTAGGATGGTCATATTAATACAAATACCATGTAGGGATATTGCCTATTCAGTCATGCACATGCTGACGCCACGGAAGCCAGCCCCCTCATTTCTCCGTAGATCTACAAGTTGCTTTTGAATCATCTTCAAATATATGGACGTTTTCAAATATCAAATTTGTTTCCCTAAGTTTCTTTCTAGATTTATTTAACGGATTTATTTAATAATATTTATGTTCGCGGGTCATCTTGGAAGATAATATTATGATTTCTGCATTCGACACACCACCGAAAGTATAATAGGGATTGGCTTCTGATGATGAAATTGACAACATTCACACGGATTATGACTAATATCTTAGAGAATTGTGCTGGCATCTTTTGTTAGCACTTTTAAGGCATTGCATTAAGCGTTTGGACAGTGAACTGAACCAACAATTTCGTCTCAGCCGAGGGTTGCTCCTGTTCCCTCAGAGCTTGACAAATTTCGTACAAGTTGATGAATGCCATTGACCTCTCTGCTGCTGGTTACTGCCAACGAAATTTTGTTATTACATTGTGAACTCATCATTATATATAACATTTCGTTGTATAAAATTTCGTAATATCAATTGGTTGTGTTTCCTGTAAATTCTATTATAGTAAATTATAAATTGTTTACATTAAGGTATATATACCAACTCATCTACTAAGCAGCATTAACAAAGCTCCAAGTCGGTATTAATGAGATTGGTTCCCTGCAGCGTTGGGTTTCTTGTATAAAGATCCGCATAATTAGTTAATGGATCCTTTTGAACCTCCGTTCATCCAAGCAGTTCATGTAACCGACCCTTGAGAGGTTGTTATTCCCTCAGGATGGTGTTTCCTCTTTGCTATATCACTATGAAGGAAATTAATGTACTAAACACATAGGGATTAACAACGAACATACAATAAACATGAATCCAACAAAAATAGTTGAAATACAAGTCGACTATTACAATTGTCACGATATTTCCCAGTGACCGCGATCTCGAGTGACCGATCAGTGGTCGGACCGATAGGAAGTCGGTGGCGTCGCTGCTTCAGAAAAGGTGCTGTTTGACCATAAGTAATTCAGTACCTCACCTCCGGCGAGGAACAAAAGAATCAGCTTAAACAGCCATTGTACCGGTGTTGGCTATTATGACGAAATAGTCCTCCTACCTGTTGAGCGTGAAGCACCCTTTGTTCTCAAAATCACTTCACCTGAGTAAATTCCAACATATCATTATCAGGAGACACCACTTGAAATCTTTCGATTCCCTTTTAATGGGAGTTTTCGTTTGACCCCCCTATCACTCTGTTTGCTGCTTGAGTCGTGTGATTATGGGTCCGTAGAATTTCATACTGAGAGGATGTATTCTTCAAACATTTCTGTCTGATACATGCAATTATTTATTATCGTTGTGAAAGAGAAAGAAAAAAAAATCTTCCTGTGGTTTTCCCTTTTAGAATTCATCTTCCCCTCCATGTCGTAGATCTTTTTACCCGTCTTTGGCTGGTATGTATTTTGCTGTAATGTATTTTGCAATGTTCCACTTTTAAAATGCTAGGCGAGGTCCCGTGATCGTTTGTGAATACTCTGATATTAACCGAAATTCATCATTCTGTTGGTCTTTAAAATTAAGTAACGCTTGTCAAAGCAATCGATTTCTATACTTTGTAGAAATGATATGTATACCTAACCACTAATCTCTCAAAGTAGGGTAATGCACTATTCAAAGTACGAGTATCAACGGTATCTGATACGTACTTTAAAAAATCATGTTGCTCGGATCGCTGTCCCATAAAAACACGGCAAACTCCTATTCACTAACTTACTATTGTCCTAATTATTGTCCATCAACTACAACAATGAACGCCTTGAGCCGCATTCTGTTGGAGGAGGCCGAACTACTTATCAGCTTTTCTCTTTTTCCGGGTTTTCCCTCCTACAAAATTTTCTCTTGAGTGAATCAAGGTGTGTATCTGCAGTAACGCCATGTTGCAACACAGTTCCCCTCCTGACCTTCTTGCGAGGTCGAGTCGTCACAGTTTCTTGTTTTCTCCCGATAAGGCGCATTCAAGTCGAAGTAGGTAGGTACAGGGTGCGAAGATTTTAATCCCCTTGCATTTTACATAATACCGGTTCGGAAATTTATTGGGTATTGAAAATATTCTCCTTCATTTCATCATGGCGCATCTAACTCTGATCAGGAGCTGAAGAAAGTGGAGCGCTAGAGATTGGGGCAATTTTGAAGTGTTGAAATGATTGGTTCAGAGCTAAATAACTACATGTAAATTCTATCTATTGTTACATCAATCTCCCCTCCCATGTTTTCCTAAAATAGAAAATGCCGTTTTATTTTGTAAATCACATTACTGCCTTGTATTTTTCATATTAACAAGTCGAAACAATAATGACAGTCCATCGGATCTCCACGTTACCTCTCATTTTTGCTGTGCTCATTTTTGAATTTGTCTTGGTTCCATTCTTGTAATGTTTATTTGCTAAATGACATCCAACCACATACATTCATTTCAAGCGGCTTAACTACAATTTCAATTACACCTAAGTTCTCAGAAAACACATCATTTGGATGACAGATAGCCATTTACTGGACCCATCCTTCTGGACTGTCTTCGACACAGGTGAGGCATATTTGCATACTTCAAATGATTCACTTCAGCCACATTTTCATAATAAATTATCGTCTTCCCACTATCGGACGTATTGGCGTACTGTCACAATATATTGTACTTGCTGCATACATGAACGGGGTTTCAAAAGAATCGAGAACTCATTCTAATGTTGATGTTGGAACAGATTTGGCTGATTTTGTTGTCTTAGTGTGAGGAACGTATTTTTCTTTTTTTTTCTTCAAATTATGATGAAAAATTTTCTGTTTAACAGAAATGAGAAGGGGATCCGGTGACGTGAGGCCATCGTATCATGATTTCGATTTCTCGTTAGATGACGACGACGGGTCACCTTTCCTTCCGTCAACCTTTCCATATCACCTTCCATGCTGGAACCTATATCCTCTTCTCGGTGAGAACCTATAATTTCCTATTCCTAATTCCTATTTTATTTACCTTTATAACCTTACCAATGATCCTTATATTCCTCATACGCCATAATATCATTCCAACCCTATTTAAACTCTCCTAAACAGGAATTAGATCCAGAATCTTAGTTAGGTACTTAAACCAATTGCAGTTTCATTCATAGTGAGTTCTTGATTCTTTTGAAACTTTATTCTTATAGTTTTGTTCATTTTTCTCACGTATTGTCTGATGTTAAATTCTCTTACTTCATAACGCTTAAACCACTTGAAAGCCTCATTTAATGACATGCGCGATTAACTTACCTCGTTCATGATCTTGAAATGTTCAGTCTAGCTTTATAGGTAAGTAGTTAGTTTGTCTCATTAACTGATTCTTCCATTTCGAAATTAATTCTTAACAGGAGTAAGATGGGTTTGTCTTTAAAACGTTCTTAGGGTGCGTGACATATTTGTGAAGTTTGATTCATTGTGAGTTCTTCTTACTTCTTAATTTTTGACGCTGCCTGTTAGCCTGAAGCCAAGCCCGCCGATCCCAACTGGTCCTCATCAAGGTCAAGTCGCCTCATAGACTGGGCTATCCCCCCTAGCCAGGTGGTCCTAGGTCTTTCGGAGACCATTGCAGGCCCTCCCGGGCCATCTTTCTTCGGTCATCCGCCGGGCATGCCCATACCAGTGGAGCACACTGTTCCGAAGACGAGAAATCGTATGCTGCATTCTTGCACACACCCCTTCTTCACGGACCATATGCAGTATCAATGTACGGCCACTCCTCCTCAGACTAGCCATCCCAACTGAATTGAGCCACTATGGCGCTGAGGATGAGCTTTCTCGTTCCACGGTGCTCCCGCAAACCACTGAGTGACCGAATCGTCTCCTTGATTGTGATATCAGGCTGTCAATATCTTGCTCACAACACCGTACTTTTAAGTCGTGGAGTCAAGATCCTTAAACGAATCAGGCGCACGGATTAGGTTATTCCAACTCCCGGGACTTCCAAATCTTGCCCTGGTCCACCAATTATCAAGTACTCAGGCTTTCGCCATTTATCTTCAGACAGACACCCTCGAATGCCTGCTGAGGCTTATTGATCATAAACTCGACGCCTGTCTGCCATGAGTTCGTGATGATCATCAGCGAAAGTTAACGCGTTCTTAATAATGAGTTCTTGATTTTTCAAAAATCCGGCTGGTATATATATAGTTTGTTGAATAGTTTTCATGCACACGTTATTCGAATTTATATATCTCAACTAATCACTTCGCGAAGTATAACTTTTATTTTGAGGATCAAAATATTCAATAGACTAAAATCATAATTTTCTTTTTCGCCTCGCAATTTTCAGTGGTGTGTAAAATTATTACTTTACTACGGGCCTGTTTTGATCTGTTAGTTGTGAACTAGGCTCAAGAGCCTGCTGCCTAATAATCGTAATCTTCATACAATTTTTTGACGAATCGTTGAGTAAAGTTCCATCATCCTGTAAACGGGTTGCCACTTACGGTTCCTCGGAAGTATAAGGCCGATTTTCTCCTATTCGTATTCTACCATCGAATCGTATTCGTAGAAACCATCGAAATGTCCATGGCAGGTAACGTAAACGCCATTCCTCGCTTGCGTTAAGGACGTGATAAGCTCGGAAGTCATTCTAGTAATGCTGTTTGAATATATGTATCATCATCCTTCAGATCTCCTAAATTCGATCTCCAATTATTGAAATCACCTGTGAATTTACATTTCTTCTTTAAACATAATATACTGAGTGTGTGAACTAAATCAAGAAATCCGTCGCTCCAACAATATGACGCGTTTCAAGATTATAAATTATTACTCATGTGGTTTCCTCTTTATGTATGTCATGTGTTGTAAATTAGTTATCCACTATCGTTTACATTCAATTGGCAATATGATTCTTCCTCTCCATCATACGAATACAGGGAATCGGCTACGTTCTCAAGTACTTTGTTATGAACATTTTGTCTTGTTCCACGCTCATTTACCGTTCATTCTGATACGCGTGGTATTGTACAGTCATCGTTCTACTGACTTCGATGGCCAGGATGTCGGTGCTCTGTCAGCAAATATAGCTGTTGTGTTTGTTTCTACTTGTGGCTGATCAGCAGTATAGATCAAGTAGGGTATGGGCTCAGAAAACTTATCTAGGACACTGCAGCTCTGATCATGCGTCTTCCTGTTCCATTCTTACGGGCCTGTTAGAATGTAACTAATCAAGTACGGCATAATGTGTTGGTAGTACTTGGTAAATTATGTACTTCAGCCTTTCATGACATAGTTTGTCGAAGGCTTAGGCTTGGGTTCAACATCAGCCACATTAGTGGTAGGGTTTTCTATTCATGCTTACAGAAAATACATAGGAACTGTCATATCCCGGATAATCGTGGGATGGAGGTTGGGAGTTGTCCCAAAAGCATGGGGAAGAAGTGGTCTGGAGGTTTCCAAGACGCTAGTCAAGATTGTTGATTTTTGGTAGGAGTACGCCTCTTTATCGAGTTGAAAGTAGGAATACATACGGAACTACTCTGCGTGCTCCCACTAAATAAAGCACCATAGAATTGGAGTGATATTCCTATTAAGAATATTATTGGAATCTTTATTGGGTTCTTAATTTTTCCAATTCAGTGCTCGGTTTGCGAGGGTGGATAATTTCGGGTCCGTAAAGCAAACGTTGAGCTTTCCGTGTTAGCGCGGACGCGGGAAAAGCAGTTCCATCCTTACTCAAGCTACTCTGAGAAACATTTGATTTTTCGAGCCAGAAGATTCCGCTACACAATTTCGACCAAATAGTGTTCAGTATTATTTTTATGATGGACGATAAATTATGACGTTCTCTTATTCTCTATGATCTGTTACATAGAGTTTGATCCTTATTGCTCTAAATTAGTTAATCCCCCTGCCTTTATCTAAGTGAAACCCCCCTCCCCCCCACCCGTGAAACTCTGAAATGGAGCACGCAAATCCCTACACTCCTAATTCGTGGTCTCCGCTCAGCGAAACGCGGCAGGTGTTCATGAGCTTGTGATGAATGAAGAAGACATGTACTGGAACACCCATTCATCCGCTTTCCCCTCTACTGAATGCCATCACTTCCCTTGTGTATTTCCACTCATATCTCACATCAAGGAAAGCGCTTCGGGTGTTTCTTCGTATTCTTTACGTTCTTATACAGTGTTGCGCAATAAAATATTGCAGTTCCCAGAAGTTGTATTTTCAAACACACTGTCAGCTCAGGTGATTCCCATATTGTTGGAACACTGCTCCTGGGGGGAAACTATCAATATTTTACTGACATGAACCGTTCAAAACTTTTAATCTCCTCAGATTATTATACTCAGTTAATTATAATCCTTGATAGTTGTCTCTGAATATTCAAGGCGCTAGTCTTTCTTATTGATGATGAGCCAACAGGAATTTCGAGGATGATGAGCCAGCCAGTAGGAAAGGAGTAAAAACCTAATCTGTCCGTTGGACTTATATGTAAATTTTGTATATTTCCACTATTAAATCTGATTTAAAATCAGATTTAGGCTCTTGACAAGATCCTGCATTTCAGTTCGTTCGTTCCTCCGTATTTCTTCTCTTGTTACTTCTAACTAGTTCTCTAATAATTCTGTTGGGTTAACTAAGGAGGCGAAACCGGTGGGTGGCGATTCATTACTAATAACAGAGTACCTATTTGTATCTAGGTATACCTACAGAAGATATTAAGACGTACTTCATTCGAGTACAAGGGCTCATTGAGGAGGAGGTTGAAATCGAAAATGATTATTCAAGAACTCCTATTTTTTAGCCATCTTCGGCAGTCAAAGCTGACCACTGATGGCCCTCAATACAATTTTCCCAAATAAAAAGAAGAAAAAAGCTTAAGATTTTTCTCCAAATGTGAATGTCAGATTCGAGGTTTTAACCCTCCGAAAATGCTTAGATGTTTATTTGTTTTGAGTTTAAAAATCCTTAAGTACCTGCTTCTCATCCTAATAAATGGTTTCAGCACTGGAATGAATTTCGATTCATTGATACTTAATTTTAGTTAGCTATGAAAAAAACATGTTCTTGTGAAATTTCATCTACTGTACTGAATTTTGTTGGATTTTGTCAGATTCGTAAGTTCTCTTGATCGGAGTATTTAATTTTTCTTCTATTACTTTCCAGGTGAAATTTGATGAAAGAAAAATTATAGTGAATTATGCCTCATCTTAACTTCAGAAGGTGGATGACTATTCTGTTGCGTTTTACTCTCTGTAAAACATTTACAACATCACTTGAACGACAAGTAATGGACACGGGATGCGCTAAATCGTCTATTTCGGTTACCCCATTAATTACTTCAGGCTCTGAGCTTGTCGAGATGGCGTGGTTAGCAGCTCCCTACCAGTTCGTGTTCTAAATATTGATAGGGCGTTTCTTGTCGGTTTTCGATCAACAGCGCGTAGAGGGGCTTCACCCTGAGCTACCCTTCTCCCATGTAAGATAAGTAATTCGTTTCAATGTTTGATTCCTTACCGGCGCTTGTTAATTTACTGCTGCCTCGCCCGAGGCAAGAGAGGATCTCGTGCCTGGACCCCAGCAAGATAGCAAGAAGCTCTTACTGGCTGTGAATTTTTTACATGGTAGACTCGCCAGAAACTACGAGTACGAGCCTGACTTTCCTTGACATCAGTCACTATACTCCCAACCCACCTGTAATAAACCCTAAACCCCTTTTCCTTATTCTTTGCTTGCATGGCCTGTACTCCCCTTTTTTACTGTTTGCATTTTTGGCGTGGAAATGTGTTGATGTTGAATTATTTTGCTCTCCTAGCTGATTGTGTTGTATCAATTTCCCATCACAAGAAATGTTGTTGTTGTTGTTTTCATATCAGTATGAGTAATCCTGTATTCATTACCCCGCTACTCACCTGTTGTACAGCGTGATTTCGGTTTTACATTTCATACCAGAAAAACGAAATTTGTATTCCTACTCTGATGATTCAACTCCCTTTTGGGAATTGTAATTTTAAATGCCTTGACTGTCTTCATTATCTTGAAAGTACCACATACATAAATTGGCTAGTACGTCGATAAAACAGTTCATTGCTTGTTGCAACAACTATATTCATAGGAAGAACTAAGGATTCAAATTCATGAATATGAACGGATTTTATGAATCCTTTTACGCTATCCCGACAGCTGCTCAATACATCTCACGATTTATTTTTTTATTTTTATTTATTTTTTTGCACGTTGTTTCTCAAATTTTTACTCCTGTTGATGCTCCAACATAACGTCTCATTTTGTAAGAATGAGATATTGACACAACTCGCATCCTATTTCTAGGAAGAGAGGGCGTGACGGCTAACGAGCACGCTTGTAAGGCTTTCAATATTTCAGTTTAAAGCCTTTTAATGACTTGAATTTAGCTCCAATGTTTATATCATATGTGGTTCGGCCCAGTACCTACTAAACACACGTTGTTTTTCCTGTATCCGCTTGGAGTGCTTGTAGTAAGCTTTAGTTCGAAGGTGTCCTCAAGGGAGCGTCGTAGTGCTGGTACTTAGTTCAGAGTCCCGATTTTGACATGCTTGAAGGAAAAGGGTTTCGGACAGCGTTTCCTTCACGCACGATTTGAATAAATCAATTTATCAGAGTTACTTAGATGTACTTAGGTAAATAGATTTTGTTAGGTATCGACACCATTCAAGCCGCGTGTAAAGGTAGGCTCTCCCGTGACCCGCCTCCTACCTCTGAAAAAGGTACCAACCATATAACCAATGGCGCTCCCCGGAGTACTTGAGTTTACTGGCAGCGCTCAGAGAGGACAGAAAGGAGACTATTTATGAGTGACACAGAACCGTTGGACCTCGTACATTATATTTACATGACAATTTCGAAATGAGGACTAACAGATGTGAATCCCATTGAAAATAGACTTTCCAAATCGAGAATTTCCCATCACGTGATGGTACATGACACACCGCTGTGTCCACGCCATTATTGCACTATCAGATGACTTTCTGTATACAGGTACTTCTTGATTTATTTTATGACACTGTTCATCCCATTCTGATGATCGTAATATTGATTTTGGTTGTATCAAAAAATGAATTGACTTTCTTGACGAGAACTATTCACAACCAACATGTTACATAATCTAGAGATTTGGTTTGTATTTCTGTAAAGTAGTTTTGTCTTATCTGTAACTTCCATTACCAACTTTTCTTCTTGTTTTGTGGCAACACTGTCATCCTTCATATACGGTATCATGGAATGTGATTTTGTTTTTATTAAAAGTTTGACTTATTGTATTTCCATATTCACTACAGATTATTCGAAACATGTTCCACGATGTACACTTACAGTTGACTCAAATGGTTTTAGAAACAGATTTATAAATTAATATAACATGATGATCATTGTTACACATTATTGTCTTAAACAACACATTGTAAACATGCTTCCGCCAGATGTATGCACAGTACTTTGTAATAGTGGTTCATTTGAATTAATTAGTGTGTGGCTGGAGCTGTAAAAATATTTTTTCAACTAATATCTTGTGATTTCTATCGATAATGGGGACTTGCTACAATCATTTGCCGAGAATGTCATTATTTATGAATATCATTGGATTGATACAATGTTTTTGCATGTTTGACCTGTCTAACTTCCATAAATATCAAATTTGCTAAATAAGAGGAATCCCGGACGCAGAACTATTGCGTGTCTACAGATACATTAGAGCACAATGACTCATTCACGTTCCAAAGAATTTTTTAGATACTCTTGTGCCATCCCAGATGATTTCTGACCTTAGTTATGAAGAATAATGAATTCATTCATTCATTCTTCTAATGTAAAATTAATACCACCATTGTTCGAGCGCGTACATTTACTGTTTTCTCTTTTTATGTCATAAATCTACTGCAAAAATGGAAGTCTAGTAAAAAAATTTATTTGTATTATCTTTATTCCCTATTAATTTGATTTCGAATTTAAAGAGCACGGGGTCCTATTTTGGGGCACTCGCTTGTACTCGCCCTTATACCTTCATGCGAATATTGAATAACGGTTTATAAATAGTATTTTAAAAAACTACCTATACACATTTTTGGGCCTATTGTAATATTGTCTCGAAAATTCCGGAAAAGTGCAATTGGTAGTTGCTTTTATCGGTTAAGTCAGCGAACGTTTTTCGAGATATGAGTTCATGAGCATGTCGCCTCATCAGTATGACGACATGTTAATAATGCGGACTATCATTCAAATATATTTTGCAAGCAAGAACCCCATTATCGTCCATAGTCTTTTATGGAACTCTGTCGTATTATCTGAACATTATTGTGACACGAGAACAGTATTGTGATAACCACGAACTGTATCATTGTTTCGTTTCAAAACCGATACGAACATTGTTGATTTGCACAAACATTCATTATATGAAATCCTGAATAATTTCTGTTACCTTGTGGAATGTCCCCCTGTCGTCTACTTCGAACTTTTTTTGTGGGTTGCTCGTGATTTGCTTCGAATTTATTCCGTTTTATCCACCGAAAATGTGTAGATTTTTTTTCTTTCCGTAATTTCCTATCATAATTTTAAGTGTGTCAGTCATCACAATTCAACCACAATTGAGAAGACATCCACAACATGCCTCAAGGTAGGACACGGTGAACATCTAAGATACATCTTTGCCACAGCATGCTCAAGTTCATAACAACCCCCCCCCCCCCCCCCCAACACTTGCCTGGAAGGATCTTAACAGTGGATATGTTGGAGCAGACAACACACACACTTGAAAGTAAAGGAGGGGACACTGGAAGAAATTCATACACAAGGCTAAAGAAGGAATCGCGAAACACTTAAAAGTGAACCCATCCGAGAAATGCCTGAGCAATAACAGATACCTCCGCTTTTTTTCCATTTTATTTTTCAAAAAAATGCTGCACACAGACAAACTGGGCACATACAGAAATTTTCCTCAAATTCTCCTTGGACACATGATTGAAAAGAGAGATATGGTAGAAGTGGAATCTCATTGGTGATGTGCAATGTTTGTCTATGTGCAGGAATCATCCTGAAAGTACGGAGCCTTGGTGAGACTTTGAGATGGAAAGGATGAGTTTCTGCTGGGAGTCGTCTTTTGAAAAGGTATGAGCACAAACAACGCCCCCCTTCTACTCTCCTGTGATGAATTGGCTTGGCCCCCCTCCTCAACATCATTGACTAGTGCGTCCTGTGACTCCGTTCATTTAATAATTCATTCTGCTTACTTTGTTTATCCTCTTGCCATCCTGCACCATTGTATGATGTCATTTCTTCAAGAAAAAGATGAAATTAATGTTTGTGCTATGCACAATTAATTCTTGTACCCGTACGTAGCTCATAGAATTGCCGATTTGAACTTCTGTAGCTGTAATATTATTTGCAAGGCTTTAGGATTCAAGATGATTTCGAGACGTATTGGCAGGTATTTGATTCATGCATTGTAGACTTGACATAAGTTTGTAAAACGCTACTAAAAAATGATATAATATTTTTGCTGGTAATGGGCAAGTGGTTGAATTGTAGAAGCTGGCTTGATCACAATACTATTGATGATTTCTCTGTCCACTCAATTTCACTTTTGTCTGGTTATGTGATTCAACAATATTACGCATCTTTTTTGTACACGGAAAAATAATACATTTATAGCCACCGCCTAGTAAATAGAATTAATTTATTTTACTACTAAATCCATGGCAGTTCATAATAATTATAATGTTCATGTATTTCCTAGTAGTGACTATGAATCCATAGTACAAGAATGTAGAATACCCACGATTTGTTTTATTTTAATTTCCACACAAAAGTATTGTCTCCTGAGTAGGTAAGCTCTTACATATTGTTTTCATTAATCTGATCTCCATGGCATAGTGAAGAATTGGGCCGCAAATATCACAGACGCACGGAGTGTTTATAATATTGTGTAACAGTGTGGGTTGTTCTCGATACATTTTTTCTTCCGGTGGAGACGGGATCGGTTTGGGGAAGCCTAATCGATATCCATTCTTAACCGGTGATAATCTCGCTGGTCTGGGAGGGGGACTGTCGAGGTCCACCCCCCACTGTTACACTCTGTCACATGGTAGCAGAGCGTGGTTCGGTAGTATGCGCTGAGCACTTCACCATACTCCATCCACTTTTTGTGGGCTTACCAGAAGGGTAAGCTCAAAGGTTTCCCAGAAGGATTCCTTTACTAACAACCTGTCCCTTTGATAATGCATACATCTATTGGCTTCCCCACCCCCTTTCCCCCCATTAGAGTGTCAGTATAATTAAAATATACTGAGCTCATTAGAAGGCGATTGATGCCATGTCCCAATTGACAGCCCAGATGAGCACAATTCACTGGACAACAACCTCTGACAACAGTATCCACCAATACTCGTATGTAGGAGCTTTGTTCTCCACCAGTAAAATATTATTGAGGTAGTACCATTGCGATGGAGGTTAGTCACCTTGAAGTTGTTCAGATGTCTTTTCCTGAACCGGAACTTCATACTGCTTTTATTCCCCCTTTTCCCTCTCCTACTTCTGCTACCCAGAAGTATGTCATGTGGGGAGGAATGTAACAGTGTGGGCTGTTCTCGATACATTTTTTCTTCCGGTGGAGACGGGATCGGTTTGGGGAAGCCTAATCGATATCCCTTCTTAACCGGTGGTAATCTCGCTGGTCTAGGAGGGGGACTCTCGAGGTCCACCCCCACTGTTACACTCTGTCATAATTGTGATCCAGGACTTGATAGATTTGGGATCCACGTTCCATTGTCATGGTTTCCATAGTTTTACTAGCCAGGCATCATGTTGAAAAAGACACTCCTCCCTTCGAGGTTGCGGCATGGAGGAAGATCCACCAGCAAGACGTCGTGGTTGTACTTTACTCATGGTTTGTACTTAAGATGATTTCGAGACCTGAGTAAATATTTGCTATAATATTTCTCCCTCCATCAAAGGGTATCCGTTAAAATCAATTCTGGAGAAAAGTAGCCATACTTGTTACTGTTTTTCTTCCTGGTCATTCACACGAACTAACGATGGCAACACTTGCCACTTTCAATGATGAATATGTACTTGTCATTCTTGGCTTACACCCTCAGAGTTACCTTGTACATTGTTCGTCCAGATCGTTACTACGTAATTTCTTATAAATTATCGATAGAATACGATTAAGTATCGTTATACGCTGTTGAGTTAGAGCAGTTGGATGTAGCAGGTTAGTTGCGGCAAAGATTCGATATTATCTATTAGATCTTGACATCCGAAATCGTTCATGCCGCTCCATAACTACATTTATCTGCTTGTCATTGTGTGAGTAATAATTCATCTTTTCCCGCTACGTTCGTTTATCTTATTTGTCAATCCATTATTGGATGACTGCTTCAGCTTGTTTGCAAGTCGCTTTGTTTTTCAAACCCTTGAACAAATTGCAGCGTTTTTATTTTTATTTTTTTTCTGTCATGGCTTACCTACTAACTTGCTCCCCTCCCAGTGCGGTCGATTCAACCTAGCTCGTGAAAATTCCAAAAACTTTACGATCAATAGTGAAGCTGATTTTGAATGATCCGTGTTCTTAGGAACGCCTAAGAAGAAGAAAACAGTTAGACGAAAACATACGAAAAATTTTCTGTTATGTCCGTTACACTTGTTATTCCTCATTAGGGTATTTTGTTATTATCTCAACCCGTGTGCGTGAGAAAATAGAAGCGCGAAGAATTGTACGCGTATTTAATCTTCGACGTATAATTTTCTTCTTGGACTCTTTCCTCGCTTGAACAACAGGGTACATTTACCAGTTCTGCCATCTTGAAGTATTTGATTATAAGAACGTGTTCAAATCCATAGTTTAAACCTTCACGCAACTGAATATTGATCACTAATGAATCTTTCAGCCTTTATGCAATTTGGTATTTAATTCAGTTCTATAACTTTAAATAGTTGAGTAGTTCTAACACGTTTTCGTCGCCTGAAAGGATAACTCGCTTGAATTCCATTTCTTGATTGACCATTATTTCAGCTGAAATGGTAGGTTATTCCAGTGGATCTGAGAGTTTTCATTTTGAATGGAGTGTAAAAAGTACGTGAAGTGCGTTAAAAGGTAATTATATCGTATGAGGAAGAAGGAAATTCAAAAATGAAGAAAAAATAGGAATCCAAAAAGCGTCCTCATCGTGGTCGTGGTTGTAAGATGTGACGGCATCCTTGACTGATCTATTGTTCACGCATAATCCCGCTAACGTTACTTTATCATTTGCTAGGATATGCATACGTCACACTCCAGCCCTTTTTCTATAACAATTTCTATTTATAGTTTCTTCAGTTTCATGTTGACATTTCCTTGGCAAACAAACAGATCCGTCTTTCTCTCACCCCGAGCCAATACTTCCAAAGGAAAAAATATTGATAAACATATAATTTTTAAAAATGAATCACTGCATTATAGTTTTATGAAATTATGTGCCATTGCGTAAAATTTATTGAGTTGAATAATCTATGTTTTCATCAAATTTGGCCCTAAAACTAACTAGATTCACATTATGGTAATACGTGCTTTCTTTTCATTAACCTCATCTCCTACGCTTCATATCTCACTCCAACATATGAAACCAAACTGCCGATGCTCATTGATTTCTAAAAAATAAAATAGTGTTCATTGGTGTTCATTGAAACATTTCTATATCAAATGTGTCTCGAAAATTGGACTTTTTACGAACCAGATTGAGCAAAAGGATGGCTGTGCTAGCGTCCCCAGCACCTGAGCCCCCTAAACCTTCGTCAAAGATGAGTTGTATAGGGCTTAGTTGGTTAGGGCTTCGTTTTGCAATAAGATTTCGTGTTTTGTTGCAGAAAAGACGCCCGAGCCCCCAGCCCATCGGCAAGCACCGCTTCTACAGGAGCCCCGGTTCGGCGCCCCTCCGCAGTTATATCGTGAGTAGAACTCTGCCCTTGATATAATTGAAAATTTCATGTATTGCACTAATGCTTATATTTACATGTGAATAGTTACATATATATATACGCAGTAGGTATAGGTACATAATTTCAGTTAGTACGTCAGCATTTGAAGCTTCCCGGTTGCGTTGTTCACAGACAGAATTGTCGAAATATTTTGATTCCCATGATATTATCTACTCATATTGTTTTATTATCGTTCCAATCGCAGTGTATCATGTTATCTGGTTATTCTTATCATAATTTATGATTCATCGAGCATCGGGGAACAGGTCTCTCTTCCAAATTACGGATCTTGTGGAGAGCTTCCCACCCAGGGGAAAATGAGGGGCCTCACAAGATTGTTCGAGGATGGAATTTTTACATTTTTACGCACTGTGAATAACGAGTCATTCTGTGTGAAACCTCGGAAACGATGGAGTTCTACTGCATCAATAAATCAACAAATAAATAATTACTTAGTACGTTTGGTACTTCTGAAATTCGCTCGAATGGTCATGGAGCATGACTGCAATTTTTTCCTCCCCGAAGCCTCTGGTAGACCTGTCAGATTAGATCAAAAAAGGGCCGTACCTCCGATGATTTCTGACTAAGCCGGGTATTATTTTAATTTACTCTGGGCATCCTAAATAAGAGTAATTCAGGTTTTGCGACAAGCCGTTCGTTCACAGTAAGGCGCCGAAGTTTGCACCGACAGGAGGAGGGTGAATCAAATTGTATACATTCAGCCCAGATATCATTGCTAGGGAGCACCTGATTATAATCACGGATGGCTGTATGAAGTCGAGTTGGTTGTTCCGTGATATTATTCTACTTGAAGAATGATGGCTCTTCTGGATTTTGTTGATAGGTAGTTTTGCAACTTGAACATGCAACTAACCAGACGTTGAAGTAAAGTTGAGGTAAATTATTACAAAACCGTGAATTATTTCACAACGGTAAATTATTACACAACGGTTTATTATACTATGTACGCAGAAGGGGCATCTATACACGTAAATTATTTCACAGCGGTTTATTATTTACCTTATGCTTCATGAATAACTACAAATAATTTATTAATGATTTAGTTATTGAATCCCTCGCGTTTTTATAAAACTGTTATTCCCGGGCCGGCTCCAGTACTCCATTTAGGGCTTTCTTGGAGGGAGCTCGTGGGTACTGACCACAGAAAACAGTGATCTAGGCAGAAAAGGCATCTATACAGCTAAATAATAAACCTATGTGTAATAATTTGAAGCGTTTTTTATTGCATTATTGGATTTTACGTGCCTCGAAACGTAAACCGTCAAATTTTGAGGGGTATGGAGAGGGGTCGTGGTACTCCTCAAGAACGACACTCCAATATAATATAAGATTTAACCAAATAAACGAGGATGAGGACGAGCTGGGGTAAAGCCTTGGGAAAGGGACTAGAAGGGTCCCCTCTATCGAGGCCCCCAACGATCCTCAACAGCCGTAACGGCCGTTGCAAGGCGGGGGGCGAGGAGGGAGTTCATTACAATGACGCCCAGCTCCCCAGCTCTTCATTCGATGGACCACTCTCCGACTTGCGACTTCTCTCTCTCTCTCTCTCTCTCTATCTCTCTCTCTCTCTCTCTCTCTCTCTCTCTCTCTCTCTCTCTCTCTTAAAAAAAAAAAAAAAAACCAGTTGCAAGCCCTTATCAGTAATCACAATTTCCAGCTTTTGCCGTTGGATAAGACATTCCACACCCCCACCTCCGGTTCTTTTATCGACTTGATTCTTGTAAATAACAGAGATATGGTATCTCAGTTTGGTCAATGTCACGTTCCGGGCATATCAAGGCATGACTTGATTTACTGTGTAATGTCTCATAGTTTACTCAAATGTGAAGAACCACCAAAAGTAGTTCGAGACAAAAGTAGGTTTGTTGAGTCAGTTTTCCTCAGGGAAGCATCGGAGCTTAATTGGGAGTTGATATTTGCAGAAACGAATATCGACGAGAAAGTCCGTATTTTCAATGAATTGGTGCTTGGGTTGTATAACAAGCACTGCCCTTTAAAAAAAATTAAACCCAAACACTTACCAGCCCCTTGGATATCGTACGATATCAGGAAGCTAATGGAGGCTAGGGACAATGCGTTCAAAATTTTTCGCAGGACAAAGTCCCCCGAGTGCCATAATATTTACAAAAAACTTCGGAATCAAGTGAAGCAGGTTTTGCGAAATGCTAAAACGCGCCATTTCCATTCACTATTCTGTACCTATCGGATTCCTAGGGATTTCTGGAACATCTTTCGAGGATTAGGGATAGGTAGAGATACGCGCAATGTCGTATCACTGCCTGTTACGGTCGATGCACTTAATGAGCATTTTGTGAGTGAGGGACCGTTTTTCGACGCAAGTGACATCATTCGGCAATATAATTCTCGGCGCCCCGTTTGTACAGATATATCCTTGGAGACCTTATCAGAAAGTAAGGTGCGTGAGTGTCTGTTCATGGTCAAGTCTAATTCTGCGGGATCGGACGGATTGCCGGTTGAAATACTCCACATGATAGCGGATGTTGTTACTCCTGTGTTGCAGCACATTTTCAACGCGTGTCTTGGTGTGGGGGTTTACCCCGCCCAATGGATGAAAGCCCTTGTGATGCCACTAAAAAAAGTTAACAATCCCACATGTGTTGAAGAGTTTCGAGGGATTAACCTGTTGTGTGCTCCAGGTAAGGTGTTCGACAGGGCAATTTATCTGGAGCTCAATCAGTATGTAGTGGCTAACAACTTAATAAACGATCGGCATTCGGCCTATAAGTCGAACTATAGCACTGAAACCGCTTTAATAGGAGTATTGGATGATATTAGACGTGCCATGGACAGCCGAAAAATATCCATCTTCATAGGGCCGGTTTCACCAACGCGGATTATCCAGAGTTCAATCCCGGCTGAGGTTTAAGCCATCGATTCTGAGAAAAGACAGTTTCACGAACGCCTAATCTAGGAATAAGTCGCGGCAACGGCGTATTAAGTTAATACCTCGTTTCAGGTGGTTTAAACCTCTGATCTACGGTTGATCTCCGATTCTCCTCCAGGCCATCGCCATTTTGAAATCTATTTTATCAGTGTTTTTCATATAATATTGTTGTGATCGGCTGCTCCTCCACAACTCAAATTGTGTCTGAACATGCTGTTACTCAGAGTGGGGACCCCCCGACCCCCCTCTGACCTTGTCAAGGGGACTATAAAAGAGCCAGGGTGCCACCAATAAACCAACCATTCTCTCGTAATCGATCGACTCGTCTATCCGACTCCCAATCACTACACTGGTGAAATCCGACGTGTGAGCTCCACCGCCAGCGCCCGCCGTTTGATAGCGTCGCAGCCCCGCCTCCGCTTCAACGAGCCCCACCACGCGCGGCCCCCACCGACGCCACAGCGGCGCCCCACTCCGACGCCCGCCTCGACGGCTATCGCAGCGCCTCCCGCTACTTCGCCCCACCATCACCGATCCTTATATAAGGAAACGGACGCCGGCGCCGAGCACACTTCCTGCTGACACCTCAACGGACTGGCACCTACGAAGAAAACGAAGATGACCGAGCAGAAACCGCAAGACACCCGAAGCGAGCGCTCCTTCACTTCTCAAGCTCCAGCCGTTTGACCCCGCATTTCCGCACGTCTGGTTCGCCCAACTCGAGATCATCCTCGCACACGAAGGCCTCACGACGCCACATGCGAAATTCACCCGAGCCTTCCTCGCTCTCGAACCTCGACAAGCGGACCTCTGCGCCGACATCAGCCCCTCGTACACCAGTAGCTACCAGGCGCTCAAAACACGCCTTCTCGCGACACACGCACCTTCAGATGGTTCACGGCTCACCGCCCTCCTACAGCCGACATCCGACGACGAACTACCGTCGATCCTCGCTCGCCGACTCACCCGAGCACTTCCGGCCGACACACCCGCACCACTCGTCCGACACGTCTTTCTTCGAGCCCTCCACGAGAATTTTCGACTTCACATTGCGGCACACGAAGAACAAGACATCACCCGGCTCGCCAAACACGCTGATCGCCTTCTCCCATTCGCACCAACTCTTCAAGCGGCTACCGTCGCCGAAGAAACAACAGTGATTCACAGTAGACGACACCGGCGATCACCGACGAGAACGACAGCGAATGAGCCCCGGTTTCCAGCCCTTTTCGACGGCTACGAACCTTCCAACAATACACGCGACGCACCGAACCACGCACACGAGATCGTCACGAAGGGACCCCCGTGCCATGCGAAACTTCGCCGAAAACCCCCGGATTTCGGCGAATTACTAGCGGCGGGGGTCATTAAACCTTCCGAACCTGCATGGCCCAGATCACTGCAGCATAGAGCCACACCACGAGCCGCTACGATTCTACGTCTTCAACTCGCCGCAAGCACAATCGAATCACGACCGCACGCTCACGTGGACTGCCGACACGCAGATTTCAACAGCACAAAACGCTACCACGAACGATCTACCGTACGCCACTCACGATCCATCAAGACGCCGCAACGCCCCCGACAACAGCGCCCGAGCTACCGCACGAGCCACATACGACACCGGCGGGATACCTCGCGCCCGCACCGGCACCCACGCCACTAATCGGCCTCGAACCACCGCCACCCCACGACAATGACCACAGCAGCCACCCGGACAGCCCACACGGACCCAACACACGCACCTCTCACGCCCGGCCACAGCCACAGCGACATCAACAAAATTTAATTAAAATTGAAAATTACTTAAATTCTGGGGGGAGCAGTGTTGTGATCGGCTGCTCCTCCACAACTCAAATTGTGTCTGAACATGCTGTTACTCAGAGTGGGGACCCCCCGACCCCCCTCTGACCTTGTCAAGGGGACTATAAAAGAGCCAGGGTGCCACCAATAAACCAACCATTCTCTCGTAATCGATCGACTCGTCTATCCGACTCCCAATCACTACAAATATGTAGGTACTTCTCAACTTGCAATCTTGCATCAACATTTAGTGCGATGAATCGTTACATTGAAGTGTTTGAGTCATCCTTGGATGAATATTTCAATGAACTTCTGGAAGTGGCCGCGCCCAGACGGCGATAACACGCGAAAGGGTCGAGCATTTCCACAAGTGGGATGACGGCGATTTTTTCGCGAGTTTCCGCCTTCCGACGGAAGGGATGAGCTTAGTGCTCGATGCAAGAGAAAGCCTTCTAGTTCTCGAAACAGAAATGTGAGTGCAACCAAAAATGTGTAATAAATATAATTTTACACCAAACCGGGTAGGCAACAACGTCGGACCCATCATTATTTATTTAGTAGGTAAACAAACCTTCATTGTACGTGGTAGGTACTCGCAGACTGCGCTAATAAGTACATGTATAACTTCTTCTGCATACAGCGAATTATTGTAAAAAAGTAGATACCTTTTATAGAAGAGCCTACCTAGGTAGGCTATCTATAATTTATTGCAAGAGCTGTCTCGAAAGATGTAAGATGGTCTTTTGTAGTAATGACAGAGTGGAGTCGAGCAGAAGTTCTCAGAATGAGAATGACAGAGGCATGTGAGAAAAATCGCGAAACTTCCGCAACTGGCTACTATTATGCAGTTTAATGTCTCCACAACAGAGGATGGCGGACAAAATTTAAGTATCCATAGAAGAAATATCACAAATCCACAACTCATGGGTGAGCATCTCTCCTCCATGTCATCTGTAATACGGGATTTGTGTTTCTGGGGATAGCAATGCTGATGCAAACTGAACAATCTCGGCTTAAACCCAAGTTCGGCTAAACCGCGGATCAAAAACGTTGGTGAAACTGTCGAAGCTCTGAACCACAGATCAAATTTGAATCCAGGATTTATTGATACCAGGTTTAAGCTGCGTTGGTGAAACCGGCCCATAGGGGTCGATTTCAGTAGAGCCTTCGATGGCTGGCTGCTCAACCTCTTGGCATCATACCTTTCTGGTCGCTGTCAGAGTACCCGTGCTCCTGATGGTTCGCTTTCCTAATGGCAAGATGTGAGAATTGGTATCCCCCAGGGCTCCGTGCTGTGTCTATGAGTGGTGTTGTGACCATGGAATGGCGATCAATACGTTAAAAAGTAAAGCCATGTTTTTAGGTAACACGAAACTTATAGCTAAAATTAACGATGGCGAGATTGAGCCTATTGTAATAGGCAATTCTACCCTGCAAGTGGTCCTAGAATTCAAAAATCTTGGTGTGTTGATGTCTAGTTCACTGAACTGGAGCTCACACGTTATTGATATTTGTAAAAAAGTCTATAGAGGGTTATATCAGCTAAGAAGACTTGCATTTGACTTTCCGCAGCACGTTAGAGTACAGTTGGCCCAGGCCTTGCTAATACCCCATTTGGAGTACGCACCGCTGGCCTTCTGCGACCTGAATAGTGAGCAAACCAATCAACTGCAAAAAACGCTCAATTGTATTGTACGGTTCGTATGCAGGTTAAAATTGGATGAGCATGTCACTCCGTCATACATCAAACTAGGCTGGCTGAAGATTGCCGAGCGGAAGAAATTGAATATGGCAACGATGGTGTTTAAAATTTTAAAGTATAAGAAGCCCGTATATCTGTATAACCAATTTAAATACCTAGCGAATATACATACCGCATCGACCCGTAACGCCGCTACTACTCTCCAAATCCCAAAGCATGTTACTAAGTTATTTAGCAAATCATTTATAGTACAATCAGTCAATCTATATAACAGAAATGTTGATTTATTCAAGCTTGATGAAAATGTAACATTTTTTAAAAATAAATATAAGAGAATACTGCTAGATAGCTATCAAGAATAGTGCCCTCATTAGTTATGATTTAGAAGTGCGATGTTATTTTATTTTATTTTATTTGATAAAATTTATCTAAATATAGAATTATGATTGTATCGAGGAATGTATACCTAATGTTTTCCAGGGGGGATGTAAGAGAGGACCGCTCGGTCCTAATCCCTCCCTGGTTGGTTAAATAAACAACTCAATCAAACTCAATCAATCTCTCTCTCTCTCTCTCTCTCTCTCTCTCTCTCTCTCTCTCTCTCTCTCTCTCTCTCTCGCGGCGGGAACTGTCGCGAAACATGAATCACTCTTATTTAGGATGCCCAAAGTGAATTAGATATTTCCAGCTCCGTCTGAATACGAGTCCGTTTTGTTCTTTTTATATACGTGTTCATATATACAAGTTCTTGCTTTCTCCATAATAATTTCCTCACGTCATTTCATTTCCCTGTTTGTGTTGTATTCCGTTGCGTTTCGAGTAAAGTACCCATGTTTCCCACTCTTCGGTCCCAGACCCAGTCTCCTCGTCCCGAGTTACACCGTTGGAAGTCATGCAATGTGTGGAACGGCCTTTCGGACTCGGCTAATTAGAGCGCCCCTCATTGAGGGAGAATCCCTAGACCCTCCCGAGCCCCATCTAATAGAGTTACTGAACAAAGGCCTTCTGTATAGCACCAGCCGCTGGCTATGTTACCCCTGATATCGGGTCGGAAACGTGACTCAAGCCTTGCCGAAAGCAAAGGTGTTAAATTAAGCATGAAATTCAAGGTTGATCCATTTACCCTTGGTGAAGGGAGGTAACTCCATTCATTTGCGCTGGAGCTCTGGTTAGTAAATTCAGTGATATCAGTAGTGTCCTTGTGTGATCACTTCGCGTCTGACTGTTGCCCACTGTTCATTTGAGTCTGGAAATGAAAATTTAATAGTTCTTCGATTATAGTTCCGGGATTATCAAGAGCTGCAGTCGGAATGAAAGCGATATTCATGGCTATAACAATATCGATGCCTTGTCGAGTTCAGTTTAGATTGCTAAAGGCAGTATTTTGTGCAGCGTTCAACGTATGTAGGTAGCTGAATCGAATCCCAAGGGTAATTTACTCATTTCCTTGATTTCAGAAAAAATTATCAGGCGAAATTGCTAGCTATAGACTGGACTGCAGTTTGTTGAGGACAATAATTTTTTTCATCATTTTTGAACCCCACATATTGAATTCATTTTGGTCATTCAGTTATTGTTTGGTTTACGGAAGTTTGAGTGTGCCATGTTTCAACCCTCTGTTCTCGTCCATTTTGAACTCCCCTTAGGTCAAGAACCGCTGATCTAGGAAATCTTCTTTCTTTGGTTAGGCCACTTGTCACCTCTTGAAATTTGACCTAAAAAATGCTGCACTCTTGGCTTCTCCTTGGTATGCCACTCCCCTTTTTTCCCCTTCCCATTACGATGTCGATGGTGTTCACCCATACTTCGTTATTCTAGGATACTTTAAACTCAACGTAAATACATTTCAAATGCTTCCTGATGTTGAGTCATTTTTTCCATCGTCCTGCTGTCACACCTGATGAGTAACACTGTCCTAATTGGGACGTCATCGTACGACCGTGCGTTCAGTGATGGTTCGTGGTGGTCGTGAACTTTGCTAGAAGGTAGGTGGCCCTTCCCTTTCCCCTCCTCCTTCTGGTGTTGGGCGGGACCCCTCCGGCAGAAGACGAAAGTCAGTTAACCGGAGGGTCCACTTGCCATTTACAACATCATTCCACATGTTCATGTATTGTATATCGAGTAATCTGCCCCTTAGGCTAGGTGTGGTGCCCTGGGGTTTGGACTTCTGAACCCCAGGGCGTAAAGGTGTGGGGTCCGTATCCCGCATGGCTTGGTGTTAGTGGGGCAAGTCCAATCCCGCAAAGCACTGAGGCATGAAAAGCGGTAGGTCCTCCTGAGGGTATCCGAAGGCCCTGCGACCATTCTAGGCCTAGAGGCTCGGGACGGGGGGGGGGGGGGTCTGGGTATGAGATTGCCTGGACCTCTGCAAGGTCGGGTTGCTCAAAATGGTACCACAGGCGGAGGGAGCCCCAGGCCACAGGAGCAACGCCCTCGGGCAAAGCTCCACCGGTCTGCCCTCCAACAGAGGTTGGATTCGTGGTGGTCGTGAACTTTGCTAGAAGGTAGGTGGCCCTTCCCTTTTCCCTCCTCCTTCTGGTGTTGGGCGGGACCCCTCCGGCAACTTGCCACTAACAACATCATTCCACATGTTCATGTATTGTTTCTTTAATGTGAAATAATTGAAATAGCTGCCTATTTCTGATCTTTTTTTCTCCAATTATCTTTGACCATTGATAGTGCCATTTAATCGTCTTGGTCTCCACTTTTTCTAGTGTTATTATACAAATTTATGGTGATTTCAGACGATTTCCCATGTTCTTGACTCATAGAAAATCAATTTTGGGAGCTGAACATTTGGTAGAATCGCAATTTTCCACTCTGGTCAAAATCGACTTCATATTCGGTCTTCTCGTCCCAAAAAACATGGAAAACGATACCTCAAAAGCTCATGTTACTAGCATGTTACTAAAACACAAAAAGTCACTATTTTTATACACACATCACACACACACACACACACACAAACCTTCACCTTCACATTTTCCTGGGTATATTCCGATCGGGCTGCAAAGTTTCGGGACACAACTAGGGCCCGAGTGGAGCATGTGTGCGAAAGAACGACTTTTTTAGACCTAAAATGAAGCCGGTATGCGTGATACGGCGGACGGACATTGCATTTGTAGAATCTACGCACATTGAAACGGAAAAGAAAAGATTTCGAATTTTTTGCTGAGCGAATACATAGGTGTATTATTCACAGAATAGTAAACCAAAATAGGGGAAAGATGGACGAGGACGCAGAATTTTTGTTTGGAAACATTCACATAAATACTTTCAATTTCTCCTCTAGTCTCCCACGCTTGGTCCGTTTTTGTCCGATTTTTGTACCCTTCGGATCTCTTGTCCCACGGTGTACGATTTAACCTCACTTCATTGATGAGTTCCTCTTCAAAATTCATTGTTAAAATTTTGTTTAATAACATTTTAAATTATCAAAATTGCTAGAACGAACGCAAGGTCGTAGGACCAAAATCAAACAGGTTGAACTTGTGCGTTCATCCGATCGTGCGAACAAGTTGAGTTCAGCGACCAATTCGGACACATCCCTTCTAGGAAAAGGTTTGTTTACATGCATCCGTACGGAGTTCGCACGATCTAGACTCTAGATGGTCCGACCACAAATCAAACCAATCCGTCCATTCCCCCCCATCGCACGACCGTCTTTCCGGTTCAATCCGGACACCTTCATAATGTTTGCTAGTTTATTCCACGATCGTACGAGCAGCCGACCATCGCACGTCGAACGGTCGTACGATGACGCCCCAATTAGGATCATTAATATACAGTGAAGACGTGGTAGCCTACGTGCGAACCTACAAACTGAGATCTGACCTTGCCTCACAGAAAAGAAAGTGTAGCCAGCTCTGTCGAATTTCCTTTTTTGTGTCCATGGTACTTTTAACTTAGGTTTGGAGACGTCGATTACGAGATGCATTTCCAGTCAGTCTCGATCGTTGGGTAGTTGTCATAAAACATCTGCTAATTCTAGTATGCAATCTCACGAACGTATAGAATAGTTGGGTAGGTTCATTCAGTGGATAGGTGGAATATCCATGCATGAGCTAATGACTAAACGACTCAGGTCACATGGGCTAACAGAATTGGTTGGGTAAGGTCCTGTCGGTGGACAGGTTGGACAGCGGAGAAAGGCAACAAGGATTTGTCGTTTGCGCATGCACAGACGAATGTTATAGTCTGGTCTTGATAGAATGCATCTAAGACCATCCAAAACCTCACTTCCATCTATTTTCCAAATTCCACTGCTTTACTATGATTTGCGGGGTAGTTTTGGGCGCTACGAGGATCTGACACTTGCGCATGCGCAGGCGAAAGTTACGGTACGATTTTGATGATTTTGATACGGGATCATCTGCGATACAACCCGCGTGTACCATATCAATTTTAGCTCTACGACTATTTTTCGCATAGTTAGACACGTTACAAGAAAATCTTCCACGTTTCATGTTTGCGCAGGCGCAGACGCAATTTACAGTACGATTCGAATGAAATTCATGTGGAACTATCTATTATTCCCGATCGGCCCTCCAAGTTTGAACTCATTTCAACGATATTGAAGGTACCTAGTTATGGGCGTTTCAAGTATTTACCCGTTTGCATATGCGCAGACGAAGGCTGCAATACTTTTCCAATGGTTTTGGTATGGACCATCTGTGACCCAACCCTCACCTACCCTCCAAATTTCAGCCCATTTTGACCATTATTTCGGGTAGTTACGGGCGTTACAAGGAATTGGCCACAGAAAACACTGACAGACATGGAACCAAAAATTACTCATTCACGAATCCAGGGCTTCCCTACCTTCCGGTAGTGAGGAAGCAAAATAAAAGTGGAGAAAAGCTCCAGTGGCAACCTGCAGTAAGGTGTCCTGAAATGAAAGTAGTCGCATTTGGTATCTCCTTACATATCCTTTTTGTACCTGTCCAGCTTTCAAATGCTTCCTCGATGAGTTTCCATCTAAATCGTTAATCGTTTGTTTACTTGTCAGTCCACATAGAACGCGGTCGTCTGATACGAAAAAAGATTGGAGATAAATATAAGAGAATTCTTTACAGCTGGTCCTTCTGACAGTTGGACGACTGCCAAAGCAGCGCGCAGCGGCCTGAAGGGAAGATGGATTTTAAATACTATTGTTCTGACGAGAAAACGGTAGGGAAGTGGTTGTCGGGTCAAATGTGCAATTATCGCTTGAAAACATGCGAAAATGCCGTAAACAAACAAGCACCTCTTCCTGGTTTGAATGAATAAGAGGATGAGTGAAAGGCGACGAAAGAAAACATGGGAAACGTAAGTCAGCTTCTGGCTCACCCACAGTCGGATTAGTCGGCCTTCTTGTTGGATATGTTGACAGATTGGTAGTGCCGTCTTCTGTCCCCATGACCGCAGTTATGTCCCCGTGGGAACACGTCTTCATTTGCTTGAATGACATCTACCCCAGTCTTACTGTTGGTGTCCGTCGCGTCAATTCTCTACCAGGGAACAAATCGCTGTCACTTTCCTTAATGGCTGGTCAGAAAAGCGATGGCAGCTGCTTTTTCTCAAAAGTTTTTTTTCTTTTATATTGAAATAGTCAGCTTGGGTTAGCTCGAGAAAAATTGTTCCCTGTCTCTGGGTCACATTGACGTTATATTCTTGTTACAAATAATATTTGCTTGATTCTTACACCCTCTTTGCTAGCTTCCCTGTTAGAATCTTATCGTGTACACCACAAGGCGTATCGATGCTTCCCATCTTCATCCGGAGATTTTTTTTTTTTTTTTAACATCAGCGCTAGCGAACGATTTCAGGTAGAGGAACACGGACTAGGTATATTCGGTTTTAGCACAAAAATACTAGCATTTAACGGAGCCATTTTTATCCATTTCCGCCACTCCATGCGACGGATTCAATCCATCTCAACTTTCATCAATAAGTATATATATATATAATGTCTAGTTTCATCGTCTTACCACATGTACCCTTACCATTATGTAGGTCTAGGAAGGTACCTTAACTCATCATGTTTATACCGAAATTGTTTGAAGTTTTCAAGCATGTTCTGGTGGTCGGTTTCGTTGTTCAAGTAACTCTTAGTATATTCCCTGTGTATATTCCAAACTGTGATGTATCGGAATTACGCCGTACTTTTCACTTCCGAGCACTTGAACCGGGGGACGGGGCTTTTCTCAGTTTCTGATTTAAAAAAAAAAAACTAACGAATCTTAGACCCCCCCCCCCCCCCCTCAAGGTATAATTGCTTGGATGTGAAAAGTACGGGTGAATTCCGATACATCACAGTTCGGAATTTTGTAATTGACATGTTAATACTGCTGTACAAGAAAAGGCTTTCAAGAATCCCTAATTGTTTCGGCCCGCCTCGTTTATTTTTCAAAGCAAAAATAGTTGACCCAGTGTGATCTGGAAATCGAGGAAGGTTCTCAGTAATAGATTGTGTTTTCGCCGTTGTCCTCTTCTTTGCACCTAATTACATCCTCCTTCACGCTACATGTATCACCCTCCACATCGTAATTTAAAGATGCACATAAATATTATTATCTACTAAGTAGGAGAGCAGGCTTCTTTGGCCGAAACCCGTCCCTTCCCTAGGTGGCCATATTTATTTATTTATTTTTATACACGGTTCTCGTAGTGTACTGAGAAGGGACGGTGTCGTGGTACCCCTCAAAATTCTACATTTACCACTCCTATGTAATAAGGTAAAGATTTAACAGAAGTAACAAGGGGAACGACGAGCTGAGTGACGTCTTGGGGAAAGGAGGAGAAGGGTCCCCTCCATCGAGCTCCCCAAAGTTTTTCAACGGTGGCAAGGGCCATTGACAGTCATTATGGGTGGGGGGGGGGGGGGGGGGGTGGAGGCACCTTTATAAACCGCCCTGATAGCCCATTTCCTCATTTGAGCCTCTCGACCACCTTACTCTCCCTCCCTCCCCCGACCACGCCACCTCTCGACTTCTTGCCATCGACAGCGCCCCAGCTGACACCGACCACGTCACTTCTCCACTTCACGCTTATGTTTGTGCTTGAGCTGCCACCGAACATGCCACAGTGGCCACTGAAGTTGCCTAATGTGAAAGGTGTCCCCCTTTCCTATGGCAGTAATATGCCAAGGACGCGTGTGTCCTCGACCAAAGTTATGGAATAGATTAGATATATGATCGCACCCAAGATTTTCAAGGTGAAAAACTCAGCAGGAAAGAAGGTGATGGCGATGGTGTTTCGAAATTATAACTACTTCCATTACGAAGTATCAAATGATTTCCAATACTGGGACGTATCTAAATTTAGAACGCTTCACTGCTCGTTCACTACTCAAATGATATTTCCTGAAGCTCTCTCAGAGGTAGTTTTTTTATTTGAAACTTGAACAGGCCTATGGAGTTGAGCATACATTTTCGCCGCACCTTTTCTACCTCTCTCTCCGCCACATTATTACGAGTACCTGCGTAATAGCGCAGTTATCTGGTGTCCAACCCGGCCTCTCGCTCACCCTTTTTCCGTTTTCATCTCCCCGAAGTAATGCTTACGCCGTGTTGCCCGTAAAGTATATATGAACTTTGCCTCAACTTCCTGTTTATATCCTTGTGGCCTCTTTTTTTATCCTTAGAGCCGTTATCTACGGTCCTACTGGCCTTACACACGGCCACTAGCTCCTGGATAAATCTATCAACTTCGAATTTTCTGTTTCATCAAAAATTACACTATTTCTTTGGTGAATCCCTCAAATTAGATCGGCATTTTCAGAGTCTTGGAATGTACCTCAGAATGTGCCTCGAGTGAAAGTGATCCCGGAAGTTCCTCGCTCCCTCCTCACTCTCCAAGCAGGGTGACCCGCCAGTCAGAAAAAGCCGTATAGATATAAAAGAGGGGGGAATTCAATACGCAAAAAAGTTCGATTCTTCAGTCTGGCACTGTTCATAGAATTAGGTTCCGCAGAAACTTCTAAAAACTAATTAACGTACCTATCTTTTAACCTCAGAGAGGAGATATATCTGTTGCCATGATGATGGTGGGGTGGCGAGATTCAAAAAAGAAATGGTGTCACCGTTTCCCTTGACTGGTGCTGATTTGGGAACTGAAAGGCTTAAGGAGCGTTTTTGAGGGCACTGAATACGATTTTCAAGTTGAAAATGCAGAACTCCAAAAATTAATGAAAAAATAATTGACTGCAGTTAAAGTGGTTAAATGATTTATACAAAGAAAAAACCCAAATGTTAGCACTCTTTACACTTAGGCACATATTTTAGTGGTTACTCGCGCCTGTGCTAACGACGTCAATAAAGTAGCGAATTATTTAGATGGAGAAGGAGGAAAAAAGTCGTCACGTTGAAGTTGTACGGACCACAAGATTGATGAGCAAACACCGGAAACCCCTAGGTCCCGCCCACATTAAAGAGATAAAAATTTTGCTCCAGTCACTCTTTCGCGAATGGAGCAACTTGAATTACTAAGTGTCACGCCTTCTATCACTTTATATCAAGCGGCAAATTCAAATTAAAGCATGTAATGCGCAGTAAAAAATAATTAGATGAAACGGCGAGGGAAGGCGAAGAGGTCGGGAACAACTGCGGAACGTACTTTATCCGAGAATTTACAAGGAGGAAGATGGAAATTATTTCAGTGAGAGAGGAGAAACCCAAACAAAATTAATCAATTATGGGAGGGAGGTGGTGTTAAATAAATAAGTGAGTGTCGTATTTCACGTTCCCACGAAATGCAAATAAACAGACACAATTACAAATCTTCTATTGTGAGTTGCACTTCCTCTCCGGTTGGACAGTTTATCGTGAATCATTGATTTTCTGGGCAGATTCAGTCAAGATTTCATTGCACCACTTTTGTAGTAGGTCGCTACGCAGTCCGATTTTTTCCCGTACACACATGTATCTACCAGAGAAATGTAATAATACACACAAAACAATAACAATCAATATATAGAATAACACCCCATATTTGGAATATTCAACACAAAAAAGCAACCTAACACTGCGGCCACGCTTTTAAAATGAGTTTTCAACTGCTCTCAAATTTGATCTAGATGGAGTAGTACAGGTAGAGAACAATTAGGTAGGAACTAGCTGATGTCGCCTGGTGAGTGTTTATCATGAAACTTGTTAACGCGTAGGCCTATGGATTGATTTTGCTTCCACATAGCTGTCGTGGATGACGCTTCGATTTGGAATGAATTGGTGGAGTGTCATCGATTTCCGTTGTATTATTGATTCTCTGCTAAACGGGAAGGAATTTCGAGCTGAGTTGGTACTCCCTCCCCCCTTATTGTTTGAATCTCAGTTGATTGATCATTTTGATAATGAAACTTAAAAACGATTGAGCCCAATAACTATTAGCCAATATCATAAATTATGGCCATTTGTTTTCTATAACAGTAAATTGTATTGTGAAAGTTGGAGCAAGGGAGCGATTGAATTTCGGTGTGTTAAGCAGCCAGAGTAACCCTATCGTTTATGATTACTGAGAAGAGGATCAAGTTCGTACGTGGTAATATTAACAACAGTTCTTTCGTTTGTCGTGGACCTCGTTTATAACTGCTCGTGTTGAAAATAATCCTTTGAAACAGATTTGAAGATCTCTTGACTAGTTCGACGGATAATATCTGGATCATGAATCGATTCTCGTCACGGCTTATAGAGGAGTTGATTGAAACACGGGCCTAATAAAGTGGATGTCAGCCCTCACCTCGGCAGTTGGCGAGCTAATGAAGAAATATTGAGTTATTAAAAGTCAGCGGACCGTGTTACGAGGATTGGAACAGGTGTGCGCGCGCGTTAGCCTATTAAAAGGTTTGATGGTGAAAACCCACTCGTGGACTTTCCCGATTCATGAAGCATGTCCAACGTTGAGAGGAACAGTTCAGAGGTGGGGGGAGGGGATCAGTGTTGGTGACTAATATTCTTATTTTATTTTTAAATTGTAATAGCTGTTAAACCTAACACGCTTGTGTAATTTGATATTGGCTCGTTCTTCTTATAGGATTGTTCGAACTGTTAAATCAAGTACTTACATAATTTGGTCACTCGTTCGCAGGTCTTAGGCTGTCTGTGGTAAGGGTGAAGCGATCACTACCTTTGGCTGGTTCATCAATCACCTGGATAACCGAAAAATCATTCCCCCCGGATAACAGAAAAATCGATCATTTTTGCTCCTGGTACAAAAGGCTATGGCAAGCCCCGCGGAAACTCCCGATTTTCGGTTCGGAAATTTTGGTTCATTTTTATTTTTATTTCACTTATGGTGGCTTCAGTCTTGAACCTTCGTCTTTCTTGACAAGTATATTAAAGTATCCGTGAGAACCGACGTTTAATCCTCCAATTGTTGAAGATGGTCTGGCCGTGAGACGATAGAGCGACGATACCGAGAATTTCCAAATTCGCTGAAGACACAGTTCGAACATTTAATGAAAAATATCCCTTTCTTTTTCTGAAATATTCAGCGTTTGGGCCACCTGGTGACTGCATTTTTATATGGGTACAAGCAGTCGAACCTATTGCCCCTGGGAATCTAAGTTTCCTATAAAAGGCTATTCTAGTGCTTCCTCGGTGGATGGTTTTTTAATAAAACGAGGCGATAATTTGGCAATCGCCAATGCACGTCGAACTTTTGCTTACTCCGCAAAAATCTACCGCAGCAATAACCATTGCCCCTGGACCCTAGACATGGTTATTTCCGATCCTTTCTTGAAAAGATAGGTAGGTAAGTTGACTGTACCCATATGCGCAAAAGGGAAGAAGATAGCGCGGAGCACACCTTCTTCAAATGCGAAAGATGGGAGCGCCTCCGTGGAGTTCTGGTAGCAGAGGTTGGATCAATTGACCCTGACACTGTAGTCGGGAAAATGATGGATACTGTAGCCAAATGGGATGCAATCGTGAACTTTATAGTGACTGTACTCAAGACGAAGGAGCTGAATAGGGAGTGGGAAGAAGAGGAAAGTGGGTAGAAGAGAAGAGAGGCCCATAGAAGGCAATGACGTGACTATCCCGAAGTATTACCGAACAGGAAGTTCCGGGATTGTCACAACAATAGAAGACAGAGGAGGGGTGTTTTGGTCGGTATGCCTAAAGAAGGAGAGGCCGACACGGGGGAGGGGGGGAAAGGAGAAATTCGGGGTCGTTCAGTTTATCAAAATGATTGGCTCGTGGTCTTACCTCTTACTGTCTCCTCTTCCATTCCAAATATTCTGCTATTGCAACGTCGTCAATAACGTTTACAAGAAGGTAGTAATCACTTGAAATTTAAACACAGCAATTCTCAACACAGCGTTCAACAAAAACAATCACGACTCACAAGAATAAAGTGCCGGATATCTCAACTATCCGGTCGTTGGCCGACCCGATAATTTTATTCGGCCGATAGGCCTTGTCCGATGATGGATGAACGCGCATTTTTGCTTTATGTGGCGAATAACTTTATCGGCCCGATAAATTTTCTTATCTGGCTATTGATAAACCGGGCCTTACGAGGAATTCTTCGTTTGATAAATAGCACGTTCTTTGTAAAAACTGCGGTAATTATCCATAACTTTTAGAATTGAATGGGAGGCAAATCCCTCGGGAGCGAACCGGTATTATTACCTTTACTACGTAGGATACCTTGTAGCGAATTTCGCACAACTAATCTCATCACATTCGCCGTTCGTCTCGTTCGTTGTACGTGGACGTAGCTTGAAGCACTTACCTATATAACCTCCCCAGGGTTATACAACGTGGAGAATGTGTACTTGCAACGCACGCTAGGTTGTCTGGCTCTTCCGAGAGTTTATTCCAACAGCTGGTAAAACAGTGATACAACATAATGTAAAATGTAGATCACTGAATCTATCCCGTGGGTCTTCACCCCATGTACAGCTCGTTCCGGCTGATCGCCGATCGGTCTCCACGCTGACTAATCTTTCTCGCCGGCATTCCATTTCCTTTTTGCCAAGTTAGCCAGCTCACTCCGTCCACCTCATCCAACTCGAAACACGAATGAATGCGAACCCTTGATGAACCAGTAGATGTAAAAGTGAACGGCACACCAGGATACATCTCCTCCAAGACCTATCAGTCGTGCGGGTTATTGTCTATACGTTCCCCTGCTCCTCTACCCGCTACTAGGCGTAAAAGTATTGTAGATGTGAAGTACAGCATATTTCGAATCATATTACATGGATATGTTATGTTGTCTGTCTCATCCGAGAGTTTATTCCAACAGCTGGTAAAACAGTGATGAAACATAATGTAAAATGTAGATCACTGAATCTATCCCATGGTTTTTCACCACATGTACAGCTCGTTCCGGCTGATCGCCGATCGGTCTCCACGCTGACTAATCTTTCTCGCCGGCATTCCATTTCCTTTTTGCCAAGTTAACCAGCTCACTCCGTCCACCTCATCCGACTCGAAACACGAGTGAATGCGAACCCTTGATGAACTATATAGTCTGGCAGATTTTACTTTGTGCATGGGTGAAAGTGGGCTTCAGCCCTCAACCGTCCCTCCCCTTGCCTGTGGGGACCCACAGCCGCCAAGTGTAGGGAGAATTCCCTACCGCATTATCGAGAAAAAAAGTGTAATACGAGGATTCACCTCCAACTTCGACAAAATTATGAACGGCAACTCTTTCATTCGTTAAAAATTTTGAAAACTGGCTCAAAACCACAAATATTTTTCAAGTTTTTATGTTTCATGTGCTATTTTAAATGCGAGAGTTTAAATGCGAATCTATGCTAATCTGTGCATAAATTGATTCTCATTATAATAATTGGTCAGGTGAACAAGTCATGCAAATTTTCAACAAAATTTCACAATTTCCAATTCTTTCTAAATTTAATGCACGCTAAATTTGACCCTAAAAATCGAACAAATCTAATGTGTTCAAAATTTTATGAAATGTTTGACAAACTTCGAATTCAAAAAAGTAGGGTCTAACTCAATTGAAAGTTAATAACATTATTTTAAACATTTTTATTATAAACTATTTACTCTTATAAAACAGCATTGACGAATTTTATGAAAGAAAGGTGGCCGTAGGGTAGTTTGGCACCGTTAGGTTGGGGTAACTGTCCTCCTTCCTACGACTCAAATGGTGGTGTGGAGAGGGTGATCCCATGCACACAGAAAAATCTGCCAGACTATAGTATGTAAAAGTGAACGGCGCACCAGGATACATCTCCTTCAAGACCTATCAGTCGTGCGGGTTATTGTCTATACGTTCCCCTGCTCCTTTACCCGCACTAGGCGTAAAAGTGTTGTAGATGTGAAGTACATCATAATTATTTCGACTCATTTTACATGGACATGTTATGTTGTCAGTGAATATTCGTGTAATAATTTTTTGTTAATGCGAAAAATGTAGCGCGATACCGATAAACATTATTCGGTAGCTCTATAGCAACAACTGCCACATCATCAGTTTGGCAGTAGAAAACATCCGAGGGAATGGGTAATAATAAATTAATAATCTACATGACTGAAATTCTCTTCAAATTATATTGAACACAGGAAACGAGTGTTTATTCTTCACTTTCTCGACCCTTCATACGCGAATGAAACGGACCACCCAGTTAATACTGCGAGGCGCTTGCCGGGATTGATTTGCATAACGGAGCAGGTTTATGTAATATGGAATAGATGGAAACACTTTCCTTTTCATCTGTATGCTCGTTGTTTGTTTAGCCCCCTGCCCTGAATGACACGATAATTGGCAGAAAGAACCTTCAAAACGGAGGAAATGCGCAACTTAGCCAGGAGCTTGGGTTTTGCTTGATGTGGTATTTCCCTTCAAACAATAGAGGGACGTGTGTAGTGTGAGTGTGTGTTCATAAACGTGTTGAGAATGGCCGACTGAAGAAAAATTCCTCAACTATATTCCAGGTCATTCATAGATTACAGTAGGATCGATTTCTTCTTGTACTGAACAATAGTATTTTAACGTACACACCTGGATAGTTACGTGGACAAACATTTATGTAAATAAGTAGAACACCGTAATGACGACCATAACACAAATGACCTATCCTACTTCAGGATGCGCTGTGGTTGAATAAAAAATCCTTCCTCGACAGTTTTTAATTCTATTCTATTTCTATTCTATTCTATTCTATTCTATTTTAAAAAACTGAGAAAGTCTACCTCCAAAATACTTAATTTTAAATTTTAAGTACATTTATTTGTCAATATAAAAGGTATTTACAGCCATAATATGCATTATAATATACAGTAAACTTACGATCAAATACTTATAATCCTCGAAAGAAAATTAATAAAAACTGCAAAATGCCACATTATGGTTCCTGAGCGTTAATCGCGATGGGTTTGGCTGACATCACGGCACTCGAGTAAAAAGGAAGGTCCAAAAATATATCTCTTAGGTATTATGAGGAACATCTCATGGGGATTCCGCACCATTAACTATTCGTGAAAACTGCCTGATTCCTGTAAACACAATGGGTCAGCGGTAGAAGCATTCAATTCAAATAAGCAGTCGTGTCACGTTTCTAACAGTAAACTGAGAGATCCAGAATAATCTGACATTCGCACAGACACTCACACCGCCGCTGACACTCCTTTAAAACTATTAGAAATTACATGAAATCGCGATAAAGGCTAGAATGGACAAGAAAACCCGGCCGTGCTGTCCGCACAAAGGAGGATATTGAGCCGAAAAATGGCCTTGCGCTGAAAAATGGTGATTCCGCATAAGGGAAGTTCTGAATACATTGATTTAGTTGGGGACGAGTCGGGGAATTGAAATCTGTCCGTCATAGCTTGGTGTCCGCCATGCGGGAAGTGCCCGTTGAGGGAAGTTCCACTGTATAAAAAAATATATACGCTCACCATCTTCGGGGTCAACGAGCACCTTCCCTCCAAATTCAAGTATTTTTCATATTTTATTCGAGTAGTAATGAACGGTTCAAGAATTTCGTGAATACATACTCAGCTATTTGAAACACCCAAAATCTACTAAATTATGGGATCCAAATTTTTTTTGCTTAACCGGTTTTGGGTGACGGAGCTAATATTAGGGGGCGTTATACATCCCCTTGTTGAAGTACGAGTATTTCCCAATCGCTCACTGTCATTTTACCAAATGAACTATTTCAGTAAAGTAACACCAATTACCTACTCTAATGACAGGGGTTGGCCGCCGATGTTTATGTGCTTTTATTCTATCTACGATTCATTCACGCTTCGTTTTCTCTTCGGTTGTCGTGCCCATAGATGGCGGAGAATGTTGAGATACCAACGAATCAATTCCCGGCTGTAGTTCCTGATTCGCGGCGCTCATTTCGGAAGCGTTGCCGAGTATGGGAATGGGAATGAAAATGAAGCAGAGCTTTCCGCGATGATTCTGTTGGTGCAGTCGACTTCTATAGCATGTGTCATTGGGTCGACACTTCAAAATAATTGGATTTGCTTCTGTTGTTTGGTTTCAATCTCGCACCCATTGTCTGTTTTATTATACCGTTTTTACGAAATGAATGCGGGAAAGGTGAGAGATTTACATATTTTAATAAATGTAAATCTTGCATAATCCCCCATCGTGCCTACTTGAATTAAGCCCTCCAAACCCATTGTCTGCATAAATTTAACGTTTCGTTACCCAAAAACGGTTCGCTTCTTTAATTTAGTGTGGTGTCGCAATCCTCCAAAATTTAGAGCGACGGAAACAATAGCCGTATTATGTGTAGCGTGATTGGCTCTCCCCCTTGTCCTCCTGATGAATAGCTTCTGGTAATTAATTAAATCAGGTGTGGTCTGATCTTGGGGCTAAAGCACATTAGAGCGGATCGTCTGATATAAGGTTGTCCTTGTGGTTCAGCTCCGATGGTTGTTATTAACGCGGAATACCCCGTGGCGCATTTACTATGTGTGTTTTCTCTTCAGGGTGGGTTGTATCGGTTTGATAAATGTGTTCGAATTGATGTGGTGTTGGAAATGCCAATAGCAATCAGACGACGTTTCGATCCAGTAGAACCATTGTAAAAGCATTAGGCCGTTATAGCGCATTCAGATTAACGGGCGCGTTGATCTCGGATTGATTGAGTGTGGCTTCTACAGCATGACCTAATCCACTCCGCAATCACTTGTTAGTATTACTTCGGAGTGGGTGCCGATCACTGGGCGATGTCACGCCCTCTTCTGATGTCTTCTTGCGGTCTCCAGTTTATAGATTTTCATTCGAAGATCAAATCGAAACTGCGTTAACTCCAATAATCCACTTTCCTTTTTCAGGCACTTCCTATGTAAATATAACTAGGAAAAACTGATAGGACAACCGTCGAAAATGAGAGGGATACTCATGCTCACATTTGGTCATGATGTGAGCTAGTGTACGCAGTACCCTTGAAATTCCTCACTCGTGAATAGGGCCCGGATATTGGTTTATTATTTTCAATAATGAACCATTGGAATCGAGCATGAAAAAAAAAAATTCTTACCCCCCCTCAAAATTTGATGGTTTACGTTTCAAGGTACTATTGTAGAAACTGCAATAAAAATATTTCTGTCTGTCCGCCGTACGGGCCACTTTTCTTAGTTACCATGAAAAAAAATTGATGAAATTCGGGTTATAGGTTCCATTCGGCGTCTAGTTGGTCCTCGAAGCTCGACGTTACTGTGAGTCATCTCTAAGGGGTTCAAAATAGGGGTTGAAATTTTCAAAACGCCTATACCATTTTTTTACGTGAATATTTTTACGGTTTTAAATAGTTCTTGAACTTGCGAGTTTTTTAAGACCATCCGGAGCATCGTACGTCCAGCCGTTCGTTCACAGTAAGGCCCCGAAGTTTGCACCGACAGGCATTTTCGACTCCAGTGTGAATGAAATTGTATACAATTCAAACCAAATCTCGTAACCAGAGACGCGCCCACAATAGGAAATTTGGCGGAGATGAAATCATTGCTAGGGATCACCTGATTATATTGGCGGAGTATGAAGTCGAGTTGGTTGTTCTGTGATATTATTTCATTTGAAAAATGATGGCTCTTTTGGAGTTTGTTGGTAGGTAGTGAAACTTGAACAAACGTTGAAGTATTATTGATGGGTAAATTATTACTACGGTAAATCATTACTCAACGGTAAATTATTACACAACGGTTCATTATCCCATCTACGTAGAAGGGGCTGGAGTTTTTTGGTAGGTACTTTTGCAACTTTTTTCACTCCTCATCAACAATTTCTTTTCAGAACTTCATTATGTGTGTTTCTGCATTTTGCATTTTGGTTTATTATTCTGTGAATAATACACCTATGTATTCGCTCAGCAAAAAATTTTTATAACACCCCCTCAAACTTTTTTCTTTTACGTTTCAAGGTGCATAGATTCCAAAAATGCAATGTCCGTCCGCCGTACGCCGTCTGCCGTCCGCCGTATCACGTGTACAGGCTTCATTTTCGGTCTAAAAAAATCGTTCTTTCGCACACATGCTCCATTTGGGCCCTAGTTGTGTCCCGAAACTTTTCAGCCCGATCGGAATATACCCAGGGGTGTTATGAGTGAAAATGTGTGTAAAAATAGGTACTTTTTACGTTTTAGCAACATATTGGTAACATGAGCTTCTGAGATATCGTTTTCTATGTTTTTGGGGACGAGAAGACCGAATATGAAGTCGATTTTGACCAAAGAGTGGAAAATTGAGTTCTACCAAATGTTCAGCTCCCAGAATTGATTTTTTATGAGTGAAAAACCTGGGAAATCGTCTGAAATCACCATCAGTTTGTATAATAACACTGGAAAAAGTGTCAAGACGTGGTTCAGGACGATTAAATGGCACTACCAATGATCAAAGATAGTTAAAAAAAAAAAAGAAAAAAAGAGCGTACCTAATTTGTGTTTTGGGGGCCAAAATTAATGGAAACCATCAGAAATAGCTATTTCGATTATTACGCATGAAAGAAACAATTAATGAACAGCCAACGTTTCTGTAGGTATGTCCAATAGAATAATAAACCCATGTGACAAGGACTTTGCAGCGTTTTTGAATCTACGCACCTTGAAACGGAAAAGAAAAAAGTTTGAGGGGGGGTTATAAAAATGTTTTGCTGAGCAATTACATAGGTGTATTATTCAGAGAATAATAAACCAAAAGAAGGGGGAAAAAAAGAAGCGTACCTACCTAATTTGCGTTTTAGGGCCAAAATTAATGGAAACCATCAGAAATAGCTATTTCGATTATTACGCATGAAAGGAACAATAAATGAACAGCCAACATTTCTGTAGGTATGTCCAATAGAATAATAAACCCAAGTGACAAGGACTTTGCAGCGTTTTGTGTTAATAAAACAGCTATTTTATGCTCTTTAATATGTCGTTAATGCTTTAATACTTGAAGAAAGAAGAATAAAATCGAATATGAAATTACAAACACAATACCTGTGCAACTGAAAATATTATATTTATAAAAATCGGAAAATATTACTTGAAACGCTGTAAATAATCACACCGGTAAATTATTTTCCTGTATAGAACCACTTTTCCTGTACAAAACCTTTTGGCGTAGATCACGCTGTTTTCGGCCGTGCATACCTATACATCCTCGTATTCCTCGCGTTTCCACCAGGAAAGGCCCCAAAATCGAGTAAATACCAGTAGTGATCAGAGCATTTTAAAATTCATAAGGGACCATGAAGCTACACCCCACAATCACTCAGCAGATTTGAGCAAAATCTGGCCGTTAATTCGCGAGAAATTGATTACTACGAATTTCGCGTTTGCCCATGTGCAATAGTCGTACCATTGATCCGAGCATTTGGAATTCTCAGGGTACCATCGAGAAGCTACATACCAACTACCCCCCCCCCCCCCCCCACCGAATTTGAGCCAAATCGTGGCGTTTATTCATGAGAAATTAAGTACCTACTATGATCCAGCGCTGAGCGCTTGCACAGTTGCCATACCAATGAACCTATCGTTCTGTAGTTCATATGGGACCATCTAGGGCCCAGCCCGCAAGTTTCCCGAAAATTTCAGCAAACTCGGATTCGAATTGAGGAAGTTATGCGTGTGGCAAGAATTTGCGGAGCTTCGCAGACCGACTAGACCCCAGATGATACCTACAAACAGATCCCCCCCCCCCCACCCTATCATGCTCGATTCAAAAGGTTTCCATGTTGAAAATAATTAACAAAAATACCTGATGTTCTGTGAAACATCCCTTTCTTAAAATAGAAAAACAGTTTTAATTATAGATTGGCTCTTCAAAACGAATCACAAATTGGGCGAAAAAACAGGAACTCAGTTATAAAAACGCTGCAAATCCCTGCACAACGGTTTATTATTTTGTATAGAATACCCTTCTGTTACAGATCACAGCTCTATGTATAGATAACCCGTCTATATAATATGATATGTACTATTCTATTATATGCATATTATGTAGATCGCAGACACTCCGTAGGTTAGTACCTAACCCCGTACTCGTTACTAGGTACCTACCTAAATCACGAGTTAAATGTTGCTAAAATAATTCTGCCGATGACAAACAGTACCTAACAAAAAGAAACACACATAATGAAGTTCTGAAAAGAAATTGTTGATGAGGAGTGAAAAAAGTTGCAAAAGTACCTACCAACAAACTCCAGCCCCTTCTACGTAGATGGTATAATTTACCGTTGTGTAATAATTTACCGTTGAGTAATGATTTACCGTAGTAATAATTTACCCATCAATAATACTTCAACGTTTGTTCAAGTTTCACTACCTACCAACAAACTCCAATAGAGCCATCATTTTTCAAATTAAATAATATCACAGAACAACCAACTCGACTTCATACTCCGCCAATATAATCAGGTGATCCCTACCAATGATTGGCCGTATTCACAAATTCCTATTGTGGGCGCGTCTCTGGTTACGAGATTTGGTTTGGATTGTATACAATTTCATTCACACTGGAGTCGAAAATGCCTGTGGGTGCAAACTTCGGGGCCTTACTGTGAACGAACGGCTGGACGTACGATGCTCCGGATGGTCTTAAAAAACTCGCAAGTTCAAGAACTATTTAAAACCGTAAAAATATTTACGTAAAAAAATGGTATAGGCGTTTTGAAAATTTCAACCCCTATTTTGAACCCCTTAGAGATGACTCACAGTAACGTCGAGCTTCGAGGACCAACTAGACGCCGAACGGAACCTATAACCCGAATTTCATCAATTTTTTTTCATGGTAACTAAGAAAAGTGGCCCGTACGGCGTACGGCGTACGGCGTACGGCGTACGGCGGACAGACAGAAATATTTTTATTGCAGTTTTGGGTTCTACATATCTTGAAACGTAAACCATCAAATTTTGAGGGGGGGTAAGAATTTTTTTTTTCATGCTCGATTCCAATGGTTCATTATTGAAAATAATAAACCAAAAACCTACACCATCACAAAAACCGCTGCAAATTATTACACAAAGGTTTATTTTTACCTGTATAGATGCCCCTTCTGGGAAGATCACTGTTTTCTGCGTCAGTACCCTTGAGCTCCCTCCAGGAAAGCCCTAAATCGAGTACTGCAGCCGCCCCGGAATTAGTTTCCTACAAATTCGCGGGATTCAACAGTTCAATCATTAATTTATTACATGTAGTTATCCATGAAGCATAAGGCCTATAATAATCCGTGATGTAATAATTCGCCTGCATAGATGCCCCTTCTTAGTACCTATATACTGTAATGAACCTTTGTGTAATAATTTACCGTTGCGTAATAATTTTCCGTTGTTGTAATAATTTGCTCATCAATAATACTTCAACGATTGTTGAAGTTGCGAAAATACGTATCAACAAACTCAAGCCCCTTCTACTTCGAGGTATAATGAACCGTTGTGTAATAGTTTACGGGTGTGTAATAATTCACCGTTGTGTAGTAATTCACCATTTCTAATAATTACCGATCAATAATACTTCGGGAACTGTAAATCAAATTTGTTAAATTTTTGTTCATGGTAACTAAGAAAAGTGCTAAGTACGGCGGACAGACAGAAATTTTGGTTTATTATTTTCAATAATGAACCTTTGGAATCGAGCATGAAAAAAAAGTTTAACCCCCGCTCAAAATTTGATGGTTTCCGTTTCAAAGTATGTAGAATCCGAAAATGCAATAAAAAAAAAATTTCTATCCGTCCGCCGTACTTCGCACTTTTCTTAGTTACCATGAACCAAAATTGACGAAATTCGGTTTATAGGTCCCATTTGGGGTCTAGTTGGTCCTCGAAGCTCGGCGTTAATGTCAGTCGTCCATAAGGGGTGAAAAATAGGGGTTGAATCTCCAGGACGGCGTTATCTCGAGTTTACGGTTTTAAATATTTCTCGAACTTGGGAGTTTTTTAAGACAACACGGAGCATTGTACGTCCAGTCGTTCGTTCACAGTAAGGCCCAGAAGTTTGCACCGACAGGCTTTAACAGGAGGGTGATTGAAATTTTATACATTCAGCCCAAATATCATCACTAGGGGCGCGGCAACAATCGGGAATTGGCCCGAGATAATCATTGCTAGGGTGCATCTGATTATATTCACGGAGAATGAAGTCGAGTTGGTTGTTCTGTGATATTTCATTTGAAAGATGGCTCTTTTGGAGTTTGTTGATAGGTAGTGAAACTAGGGTAAATTGTTGCAGAATGATAAATCATTACACAACGGTAAATGATTAAGTAACGGTAAATTGTTACACAACGGTAAATTATTTCAACAGTTCGTTATACCATCTACGTAGAAGGGGCTGGAGTTTGTTGTAAGTACGTTTGCAACTTGAACAACCGTTGAAGTTTTATTGATGGGCAAATTATTACACAACGGTAGAGTATTACTCAAATGTAAATTATTGCACAACGATCCATTATACTATCTACATGGAAGGAGCACCTGTACAGGTAAATTATTACACAACGGTTTATTATTTGCCTTAAGCTGCATGAATAACTGCAAAATAAATAATGATTGAATTATTCAATCCCGCGCATTTGTAGGAAACTTTAATTCCGGGGCCGGCTCCAGTACTCGATTTAGAGCTTTCCTGGAGGGAGCTCGAGGGTATTGACCCCAGAAAACAGTAATCTACGCAGAAGGGGCATGTATACTGGTAAATAATAAACCTTTGTGGAATAATTTGCAGGGTTCTTTTCCATTATCGGAATCTACATACCTTGAAACTTAAACCATCAAATTCTGAGGGGTGGGGGGGGGGGGGGGGGGGTAGCTCGATTCCATAGGTTCATTATTGAAAATAATGAACCAAAACCTTATGTACATGAATTGGTAACTTTTGTCTCCTACAAAAATATTTTCAACTGATACTTTTGGATTCGTATGTCTGATTGTGGATTTACGCCAGCGAGATGAATTGATTGGCTAGGGCTTCATGAAGATTTCAACAAAGAAGGATAGTAGGGAGGTAGGTACTACAATGGACACCAAAATGGATCAATAGTTACGTATCACACTGCTCTATATACATAATTGAGTAATGCTTTTTTGAAATCATTAATTTAATTATTTTTTCCCCTTTTTTCATATCATCTATTTCATTTTTTTTATGTTTTTCATCCCAAATGTCTGAAAATTTGCTCGTTGTTCTATTATCCCCTCATAGCGATAATCCAGGTTAAATGAAAATCGTGTATTTCCTCCTTATGCAGCTTCGCTTCATCTTCCCCCCGTCCCTTTGATATGATATTTTTGGTACGCGTGGTTAGCGACGATGCGAAAGGGTGTGAGTAAGGTCGGTAGTCAGCCTGTAGCTTGAAAATATTATAGATGATTTGTTACTATTCTTCGGATTCCCGAAGATGAATTTTATTAATCTTTGTAGGGAAGTTGAGTTTTTTATCTAGTCTAAAGTACCCACTACTGTCGTCGGGTCCCCTTCTATCAATAAATGCTCTTTGATAATCGTGACTTTGAAGACCCTCTTCTTTCAAAGCTCTCGTTATTTTCTCTCTGCGAAGAAGTAGCCTTCGTTCGGTACTGTAATTCACCGTATGATCCCGGATGATCCCTTCGGCTTCGCATTGATCTGGTGTTACTTTGAGCTTGCTATGGAGGTCCTCCATATCCTCACTCAGAGATCCGGGTGCGAGATGAGTTCACGTTGCATTATAAATATTTGTGGGGTTGGTGTGGGGGTTTTACCGACTCAACATTAATGATCAATAGAGAAAAGAACTGCGGACCGACTCCCCTTAACATTATCTATTTACCGCTCACCGGTGTAACACTTCACCTATCTCTTGAAATAATCCGGGGGTGCTCGCATTTTTATAGTCGCCCCTTCTCGAGATAATATTAAATAAAGATTTATCTCCATCTAACCCCTTCTCTTCGATCAAGATGGGTTTAGAAATTATTTATCTACTGAAATATGTATGGCTTGTTCATCGTTACGCGTCGCTTCTTGGGTCTACTTTGCCGCCCGGCTCATTGGAAAATCTCATCTCTCATACATGTGAAATATTAAATGATGCACTGAAAGAATGTACCTACGTGTATAATGCATTTAACTTGATTACCGCGCATTTGAAGAGTCTCTCACCCCATTCCACTTATTCGCCACCGCTTTATTACTCCCTCGCGTCGGGACGACGTAACTTGAAATTCTGCGTGGCCGGGAAATAATCACACTTACGTTTGGCTTTTTATGAACCGTCAGCGATTCGTGTGGGTCTTAAAAAAAAGAGAAAAATAGACTCCGCTCGTTCAATGCTTCCCAACACGTTAGTGCTGTCGCTGCAAGTCCACTCTGCTTGCCTCTATATGTTGCCATCATGAACATTTACAAATTACACGGCTCAATCAGTCGTTGAACTCACCTCTCTCACCCTCCCACTGTATCACAATATGTTTGTTGGAACATTTACGTGCTGGTAAACTAAGTGACGGTTCGATTAGGAGTTGTATGATGGACCTGTCTTCGTTCACCTTCTCAACAATGTGGTTGAATAGTACGAGCAAGGAATGAGGCTTGAATTCATTCCTTGCTGCAGGTGCAAATCCAAAATAGTAATATATTGTTTTATGGGATTTATTCAAAACGCTGCTTATTACCTAACGGTTTATTGTTCCCTGATAGATACCCCTTCTGCATAGATAACTGTTTTCTCTGGTCAATACCTACCCTCGTGCTTACCCCAGGGAAATCATGCTCGATTCCAGAGGTTCGTTATTAAAAATAATAAACCAAAACTCATAGCTAATCCCATTTAGGGTGAAACAGAATGAAAATTCAATGTTTTCTGTGGTCAGCCTTTTTTCACCGCCCCCGTCTCATGTAGCGCGCCATTTCGGAAATTCTGATGGTCGCCGAAACTAAGTAGGACACTCGACTTCCCCTAATTTGCTGTGAATACACAACTTGTAACCATCAACAATCGTTAGCGTCCAAAATCCAAAATAGCCATTATCCATAATCTTCAAATGATATTATACCTAATATCACGGATATTAGGTATATAGGAGCAACCGACCCGATTTCATAAAGCCTTGCGTGATTATAATCAGCTGTTCCCTATCAGTGATATCTGGGCTGCAATTATGTATAGGTACCGTTTGATTCACATAATTTGTTGGAGAAATTTTTCGTTTCAAACTTCAGCTGTGAACGGACGGCTAGACGTACATACCGGGTTGTATCAAAATCCTAAAATTCGGAATTAAACCGTCCTAAATGCCGTACCATTTTATTGAAAGTAACGCCGAGCTTCGAGGACCAACTTGACCCCAAATGGGACGTACGACCCAGGTTTCAGACATTTTTTTAAAACCATTTATAGTAATAACCAAAATCAATCGAACGGCGGAAAGGGGATTCGCACAACAAAGTTTCTATTTGCATTTTTGTCCAGCTTTATACTAGTCTCAATTCTCTACGTTGAAGTCGAGTTCGATTATTACGAGCGTCACTTGAAGAAACTGGATCACGCTCCTCATTCATTATTTCTATCGTAAGCGCTCTTTCGAGGCCAGGTAGATAACAAATTATTAGTTTCAATCAGGAGTTTCAGCCAGGTACATGTCGCTTGGGTGGTTCCAACATGCATCCAACGGATAAGCAGATTATAATTGTTCCTTTTGTTTCTGTGAGATCTATATGTAGTTGTTGTCACGTATAATATAAATTGGATAATTGCCGCATTCTTTGGGGCTGAAAAGTTAAACCCTTCTTCCATTAAGATGATAGTTTTATTGTGCTGATTGTAATATTAGATGGAGAATGAAGCCATGTGCCACACTTATGTTGCCTAGTTCAAAACATCAGCCTAGAAAGAACTCCAAGTTACAAGAATTGCAAAATGAAGAGTATGTAGGCATATGGACTTGGGGTATGGAACCGTAGAGTGCAACAAGATTGAAAGGTTGGGGGAGGATTATGAAAGGCGAGGTCCGCAGGCGTTTCAGTCAGAACAGTTTTGAAGCTTACTTCAATCTAAGCAAACGGGCGTTGAGCGCCTGCCTCAGCGCACCAGATGGTTCAATCCTTCGCCTCGACAATCCCGCGACGCCAACCTTTTATATATTTTTCGAGAAATAAGAAAAAAAAGTAAGGCAAAACTAGACTTGGGAAGAAATTTTCCGACGAGCCTTAGGTTTATATTGTCCCACGCGGTTATTGTCTTTCTCATAGGTTGGGTGCTGGCCTTCGTTCAAACTCATCATAAAGTCTCCGGGACGTGGCTCATTTGCGATACCATGAAAAATAAGAGGACGAGATGAAAAGACAATGGTTGGGTAAAGTCGCGTAATGAAGGTTATTAATCAATTCTGCAGATTGTGCCAAAATTACGTAGATTTACTCACTCCAGAAACTAGGCTAGCTAACTTATTTCGTCTGTACTTCATGTAAATTAGCAAACAGTGCAGCAATCATCAACCATTTCCATAATCGCTGGCGTTTGTGGCGTACTCTGACCGGAAAGAAGAACGAACGTTACTGTTTATAATACTCGTAAATTATGTTTCTGGCTTATCAAGACAAGTGATATTGATTTGAAACACAGGTTAAACTTCAACACTATGGGTGGTTGTTTACCGAGGGTTCACGCTATGTATCAGTTCAAAAGATGAGTGACAATTCAAAAGTTTGTGCCAGTTTTCCCTATACGTGCCGAAACATTTTAGAAGACGTGAGCTTTTCGTGTTTTTAGGGTTTTTTGTTTTGTTTCCTGGTTATACTTCCCTCCACTTCTTCATTCCGTTCTTCTCTTCCGTTCTCTCTGGTCAACTGTAGTCTCACAGCTTGTTCGCAATTGAGCGAAAAATCCAAGTAATATCGCGTGTAGGTAAATACTCCTCTTGCAGCAAAATCGGTTTCGATCTTAGGATAAATACATTCAAGCAACTGTTGTAAATATCAGTACGTGTACAGTAGGTAATATCTCTCAACTTACAAAATAAAGTATCTGGTGTGTGTCTGCTTCATCATGCTTCCATGAGACTCGGACGCGGCACAGTGTTCGTTTCGTTTTCCTCCCTTCCTTAAAAAAAAAAAAAAAAAAAACCGGATAGCTGAAATTACCCGGTCATATTATGGGCTGTATGAGTTCTCTTATATCATCTTCTAGAAAAATTTCTGACCAAGTGGTAGTGAAAATTGTCCTTACTTGTCTCGGGTTGCTGTTCTGTGGTACAGTATTTTAAAATCGTCTGCTGGCTAGCTTTTTTTCTTTGTTTTGTTTAATTTGGGTACATGGCGAGTGGTGTTTCCGTAATAAGGAATTGTAGAAAATTGTCTCTCTGCTCGATGAGCGAACAGTCCACCCCGGGGGTCGGAAATCTCCCGCACTGCCTGGAAACGTACTGCTTAATGAAAACGTGATTTCACAATCGGTTGGTCCGGCCCAATAGACCATTTTACTTTGTCATTCGGTGAACAGCCCAATTAGCTCTCGATGGCCATCCGACGAACCAGGTGCGTCCGTTTCGAAACGCAGGTGGAAGCTTCGTGGATTCCCCCCGGTTTCAAGTGTCACAAAATAACGAAATAGTACTTAAATCATCGTGATTTAAATGACAACACTGGGCGCGTGCAGGGTCATAAATGTATCTCTTGGGCGATTGTTTGTAATGTAGGAACCGTTTCTCCTTTTCCCTCTCGTCCTATAGCGGGAGTATTTACTGCCCTCTACGGTTAATTGCTGCTCCCCTTTGGCCGCATGTGTTGTTGGATTTATACCAATCCGCAATCTCATGTATCCTTCTGTGAGAACTTGCCTTCCTCCGACCACTCATCACTTCCAGCGGCTCGGAGTCTCCTCTTACCAAAATAGTAATGATAAAGTACAGCTATCAATCAATCAAGAATTCTATTCCATCAGATGTTTCAGTTCGCCCTGGGGTTTCAGTTTTCTTTATGTTGCGGGTTTGCAATAGCGATGTTTGAGGACTGACGAAATTCGAATTGTAGGCTGACATATTGCTTGGAAATTACCGGATGAATAGCGAGATAAATATTGTAAAGGAGATCATAGGTATCGTGACTCGCTGGATGTACTCGTAATATTTTAAACATTTGCCCATATTAAGATAGAACAGACATCGAGAACAACGCTGCATAATTATAAACATTAATACGAGGGCTGAATTTGGAGAAAGTCTTGATACCATAAAGCATCCGTCAGAGATGGTAAAAAACCTGAAATGATAACTAATAGCATCTCGAAAATGAACAGGCTGTTCCCCCCCCCCCCCCCCTTTATTGGCTTTTTTGCATTACAGCCGTTACAGTCGTAAAAATAACATTAATACTTTCAAATCATAGTTCTAGATTAATTTCCAGTTGCTCCATAAGTTTACAAATTAACATTAATACTTTTAACAAATTCAAATAGTAACTTATAAATTTCGATGTTCGAAGAGGCTAGTAGTGTGTCCAAGTTGTACGGACCCTTTATCTTTTCCGAAACTTCTCTCAGCAGTCCCTGTCTGACTGCCAAGTGAGGTGCACATTCCAGGATAATATGTTCGTTTGTCCCCGGGTCTGCTCCGCAGAATCTACATTGGGACTCTGTTCTTGTGAGGACAAAAACGTAACTGTTTTTGTCCAATTTTCAAGATGAATCGCTAGGGCGAGTTCTGGTCCTCCAGGAGGTGCTCTGATTATTACTGAGGCAGTTCCCAGCAACACATGGGGTTTGTATGTAAAATATTGGATTATCATCTTCGTGTGCCATAGGCGATATTGATTTTATGATCAGGAGGTTGGCTCGATCAGTGAGTTGTTGTAATGTCCTACGCATTCCACCCACATTACTCGCATCTGTCTGTTGCGTGGCTGTTAATCAAGTTCCATTTGGGGTGAGGGGCTTGGGCATTAGAATTCCAACGAGATTATGTCACGAGTCCGGGAAATCTGAATCAACCCTCCACTGCCCGGAAGAGTAGAATTCTTAACCCTATCCCCTTCACTACCTCTGGAATTTGATTAAATAGCTGCTCAGACTGGGAGAGCGTAGTGGGTTATAATGAAACGTCTTTCGGAGGACCTTCTCGTAATATACCAGTTCAGGGTTCAGGTGGGGTCCAGATTTATTTTGTATGTCTCCATCCGTTTTCTGTTCATGCAAACCATCCCTATACCATAACTGCAGAAGGATAGAGTACGTATTAAATTGTATCGATCCTTGTAGCACTGTCAATCACTCTAGTTCCTGTTAAGGGGTTGCAACTCCGCCGAAAACTGTTGCAACTCCGCCAGTCTACTTTGTAGTACCTGGAAAAGGACATTGCGACTCCGCCGAGGGTTGGAGTGGTGAAGAAATTGATAATTATTAGAAATAAGAGTTCTTTCAGAATTTGCCGGTCAGACACATTTGCATGATTATGGGAGCCAGCTTTTTCGACTAACTTTCATGTCCTCGAAGATATACAATTTGGCCGGACAATTCTTTTTTACAACACCTCCACTTGAACGCGCACCAGTGTTTCACATAATCACTTTTATGGAATTTGCGAACACATCCTAAATGAAATTGGCATATTCTGGCCTCCAAGGGATACTCTCTAGACGAACAAACGAGACTTGTTTCGAATGGAATTGAAATTGCTCTGAAAATACACGACTTGTAATGTAAATGTTTCTTTTCTAATAATTGGATCATACTTTTCTGGGTGGCGGTACAAACGACGGAGACATTCTGCATGGGGGCGCCCTGTTGACACTAGGATTCTTACACTGATTACCAAACGAAAAGAGTAAAAGTCAAGAGCAAGAAGCTACGGAAAAATCGTATAAACCCCTATAGAACAATACGATCGAGGTCAGTCGTCGAAAATTCGCGGAGCCGTACTGTTGGAAGTGAAAGGCCCGGCCCACCGTTGCCGCCTTTCCTCACGCTGTCCCGTCTTGGAGCTAGCCAGCCAAGGCGTACTTCCCGGAGAGGACAACTACCCGGGAGTCCCAACGGAAAAGGTCAGATCCACCCTTTCAGAATTTAACCCGCCAAATGTAATCGGTCGCGAGCGCGAGTTTCGGGCACCGAAGTAAATTAATACCTAGAAGTGCTGGAGAGTTCTATAGGATAAGAACAAAATTTTATCAATAAAAAGCCTCAGTGAGATCTATCCTTTTAATTTATTCCTAGAGACACCTGAGTAGAAACCTCAAGCATTATACCGAATGCATACTGCGATTAATGTGTTTGAGCGTACATCCACCACGAGCGGTGTGAGGGGGGATGTGCCCCGTTTGTTTATGGGCGGACCACCACCATGCCCGGGATCTTTTTGGATGTGTCCGTTTTGGTTATGGGCGTACCACCACCGTGCGCGGAATCTTTTCGGGAGCGTTGCCTGGTTTGGTTATAGGCGGACCACCACCATGCCCAGGATCGTTTTGGATGGAAGGCTTGCTCGGTTTGGTTATGGGCGGACCACCACCATGCCCGAGATTTTAGGGTAGTTTGCTTCGTTTGGTTATGAGCGAATCACCACCATGCCCAAGATCTTTTAGGTTAAGGAGAGAGACGAGGTAAGGAGGAGAGAGAGTAGTCAGCGACTAGAGGAGAGCGTAGAATGGTTAAAAAGGCGAAGGAGGCGAGTATATATTATAGGCTTGGGAGTTATCTCCCTCCATCCTCCAGCTAGTGGAGGATGGTGGGGATCTCCAGGCTTGCCCTTGGCTCTCCTGCGACTTCCGTCCCCACTTCTATGTTTATTTGGCGAGATCTTATTTCTACATGACAAAGTTGTGGTTCTGGGAGGATACCACGACACATACAATTGGTGGAGGCGCCGGGTAGTACGTCTCGGATGGCTAGCTCCAAGACGGGACAGCGTGAGGAAAGGCGGCAACAATGGGCCGGGCCTTTACTTCCAACAGCACAGCTCCGCGGATTTTCGACGATTGACCTCGATCGTATTGTTCTATTGGGTTTTATACGATTTTTCCATAGCTTTTTCCTCTTGATTTTTACTCTTTTCGTTTGGTAATCAGTGTAAGAATCCTCGTGCCAAATTGGGATCTTACAGCCCGAGGCCCCTGGCGGAACAGTAACGGAAAAGGTCCTTTAAAATTATCACAAACAACAATTTCCTCGTTGTGAGGTTATAAGTTTGAAAAGGTGTGACATGGTGGGAAACCAATTGACTACTGAATAATGATCTGATCGGCGGAGATGACAACTGGCGGCGTTGAAAAGAAATGTAATAGAGCGGAGCTGCAATGTTTGCTTAGAAAGATTAGTCTTAATCCGATGGAGTTGTCAACACGCCCCTGTTGAATTTCTCTCCCGTATTGAAAGCATTTTTTTCTAGATAAATGAATGTATTTAAAAATTACTTGTTCGTAGAGATTTAAACCTAGTTTCGGGAACCTATCCCGAGTGGGGGTGGGGTCCTAGTGCCTGCAGTGTAAGTATTCATTTATGAATATACGCTTCGCTCACTCATTCAAGTAGATGACGTGATGAGTAGTTTCATGACAAGGTTCCTCCACCCTCCCCTCCCCCTCTGAATAAATATATATTTTTTGAATAAATTTTAGATTCGAAACTACTATAAGATTTGCTATCTGGTGTTTTTCGCCGTCAGTCTGGGTGTCAGACTTAACCTGCATGGGTGTACTACATATTTGTGTGTTTAGCTACGTGGTGACAAGTTGTTCCATAATTGTTTGCATATATATAATAAAATTCCCCTATTATTATAAACATTTCCCTTATAACTTTGTGCCTCCTTTACTTACTCCTATTCAGAATCTCCAGTGACCAGACCAGTATCGGTGTATCCAGTAGGAGAGTGCTTTATTGTGATCGATAGTGAATATGTTAATTTTTGAGGGTAGGTTATAGAGGGATGCATTTCCCCGTCACCATCCCCCACCAACAAATTGGCAAGATACACAACTGAAAATTTGTCCCCCATCCTTATAATGTATGCCTCTTCCGACTTGTAGTAGCGATGAAAACTTGTTGATCCACTATCCGTGATAGCTGATTCAACTGAAAATCGAGTTAATGAGGCCTGCTCGCCCGGTTCTTTTGGTCGTGGCCAAGGCAACGGTAGTCCGAATGACCATAATGTTCTACCGCAGAAGCGAATGGCGTTCCTAAAGTACACTGGTACGGGACGTTTTCCACTCCACAGCTCGGAATGTTGGAATCGACACAGAGAGAGAGAAGCATAGTGAAATGTCGAAATGCCCGGCCAGACACAGTATTTGCAAGGCGTGAGGTGCGCGCCAGAATGGTGTATTCGTGTAATGCCAAAGCCCTCTCTATGTACGGGGCGACACAGCGATGTGTCACTAATAATGCAAGATTCTATGTTGCTAATACTTAGTTTACGTCCAAGTTTACTTCGTTGCTAATAAGTTTACTTTGCTGCTATACAAGTTTACTTTGTTGCTAAATAGGTTTACTTTGACAAGGAATCTCCCAACGGTGAAACTGAGAGTACCGCGAGATCCTTGAAGGACACGATGGTCCGCTCTTACACCGTGGACGGCCGGATTTTCCCTTTTTTATACAGATTTTCGGATTATGGGTACCTACGTATCTTGAAACAGAGTGCTGATAAACATGTTCGTAATTGAAAATAATAAAAACGAAACCATCAGATTTTAGCTGTCGATACGCTCTACCAATCAGCTCCAGTACGAAACTGATTGTAATATGAAACCAACACGGAGTCGAAAACCAAAGCGAGGGACCACCTCGATGACAGAAACTACCGTTAAGAAAAAGTGTAAGTTCTAACCAACTGCCTGTAGTGCCCTACCGATAGGTTTTTTGAAGCGTCCCTTAGTCAACCTGTTCTTTGCCAAAGGCTCGCCGTGAGTAGAAAGTATTTTGGCACGTTACCAGACTGCTTCCTTTCCCATGTATGTTATTCTTGTTTGTCTCACCATTTTATCGTGTCAGTATTGCGTTAAACCGCCCGCCCATGAGTTTCCTATCTGATTTATTGTACCTATGTATCCAACATTCAGAAGTAGAGAATGGTTCACCCAGAATATTTCCTTCCCTGTCTTATTTATTATATTTTTCTCCTGAAGTAGGTGAATCAGAAAATTGTTGTTGAAGAAGAAGTTCTGTATAAAATCAATTTACTGGGTGAAAATTTGCAAAATTATTTTTAATTGGGTATTATTATTTTAAAACAAATATTCCCCCCCCCCCTCCACCACATCAATGTTCAGTTTTAATCGGTTTACTGGGTCAGCTATTGGTGGCCGTCTCTTGGTGGTTGGAATTAGGACGGCGACTGGGATCCGTCGGTTCGAATCCGGACTCCCCTACTCCCGACCTATGGAGGTGACAGGCAATAGGTAGCCATAAGCGATTTTGATCGTCAAAGTTCCGCTTCATGTTTCCTGCGGGAAACGCCAGAAGTGGGTCAATTCATTCAGGAAGTTTTCTTCTGGCGAAGCTGTTAAGAATAACAGCTTCACCAGCTTTCTTATCTGTGGAAGAACGCGCGAAAAGTCGGGAGTTCATCCGGAAAAATGCCTCAGATGGAGAATTTTGAGGCGATAGCGGCTCCGCAAAGATGGCGAAGAAAGTAACTAGTTTGGATTCCCAAGCTCGTTTTTTTTCTCGTCGAATTGTTACCTATCTCTCCTACAAGTATCACCCAATAACAAGGACTTTCTTATCTACGGGAAATTGACGAAGATCTTGGAAGTTCGAAACATCACAGCAGTGCGTCAGTCCATTCTATGAGTTTCCTTTGGACGAAGCTGCTACTTTCTGTTCCTTATCTGCGGAACAGCTCTCAAAACGTCGCGACTATATGTCTAGAGTTGTTTCCTTGCTTGTAAACGCTATCTCATCACATATTTGGAATTCGGTGGAAAGGGAACTTTATTTCCCAGTGAACCCTTTCAGTGTTATCGCGAGAAAACGTCGCCCCGGACCGACTGTAAGGGTAATGCGGACGGCCCTCTGACGTCGGTTTCCCGTTGTTAATTCTCATTTCTTATCTAAGGACCGCTCAAACTACTTCGCACTTGAAAACCGCCCCAAGACTGAAAACTCTGCTTTATTTCTGTTTTCTCGCTTCTCACATTTCAATATATCCCAATATTCCAACGTTATCTCGAGGTTATAGAACAGGAAAGAAATGACTTCTGCTGAATTATTTGAAAGGGGACCATTTCAAAAAATCCTGAATGGGGGGGGCTATATATCGGCATTAAACCTTGGTTATTAGTTTTCTATACTGCTTTATTTCTTCACATTTCCGTTGAATCGTTGGGGTCAGGCCTTTTGGTTTATTATTTTCAGTAATGAATCTTTGGAATAAAGCATGAAAAAAATAAAAAAAATAGACGCAAAGCGAATAAATACCCCCCCCCCTCCCCTTTCGAAATTGTTGGTGTCGTTTCTAGGTACGTGGAATTTCTTCACTTCCCTTAGTTATCATGAACGAAAATTGATGACATCTGGTTTTTGGATCCCATTTGGGTTGGGGTCTAATTGGTGAGCGAAGCTGGGGTTACTGTCAGTCATCTCTAATGGGTGAAAAATAGGGGTTGCAATTCCTGAACACACAGTTTTTTGTACGTGTTTAAATTGATCTCGAACTACAGAATTTTTTGAGGCCACCAGGAGTATTGCACCTCCAGCCGTTCGTCTGCACAGAAAAACTCCAACATGATCGTGAACGAAACGGTATAAATCCAGCCCAGAAATCATAGCTCGGGAACACCTGATTATAATCACGCATGGCTGCATGAAATCGAGTTGGTTGTTTCGTGATACTATTTTCATCTGAAGAATGATGGTTAGTTTGGATTAATTGAATCCACCACATATTTTATTAAACCAATAGCCTGCCGGCTCCAGTACTCGATTTAGGGCTTTCCTAGGGGGAGCACGAGGGCACGTATTTTGGCCACAGAAAACAGTGATCTACGCAGATGGGGCATCTATACAGGTAAATAGTGCCTGTGTGTGGTAATAACCATTGTGTAATAATTTGCAGCGTTTTTATTTAGTTTATTTGGCATCTGTTTTACTTTTACAGCCATGACAGTTTAATAAAAGCTTTCAAGGTCAGGCCTTGATAGCTCTATGAATGAACTCAGAATGGCTTTGACATACCAAGGTATCGATTAATCCATTCGATCAATGAACTACGGCGATTTTCCAGTAAATCTTTCAAAAATGGGCTCCAGTAATGACTGGCTTTAACATGGGATAAAAAATATTTCGACATCACTGATTTAAAAACTAAAACGACTCAAAAACCGCCGATTAAGATGGAAGAAGAAAACTGTATAATTATATTAGTTGATGTGGGTTTTGTTTTGTCAATCATGATTTTGATATTCACCACTACGCATTTCCTGTTTGCCATAACGGTGTGATTTTGTGTTTGCAATGTCTAATTTATATTTCGTGTAATTCACCAAATAACTTGCCTTATCAGTTTTATCATCATTATCAGTGTTTTTCTTTTATCGGAAAAACTCCCGAATCTTGCTATTGTTTCACGAAAGAGCACCGTTTATTTCTGTTTTGTTTATGTTTCACCTGATTTTTCATTCTGTTTTTCGTTTATTGATGTACTTTTTTTTAAATTTTATACCTGCGTTTTTATGTTTTTTTTTATAATTTACTTTACGATTTTTTGTTTTTGGTCAGCTTCAGGACGAAGGCCCAACTTGCCGATTGATGGTCCCCCATCAAACACATTTTTCAGAGGTCACTACACTTTTTCCATACAATGTTGCATGCAATGAATGTATATAAACATACTTACAGTTTTTAACGATTCTGCCAATATATTTATCGCTGCACTCTTTATAAAATTGCGAAATTCTGAAGATAGATGATCGTTTCAAATAAGTACAAATTGTAGTAATTATCCTCTGCCATCCGTTAAAAATTTGCATTGGTTCCTTTTCTTTCGATTTGTCAAAATTCATTGTCCCTCATACTTAATAGTTTAAAATACCGAAATTCCCTTCCGTGTGTTAAATTCTTGGCTTTTCCCTGGTGTGATCGCTTCCCAACGTTGTTCCTACTTCCGCTGTGCTTGGGGACTGGCTTACATGCTGAATTAAAATGCTTACCAATAATAACTATTCTTCAGTAAGTGAATATCTACCACTTATTCAATCTTAAACTCCACCGGCTTGTGTCGTTTGACTGATGAATGCTCAGTTGGATTATACGGGCATGGCTTGGCCATTTCTGTCTCGTTCCAGAATTTTGGTGCCCCAGTCTTGTAGGCAGATACTCGTAACAGAATATTCCGCCAGTAGCCAAGAATCATCAGTCATTTACCCCATTACTCATATTATGTACGAAGTAGTTAGTTCATTTTGAATGAAAATAATATGCTCATTCACATAGTATTCTGGGTGGTAAGCTCGTCGAAGTAGGGAACATTATAAATGAAGTGATAATATTTTTTTCATCCGACCTCGATCAGCTTACCACCCTCCTAACGTATTAAAGGTATTGGAAAAACATACCTACTTCATTCCACTGAACCTCTACATCACCAATATTTTCCTTAACAAACATATTACTACTCTTACCCCATTTATCCATATTTGTTTAAAATTTTCAGTTATGCATCTTTATAATATTTTGTTCATTATGTTTCACCAGATTATATATCTTTTTTTTAAACAAATTATTGTTTTCCAGTTTGACAAATTTTTCTTTATTTCATTTATAACAACACTTTTTGTTTTTGGTCAGAGAGAGGAGGAAGGCCCCCCATGGCACCACGTGATCACTCACCACAAAATTACAACAGAGGTCACTACACGTTTACTTCACAAGATATATATTTGCATGCATAATATTTACTATTGCTCTATACAGCTCAATGATTATTCATTTGGTAGCTTTCCTTTACTTTGTAAGTTCGTAAAGTGGTTCGTATTGCAGTGGAGCTGTGGAACTGCTATAGTATTCAGTTATTTACTGTGGGTTTTTTCTTCACTTGTCATTGTGAAATATTTCCATTCATAATGTGTTAACTACGCACGGAATGTTGATTGAATTATCACTTTGACGAGTCGTCAGTTATTTTATTTCAATTAAGTACAGTATCTTCTATTTGATGGAATGCGCTAAGTATCACTACTCGTAGATTGTATCCAAATTTCGTTAGGACTAGGGTAATTTAAGCATGTGATTTGCTTAAGCTCATCCAGGAGGTAGCTACTGTCCAATCGTTAGTAAATTCTGGTGGCTTTTCAAACGATCACTCGCTTTTCATTAAGGTAGAATGGGGAATTGGGGATCCAAATGCATTGCATATTGAAATTAGGTTGATTGGTCTCGTAATAGTCTTTGAATATCCTCAGCACTTCCGACTTCAAGTAGTCTGTATACTGCAGTAATTGCAGTATTGCTTTATATGCTTAACTTAATCAGTCTGGCTGAAAAATGAAATAGTTTGAATAGTAAATTGAAAAAAGCGGGTCCGGAGATTTTTACAAGGTTTCACGAAGTCATCACTTTTACGTACAGTGCGCAGTGTGAGCAATCCACTCCAAGTTAGTTATTCCCAATAGATTTGTTTGTACGCAATAACTTTGAAAAAAAATTAACGAAAACATTGCTTAAAACGAGAAAATCAGGATTTTGTAAGTGTCGTCAACTACCGCGACCCTACATCTGACATGATTCTCATGTAGAGGAGAAATTCATGGAAATTATTTCTATTTAAAAATTGCACTACATTGTAATAAATTCCTTGATTCATTGAAAGAGGAGATAATTGGATAGTTCAACACAGTGAACAATTTTCAATAATATTATTGTGTTTTTAAAAGTTGTAACCATTCTTTCTAATTGCTTTCAACGGGGTATGTTTATGTTTCCGTAGGTGGTCCCGGAGGCTCGGCGAGTGGTTTTGCGGACTACGATGACGGCTACACCAACGGCAGGCCTTCTGCATACGGCGACTACGTTAGCGAGAGGTTCCCAGCACCCGTGGAAAAGTTGGTTCCTTCATCCCCTATTTCACCCCGCATGTTTTTGGACGTCCTTACCTCACGGTACCTTTCCTTCTTCCAACAGTTCCTTCCTCGCGCTTAAAAATCCCTCATAATTTTGCTTCATCCTTTCCGCAGAACGAACAACATTCCAGTTTATTTTTATATCAGGAATTTTGGTATCATTACTTGGATGTTTCAAATAGTATCAGTCTTAATTTTAACGTTGAAGAGTTCTTCTTCTACGAGAGAAGTTCGATTCTTCCAGGCTCCCTGCGTTCCGTTATAAGTTGTAATCCTCAAGAGCAGAGCTGAGCTGCGGCGCCGCACAGTGCGACCGAAATGGTTATGTGTGATTTCGTCTATCTAGAATCAGCACTTCTGGCAGGTGCAGGATTTTTGTTGACCCTCTACACGTTACACTGCGAAAATTTAGATTTAAAAAATTGCTCCTAGGACTAAAAAACGTTGTATGTGACAGCGCATGATTTTGAAACACGGGTCGTGACTGGTTCCTGGGAACCAATGAACCTGAACCATCGCCTCTAGGCAACTGCCAGTGGCTGTGGTCAGCTAAGCTACAGATGCCACTCTATCAGCAAGGTCTCCCAGCATGACCGCTGTTCTCGTCCCCCTTTTCCCCGCTTAAAAAAAATAAAATTGCGATTCTCAAAAATTGAAAGCGTTTCTCCCCATTTAACCCTGCGTTTAGCACCTTCATTTCAGTATCTCTCCGAAAAACCCAAACAACAACTGTCCATTGTTAAATTAAACCATAAAACTGGGTAGGAAACCATGATTGTTGAAAGTTTTTGAGTTTGTGGCTGTTGTGAAACATGGTAATCATGAAAAAACTGAGATTCCTCCAACTCGTAAATGTATAGGTATACTTTGTTTATCATTCGTCCAAGATTAGTTCACTTGAGTACCTGTCTATGACTTGAATTTTCAATAAATCAACCTTATCCGTGAATTGGAGATTTAATCCACGAATTTTCTCTCATCTGAAATTGTTGGAAAGCTGGAGGTAGACTGAAGACAGCGATATTCCTCCCACTGGCCCATTCCCGTCCTATGGTCCTATCTATGTGACATAAATAAAAACAGCAGTCAAATGGCGACTGAGAAGATTTTGATGAAACTTGGGGGAATACTTTGAGGGTAGTCAATTTAGAAAACTGGTGGAGAGAAACTACGTTATAAAAGACAAGTGAACTACTAACTAACCTAGGTTTTTCCGATTTGAATGGAACGTATGATGGTACTAACACATATTATGTCTGGGCCCCATGCTCTTTTTCCCTAAAATGAAAGCTGTGTTGCAGAAATTGCATTACAATGGGGTGACTTTACAAGATCTAGGTAATCTACGTTAATCCCAGTTATTGCTACAATCTCCTGTTCTATACATCCGATTTAAATTACGAATAATGTACCGTACTCGTACAGGTCTGCAGAATGGCGATATAACCCGTTTGACCCAGTCCAATTATTGGTCGTAATTTTAACAATTCAAATTGAATTTGAAATTTAATTATATAAAAATATAGTGCATAGATATACATTTATATTGTGTATTGAATTCTACGTTCTCAGTAAGTTCATTGCCTTCCAAAGTAAAGTCGACCGAGATTTTCGGGAGAATCATTTAGGGTGCCATCTTGAAAATACACTGCCAAGGTGATGGCACAGGAGCTTCCTCGTCACAATCAGAGTGACCCATTATAAAATAGAACAGACTCGGAAGCAAAATAACATTACATTACATAACATTACATAACGTTAAATATACATATTGCATAACATTACATTACATAACATAACATTACATAACATAACATTACATAACATTACATGAAATATACATATTATACATAACATGACTTCCATAATACATTACGTCCATTATACATAACTAGCCTGACCGCTCGCTTCGCTCGCTATCCGAGATTCGCTGTACGCAGTATCGTGGAACCAACAAACGACGGAAAAATCCCATAGCCTACCGGGTATTTATGCCCAATTTTATCAAAATCCGTCAAGCCATTCAGGAGTTGACCATGGTCGACCATATTTCCGCTATGGTCAGGGAATTAAAAATGCGACGTTGCACAACTTGGGAGCCTACTGGATATTCGTGCCAAATTTGGTCGATATCCGTTGAGCAATTCGGGATTCGACTATGGAGGGGCCCATGGATGCGCTAAGGTCGACCGCGGGGGTAGTCCGAAGGGTCGATCGTAGATAGAATTTCACGTAGATTACGAATACGCGATAAAAAATAGGGGTTACCATTTCAATTAACGAAGTTGACCATGGTCGACCATAGTTCCGCTATGGTCAGGGAATTAAATGCGACGTTGCACAACTTGGGAGCCTACTGGATACTCGTGCCAAATTTGGTCGATATCCGTCAAGCCATTCAGGAGTTGACCATGGTCGACCATAGTTCCGCTATGGTCAGGGAATTAAAAATGCGACGTTGCACAACTTGGGAGCCTACTGGATATTCGTGCCAAATTTGGTCGATATCCGTTGAGCAATTCGGGATTCGACCATGGAGGGGCCCATGGATGCGCTATGGTCGACCGCGGGGGTAGTCCGAAGGGTCGATCGTAGATAGAATTTCACGTAGATTACGAATACGCGATAAAAAATAGGGGTTACCATTTCAATTAACGAAGTTGACCATGGTCGACCATAGTTCCGCTATGGTCAGGGAATTAAAAATGCGACGTTGCACAACTTGGGAGCCTACTGGATATTCGTGCCAAATTTGGTCGATATCCATCAAGCCATTCAGGAGTTGACCATGGTCGACCATAGTTCCGCTATGGTCAGGGAATTGAAAATGCGACGTTGCACAACTTGGGAGCCTACTGGATATTCGTGCCAAATTTGGTCGATATCCGTCAAGCCATTCAGGAGTTGACCATGGTCGACCATAGTTCCGCTATGGTCAGGGAATTGAAAATGCGACGTTGCACAACTTGGGAGCCTACTGGATATTCGTGCCAAATTTGGTCGATATCCGTCGAGCCGTTTGGCCGTGCATAGAAGTACAGACAGACAGAC